>OZ024827.1:7060289-7385475 GCA_964016985.1 Anodontia alba | reverse complement strand
GATTGTCGCGCCTATTCTGGGAAAATTAAGAAAGATATCACCAGTTTGTCGTTTGTTGAATTTGCCCATAGCATGGTAAGTATTAATTACCTAAAGACTATCATACCTGATGAGGGCTCTAAATCCGTGCAGAGATTCAAAAGCTCTTTCAGGCAACTCAGATACTAGTACATATGAATCAGGATCAATTTTAGCACTTGCTAACTTGCTAAATGCTGGTTAATTTCATCAAAAAGCAAGCTGCAACTTTCATCACTTGCTAACTCCAGTAAGTTGGAAAAATTTCTTTAATTGGCTGAAACTTTGAGTCAGTTTCTTTTCCAAAAGCAATGATAATATTCTTTTCTTATTTTTCCCAGAAAACAGGTTTTGACATTACATGCAAATTGTCTCCTATGGAGGCAATTTGCTTGTAATGTCAAAACCTGTTTTCTGGGAAAAATAAGAAAAATACTTTAAAATTTTTACCCAGAGTGCTTAAGGTTTAAAGCCCACATTTAAAAGTGTTTATATGTGTGAAAAAGCAAGTTGACTGAAAGGTTTAGCAAGTGAAAAATAATGCCACTTGCTAATTTTAGCAAGCTCTCAAAAAAAGGGGGGGGGGGGGGGGGGAGGGGTGGGGGGGGGGGGGTGAGAGCGGAGGTGGGAAGGGGGACAAGATTAAAGAAAGTATTATCTGCTGGAATTTTACCCTGCATGCTAAACAACAACAACAACAACAACAAATAGGAACCGCAAATTGTCAGTTGAGAATACATAGAATCAATTTTCGCTTATAAGAACATTGACCCATCCGCACAGTCTGATCAGGTTCTTTGTTTTAATTCCATTTACAGAATCATTGAATACATTTTGAAAAACACGCCTATTCAAATATATAGAACATTTCACCTCCTAAAACTGAAAAAAATTAGCTAAAAACTCTGATGTTTTGACATTTCGGCTCAGAACATAGATTGTTGGTACTCGTTAGAACCGCATTAGCGAGGCATTTCTAACGAGTACCCACAATCTATGCTTTTGAGAAGAAATGTATACCCCTGTAAACCCCAGTTTTACTATATAAAAGTGGGGTTTAAGGGGGTCAGAATTATGTAGGAATGTTTTCGTGATGATATTTATACATACCGTATTCGATCTAATTACCGCACATACCCCTATAAGCGCACAGTCAAGTGAAATATGTACTCTTTGGATTACAGCTAGTGTACTGTTTGGCTACTTCTTTATAAAGGCATATGCTGTGGGTACCCATTTGAATTTGCAAATCAAATGAGTACCCACAACATATGCTTTTATAAAGAAATTCAGAAAAAAATGGCATAAACATCACCTAATAAGTTCTTTGCTGATCTTTTTTAAGTGTACCTTTTAGAAGGCAGATACATTATTTTACCACAGGTGTTTTCCAGTTATTTTGAAAAACCTAAGCGCACAGTGCGGTAATTAGGTCGAATAAGGTATATGATGAAATGTCTGGTCTGAGTGCTGGACTAGATGCGTATGCCACCAGATTCATTACCGGACGCTGTAGTTGATATACGTATACATCAGTAGTTAGAGCTAAATTTATCCTTTAACAACACATTACGAAAACACGCCTATTCAAATATATAGACACTTTCACCTCCAAAAACTGAAAATTTTCAGATACAAAAATTCTGATATTTTTCATATGTCTGCTTAAAACATAGATTATGGGTACTCGTTAGAACCGCCTCGGCGAGGCGGTTCTAACGAGTACCCACAATCTATGTTTTGAGCAGAAATAAGAAAATAATATATACCCCTGTAAACCCCAGTTTTTCTATATGAAAGTGGGGTTTAAGGGGTCAACATTATATAGGCATGTTTTCGTGATGAACAGCAAAAACAAACTTTCGCACTTCATTATTTTCACGTTCGGCCAAACAAAATTTGTTTAAGGTACCCTACCTCACTCCCTGGTGAAATATAACAATTTTTTACGTTATCACAGAAAAAAAAAACAACAAAACACACACACACACACACACACACACACACACACACACACAAAAAAAAAAAAAAAAAACAAAAACAAAAAAAACAACAAAAAAAAACAAACAAAAACTTAAGAGCCTCTGCAAGTAGAATAAAAGAATAAAAATATTTGTTCTACCATATTACAATGATGATATTTTTGCTAAATATTCGAGCAGCAAGGTTTGAGTGAACAGTGTAAACCTATAGAAGCAGTCATCAGGGTCTACCCTATTTGTCGTTCTATCCATACTTTTGGGACACATCAATGGGGAGTCAAACAGACATGGTATTTTTTTTTGAGAAATAGTTTGTTTTCATTTATAAGAATTATGGTGCCGAATACGGATACGGATAATTTAGGGAGATTTTCTTCTTTTATCTTGCAAATGTATGCTGTTTGTACTCATTAGAATCGCTTCTGTGAGGCGATTCTAATGAATACACACAACATACATTTAAAATATAGAACACCGAAAAGATATCCCACAATTATCTCCATTGTGCCTCCCGGTGTGGCACTAATAGTAACCTTCCGAGGCTCGAACTACCGCTGTCTCGAACAAATTTTCATGGTCCCAGAGGGGTTCGAGCCATCGAAGTTCGACTGTATATGGCATTTGGCCTTATACAGTCTGAGTAGAAGGTCCGCACATATTCTGTCAAAATGATTTTAAGTGCAACTACAAGAAAGAAAGAAAGAAAAAAAGAAAGAAACAAACAAACAAAGAAAAAAAAAAGAAAGAAAGAAAGAAAGAAAGAAAGAAAAGAAAGAAGGAAGAAAGAAAGACTATTTTATACAATATGTTATCAAAATAATATAGACGTGTTAAATCAATTTTCTTGTTTAATCTGCACACAGCAAAACAGATGATGAAAGATAACCGGGAAAATGGTGAAAAAAAAAAAAAAAAAAAAATGATTTTCAGCCTAGTTTCGCGTTCATTACGAAAGCACGCCTATTCAAATATATTAAAAATTTCGCCACAAAAAAAAAAAAAAAAAAAAAAAAAAATGAAAATTTTCGGATAAAAAATTCTGGTATTTTTCATATATCTGCTCGACAAGGCTGTTCTAACGAGTACCCAAAAGGTTCTAACGAGTACCCACAATCTATGTTTTGAGCAGAAATAAGAAAAATAATGTATACTCCTGTATACCCCAGTTTTACTATATAGAAGTGGGGTTTAAGGGGATCAAAATTATATAGGTATGTTTTCGTGATGATACGTTTTTATCCTGATTATGCTGTCAGGTAGGCCTGATACATACAGCAGTGTTTTAGAAACATCAACAGTCAAATGGTCTTGTAACATACCTATCTATACAGTATATATTTACGTTGATGTCCAATCGGACAAAGGCATTCAGATACCTAATATGACAACTGAATCAACAGTTCTTACCATAAATACAGTTGACTCTAGTTATCTCGACCTCACTTATCTCGAATAACCGCTTATCTCGAAGTGAAAATCTCGTCCCTGCCTATACATGAAAACCTAACAACAGATGGAAAATATTGTAGAAAAGAGGAGAAATTGCTCCTAAGGAGCAATTTCTCCTCTTTTCCACAAATTTTTCAATATATCTCTAACTTCAAAAGTCCAATTGCCTATCAGTTTGTTAAATGTGGTTAATCAAATTACTTTTTCCTCAATTCTGCAAACCTGATATGTCGAACTACGGATATCTCGAAGTATTTCAGAGAGTCCCTTGGAATTCGAGATAACGAGAGTCGACTGTACTATTATTTGAGCCGAAACGTGATATCCGTACCTTCTTACATGTGCATCCGCGCAGTCTAATCAGTGTTTGTTGTCCTCATGAAGAAAGATCAGCCTGCACCTATTTTTATACCCCGCCACGCAATAGTGGCGGAGTATTATGGTATCACGTTGGCTGTCCGTGTGTCCGTTCGTCTGTCCGTCCGTCCGTCTGTCGTAGTTCGTCTGAACATATTTTCATTTCCGGACGATAACTTGAGTAAATGTCAATGGATTTTCACCAACCTCGTTGTATGCATTGATATTGTGGAGATCTGGTTTGGGATTGTTAGTGGGCAAATTTCGTCAGTTTTTGACAGAGTTATCTGCCCGCGATACGTCAGTATTTTCATTTCCGGATGATCGCTTTAGTAAATATCAATGGATTTTCACCAAACTTTGTGCGTGCATTGATATTGTGGAGACTTGCTTTGGGATTGCTGATGGGAAAATTTTAAAATTTTTGACAGAGTTATCTGCCCGCGACACGTCCGTATTTTCCTTTCTGGACGAAAACTTTAGTAAATCTTAATGGATTTTCACAAAACTTGGTATGTGCATTGATATTGTGGAGATCGGTTTGGGATGGCTAATGAGAAAAATTCGTTTATTTTTATCTGCCCGCAATACATCCGTATGTTACATTAAGGACAATAACTTGAGTAAATCTCAATGGAGTTCCCCAAATTTGATATGTCCATTTATACTGAAAAGATCTGCTTTGGGATTGCTCATTGACAAATTTCGTCAACTTTTGACAGAGTTATCTGCCGCGACATGATAATGATGGGGTATTTTCGTTTCACGTTTTATTAAAAATGCGCATGCCTATCTGAATTACGCTAAAATTACAGGCTGATCTGAATTACGCTGGGCGCACATGGCCAAAGGTGCGTTTATTGTCTTTGAGGCTCATTTTACATTCTGAAATACGAGGGCGATCCCTATACCAAGTCAGCATTCTCTGTAAATCTATATCGGGCCGTCATCGGCCCGTTAGGGTAGCTGACGGGCCGATGACGGCCGATGTAGATTTACGTAGAATGCTAGCTGGGTATGCCTTACACAGCATCAAGAAAACATACCTATGAAATGTTGACCCCCTTAAACCCGCACTTTCATAAAGTAAAACTGGGGTTCACAGGAATAGACATTATTTTTCTTATTTCTGCTCAAAAACATAGATTGTGATACTCGTTAGAACCGCCTCGGTGAGGCGGTTCTAACGAGTACCCACAATCTATGTTTTGAGCAGAAAATCGAAAAATATCAGAATTTTTAGCTGAAAACTTTCAGTTTATGGTAATGAAATTTTCAATGTATTTGAATAGGCGTGTTTTCGTAATGGTGTATTGATTTGCAACAACCCATTTGAAATAAATATTCATGTATTTTGGATATCTTTTCAAATAGGATTAAAAAAAGAGAGAAAATGCAATTTAAAGGTATTAATTAAATTACAGCTGTGTCGTGTCTGCATCGACGTCTTTCAAAACTTGAAGAGTTTGATTTAATTATATGAATATACCAACAAATATAGATTTTTGAGAGTAAAATAGTTTGATTCAATCAGTCTAGCAACCGACATGTAAATATATTAAAAGTCTACTCAAAACCTCGTCTATATATGAAAAATCTGTAGATTCAACGAAGTGTACGTCTCAAGGGTCGTTAACAAACTTTTTCTTGCACGTGTGTTAAGCATGCTACTTGTGAATGCCCCTTAATTTCGTAAAGTTTGTATTATATTTACTTCCTGCAGGCTATAAGTAAACAAATGGAAATACTTTACGTTCACAAATCTATAAATATATACCCCCTTGTTCCCCTATAATATATAATGCCAAACTCGAAAGAGCCCGTATGCATTTGCGGACAACGCAGGCACATTGACGTAGGCTTATCAAGGACATCGTTGTCCGCTTACAGAATCGACGGATAATGAAGTATATGTCGACGAAGAGAGAATGCTCAGATCAGACAATACGGATGCGCACGCTCATCTGGTCCTTCGCTGTTTACATATGGCATAAGAACCCTTTAACCACACTCTGCATCATATTAAAAGAGGTTATGCAGGGCCAACTTTATTAAGCCAAGTTTTGGTAACCATTTCGAACGTTGCGGTATCTGACCCTACTTCAAGTCGTTTGATATTTCAGTCAAATATTTGCAAGGAAGAAAACTGCCTCACTGTGCTTTATTATAAACAAATCCTGATCGAAATCCCTCCTTTATATAATAAAAAAAAACAAACTTGTAAATTAACCGTCCAGGAAGAGCCATAATCAAAGAATACCGTATTCGACCTAATTACCGCACATACCCCTATAAGCGCACAGTCAAGCAATTCCGTTGTCTTCAGATTACAGCCAGTTTTGTCTACTTTAAAAAGGCATATGTTGTGGGTACCCATTTGAATTGCATCGACTTGTCGATATACACAACATATGCCTTTATAAAGAAAATCTGAAAAAACAAAAAAACAAAACAACAACAACAAACAAAACAAAACAAAACAAAAAAAAAAACAAAAAAAAAAAAAAAAACAAAAACAAAAAAAAAAAAAAAAAAAAAAAAAACATTCAAAAACATCGCATAAGCATTATTTGATAAGTCCTTCGTAGTTTTTTTTATTTTTTTAAGTACACCTTTAGTATAGGTAGGTACATATTTTACCACAAGTTTTCCCAGCATTTTTGAAAAACCTAAGCGCACAGTGCAGTAATTGGGTTGAATACGGTAACCTATTAATGACACAAAGAGGAAGAATAAACAAACAACGACAGGCAGAAATATATTATACACGTCACATACCATTGAAAAAACAACAACAACAAAACAACAATCAGCCCCATCTTCCCGAGGGTGATCACAATGAAAGACGGGACCTACCAAACACAACAATAAGAAAATAGCCTCGCAAGCAACCATAAGCTCCAAAATGAACGAAAAACATTGGAGCTCCTACAATTGTTATATTGTTGTATCTGGTGAAAATAGTTATAGCTCTATACAAGAGAGACTGCCAGATTGTATCATGAAAACCATTAGGCAAACACGCCTATTCAAATATATTGCAAAAATTTACAACCAAACAATAAAAATTTTCAGATAAAAAATTCTGATATTTTTCATATTTCTACTCAAAACATAGATTATGCGTACTCGTTAGAACCTCCACGTCAAGGCAGTTCTAACGAGTACCCACAATCTGTTTTTGAGCAGAAATAAGAAAAAATAATGTTTACCCCTGTAAACCCCAGTTTTACTATATAAAAGTGAGGCAGTTCTAACGACAGTTTTACTATATAAAAGTGGGGTTTAAGGGAGTAAAAATTATAAAGGCATGTTTTCGTGATTTATGACAAGGATTTATGTACTGGTACTTGGTACTGAATTGGTTACAGTGACACATCAAATGACATTCATTCACCGTGTGCAACATAGTGTTAGGAATTGGTCAGAATTTCATAGTCGATCATCGGATTTGTACAATATAGCCTATCAATGAATCCAAGAGGAAGAATAATTCAACACATGAAAACACGCCTATTCAAATATATTGAAAATTTCACCACAAAAAAAAATGCAAGATTTCTGATAAAAATTCTGACAATTTTTCATATTTCTGCTCAAAACACAGATTGTGGGTACTCGTTAGAACCGCCTCGCCGAGGCGGTTCTAACGAGTACCTACAATCTATGTTTTTGAGCAGAAATAAGAAAAATAATGTATACCCCTGTAAACACCAGTTTTACTATATAAAAGTGGGGTTTAAGGGGGTCAAAATCATATAGGTATGTTTTCGTGATGAAACGACGACAGGCAGCAAATATATTATAAACATGTCACATACTGATTATCGATTAAAAATCGACCCGTAGAAACTATTTTCTTTCTTATTTTAGGCCAGATCAATAAGAGGGGTATTCAGATAGTATTTTTCTTATTTCTCCATGAAAACGTATGTTTTACTCGCGCGAAATCTCACCCTCACCTCACACATTTGTGGATTGGTTCTGTGGAAGACGTTAAATATAGAAACGTGAATGGTTTCCTACAAAACTTTCTTGAAAGAACATTCCTTTAATTTTCCATCAAATTCTTTCACTTAATTTTTAAGCATTTTGTGTTTTTAGTTTTGTTTGTTTATTTGTTTGTTTGTTTTTCTATGAAATACTGCGAGGCGCTTCTAATGAGTACCCACAGTATATGTTTTCATGGAAATAAGAAAAATGTCAATACTTTTGGGTTGACTTATTTAAGGCTATTTTGTCTTTTTCGTTTCACTTACTCTGCGAGGCGGTTCTTACGAGTACTTACAATCTATGTTTTGAGCAGAAATATGAAAAATATCAGAATTTTTTGTCTGAAAAATTTCAGTTTTTGTAGGTGAAATTTTCATTATATTTAAATAGGCGAATTTTCGTAATGGAAACTGGATTTCATCACGAAAACATACCTATATAATTTTGACCCCCCTCAAACCCCACTTTTATATAGTAAAACTGGGGTTTACAGGGGTATACATTATCTTTGTTATTTCTGCTCAAAAACATAGATTGTGGCTACTCGTTAGAACCGCCTCGACGAGGCGGTTCTAACGAGTACCCACAATCTATGTTTTGAGCAGAAATATGAAAAATATCAGAATTTTTTATCTGAAAAAACTGCCATTTTTTGGTGGTAAAATTTTCAGTGTATTTGAATAGGCATGTTTTCGTAATGGTAGATATCCGTTCTGGCGAAGAGCACTTGAACAGCAAGCACGCTAAACGGCATCTGATCAGAGACTACATTGTTTGCTATGATATACAGTCGACTCTCGTTATCTCGAAGGGACTCCCTGAAACACTTCGAGCTATCCATACCTCGACATATCAGATTTGCGGAACTGAGGAAAAGAATAAATCGAACTGTCACAGTTAACAAATGAATATGCAATTTGACTCCTGAAGTTAGAGATACTCGTATATTAAAATATTGTGGAAAAGGAGCCTTAGGAGCAATATCTCCTCTTTTCCACAATATTTTGTTACCTATTGTTAGATTTCCATGTTAAAACAGGGACAAGATTTTCACTTCGAGATAAGCGGTTATTCGAAATAGGCGAGGTCGAGATAACGAGAGTCGACTGTATTTAATTTACAGCATCTGTACGTAACGGTTAAGTCTGGCCTTTTAGATTGTCTGTTCCTATTTCAGATCAACGAATCCAGAGATGATTCGAACAAGAAGAGGCACATGTGGGTTCCTGTTCATGGCATGTACAACGTGTATGATTCTGTTTTGTATTCAGAACCTGTCTATTTTATCGCCAAATGGTTAGTAAAAATTCATTATACTACATGTAATTATAATCGTGATATACTGACCGCAAAAGAAAGGCAGCACTTTTGTGCCACAAAAGATACGTAATAATTTTAGTCCCGTATTAAGTCTTGAATTTGGGACAGAGCGGCATGAGCATACACCGTAGACCCAGATCAGAAGCGACAAAACGTGGCGTCTTATCCGGGTCTACACTCCTTGATACAGATGCACAAAATTTAAAACACATCACAAAAACATACCTGTATAATTTTGACCCCCTTAAACCCCCTTTTATACAGTAAAACTGAGGTTTACGGTGAAGCGGTTTTGAGCAGAAATATGAAAAATATTGGATATTTTTATCTGAAAAAAAAAAAAAAAAAAAATTCTTTTTGGTTGTAAAATTTTTAATATATTTGAATAGGCGTGTTTTCGTAATGTGGAGGAAACTGAACAGAAAACGCTTTCCAGAAGTTTAAGATCAAACGCAGGGTTTTCCCTGATTCGCTTTTGGCAGTTTTTTACTCCCAAAATCATGTTCTGGACTCCCAGAACTAAGGGATAAGAGTCCTGATTGATGCATTTATCATCTGTGTAAACTTGATTTTATTTATTTTTGGCTTTGAATTTTGATTTGTTTTGTCCCTAAAGGACAAGAAATACAACTATTTGGGAAACATCTAATTTCTTTAAAACAAACACCTAAATCATATTTATGGACCCCCTTTACTCAAGATCGACGAATCACTAGGACCCTCGGTTTCAAACCCTGAGGGAAAACCCTGAAACGTGATAACAATGTATTATAATATGTTAATTTGTGGCAGTCAAACAAAATATGAAAATCTGAGTATACCTTATTGATCTTATTCTAAAACTTGAACAAGCCGATTTGACTAGACGATGATACGTATCCAAAGTACTCACTTGATGCATCACGAAAACATGCCTATATTATTTTGACCCCCTTAAACCCCACTTTTATATAGTCAAACTGGGGTTTACAGGGGTATACACTATTTTTCTTATTTCTGTTCAAAAACATAGATTGTGGGTACTCGTTAGAACCGCCTCGCCGAGGCGGTTCTAAAGAGTACCCACAATCTATGTTTTGAGCAGAAATAGGAAGAATATCAGAGTTTTTTATCTGAAAATTTTCAGTTTTTGGAGGTGAAATTTTCTAAATATTTGAATAGGTGTGTTTTCGTAATGGCGCACAGTTAACGCTGGTTAAAAAATTCAGCAGAGGACATTTTAAAATATTTTTCTTAGTTTTCCTAGAAAATGGCTTTGACATTTCCAGCAAATTGTCTCTTAAGTAGACAATTTCCCACGACGCCAAAACCTATTTTCTGTGATAAATATATGAAAGAATATCTCATCAGTTCGTTGTCTGCTAAATCAGCAGAGAGAGTGGTAAATGTTGAAGGCTGTAAAAAGGGTTTAAGTGTCATCTGGTCTGCCTTGCTTGCTCCTTATGCAAATTGTGCCAATATTTACGGTAAATACGGTAAAAAACGACTACTTTTGTTTTGCATATTGTTACCATGGTAACATCTATCCGCGCGAAATATTCATTAGCATATCTTTGTTTTGCAGTGTCAACACTGAATAAATTCAATACAAGAGTTAATGTAAATACTAAATTTTTTACAATTACTAACTCAGTATGTAAGCCGTAGGGTGATTAATAAATAATCGAGTTTTGATAAACAATGCAATATTAAATTAGTGAAAATAAGAAAGCGGTAGCTAAATGAAATGATTAAACAATATTATGGCTTTAAATTGATAATGAATTTAGTAAGCATGTGACGTCACTTTGTTTTGCACGTGACGTCACGTGATCCGCCTGATGGATTTTTCATTGCAAAAGTTTTTCACATGTATTTCTTTCTTTTTTTTTTCTTTTATTCAAAACTTAAAATCAGTTTATTTGAAAAGGGTATTTCACTTAAAATATACATCGTATACAATATATATCATTTTGATACTGTTCTTGACATCACAAAAATATACCTATATAATTTTGACCCCATTAAACCCCACTTTTATATAGTAAAACTGGGGTTTACAGGAGTATACATTATTTTCTTATTTCTGCTCAAAAACATAGATTGTGGGTACGCGTTAGAACCGCCTCAGCGAGGCGGTTCTAACGGGTACCCACAATCAATGTTTTTAGCAGAAATATGAAAAATATGAGAATTTTTATCTGAAAACTTTCAGCTTTTTGTGGTGAAATTTTCAGTATATTTGAATATACGTATTTTCGTAATGAAAACGAAATATGATGGAAGAAATTACAATAAAATCTTTTTTCAAGATAATATCGAACATCAGAGTTTCCTAGCGCGTCTCTAGATCATTGAAACAAACTATAATATATATGGAAATAAGCATGCAATACCGTGCATTGCCTGTTTCATCACTACATAATCAAAAATACGCCCATAACTTTAACCACCCTCTGGGCTGATTAAGTAGACGAGAAACTGATGATATTTTTTTCTTATTTTGCCCCGCAAACAGGCTTGACATTTCATGGAAATTGTCTAAGACGATTTTTTTTTCATGAAAATTTTCTAAGGAGACATTTTTTGCATGGAAATTGTCTCAGGAGACATTTTTTTCATGGATGCCAAAGCTAGTTTCGGAGATTTTTTTTTCCAACATGCCAGCTTGCCAAAGCATATTTTTGGGAAATAAGGAAAACATTAAAAATACATGGTGTGCCGAATCCTTGAGCTAGCATGCTAAGCGTTTATCATCTGGTTAGGACCTCAAATTTCGTAATGAAACGCTCCTGCTAGACCAGTGCTAGTAAATGTTTTAAAAATAATTTGCAGGGCAATAAAACCGGAACATTATATTAATTCTTTTAAGCAGAAATGTACAGTCGACACTCGTTATCTCGACCTCGCTTATCTTGTATATCCGCTTATCTCGAAGTGAAATTCTAGTCCCTGTTCAACATGGAAATCTACTAAAAGGTAACAAAATATTGTGGAAAAGAGGAGAAAGAACAATTTCTCTTCTTTTCCACAATATTTTTAATATATCTCTAACTTCAAGAGTCCCATTACGAAAACACGCCTATTCAAAAATATAGAAAATTTTACCTCTAGAAACATAAAATTTTCAGATAAAAAAATCGGATATTTTTCATATTTCCGCTCAAAACATAGATTGTGGGTACTCGTTAGAACCGCCTCGGCGAGGCGGTTCTAACGAGTACCCACAATCTATGTTTTTGAGCTGAAATAAGAAAAATAATGCATACCCCTGTAAGCCCCAGTTTTACTATATAAAAGTGGGGTTTAAGGGGGTCAAAATTACATAGGCGTGTTTTCGTGATGCAATTACTCATATATTTGTTAAATGTGGTTTTTTCCTCAATTCTGCAAATCTGATATGTCGAAGTACGGATATCTTGAAGTATTTCATGGAGTCCATTGGAATTCGAGATAACGAGTGTCAACTGAACTTATTTCGAGAGAAAGCAGGGCATGCATGACTCTGCTTCTGAAGTTTCTCGATTGCGTTGCATTTACATGAGGTCATAACTGTCACTCTGGTGTCTCACACTGGTGTCACACTGTAGCAATTCATTCTATATTCACTTTCTTTTCCTTTGGATTGTAGGTTATGTTGGTGGAAAGTTGTGAAAAGTAATCAAGAAATGAAAATTCCCATGGGGAAATTTCGGGAATTCATTGATCGCCCCTCGTATGGGTGGCTACAAAATCTTTGATAACAAATACACAGGATGATCTGGGCCTTAAATGTTTAAAGTTGGCTTGAAGGCTATTTACATGCATCGTGCATTATGTGTATATTTCAGGTGTACTAACAGAAATAAAACGGATGGTACAGGCAATACAGGACAATGCATACTCATTAAAAGCTAAGGTAAGAAAATATGTCTTCGAGCACTGTAACTGAACACCAGTAGGACTCCATGAGTTTTACCCAGCGGGCACATGACGTAAATATAACGTCGCCTCAACGTCGATGCAACGTCATGACGTTGCATCGACGTTGAGGGCACATGACGTAAATATAACGTCGCTTCAACGTCGATGCAACGTCATGACGTTGCAACGTCGCTTCAACGTCGATGCAACGTCATGACGTTGCATCGACGTTGAGGGCACATGACGTAAATATAACGTCGCTTCAACGTCGATGCAACGTCATGACGTTGCATCGACGTTGTGACGACGTTATATTTACGTCATGTGCCTGCCGGGTACTATTTCTGATCTAACAAAGGTAAAATACTCCTTCTTGACTATTTTTATAATTATACAGATCATCTCCCTTACCAGTCAGAAATACATGTACCAGAGAGAAGGACATCCCAAAAGATAGGATTTTTGTAAAATATAAAAAGTTTTTCATGTTGATCAGTTAGACAGGAGCCAGTCTAAATGAACACGTTCGGGATCATCATTCACCGTTTCATTACAACCTTCCCAGCAGGCTCACAACATCAAAATGACGTCGTATCAACGTCGATGCGACGTGATCACGTCGCATCGACGGTGATACGACGTCATTTTAACGTAGTGTGCCTACTGGGTTAGTTGTACGTTGGTACATTCTACAGTGTAAAAATGTTCTGCAAACAGACAAAAGGCACATATTCCTCGAATAAAACCTGACACGGAGTTCTTTTGCTTGGGCTCTGCCAAGAAATTTAACCGAAAATAGCCTTTATAAAAAGCCATTATCTTTAAGAGAGACTGTTAGAGGGCCTGTTATAGAGTACTGAGGCTAAACCCTTTTATGCCGAGTAGACTCTTCTACCAGAGCTCAATGGACGTGTCCATTTTCTATAGAAGGGGTGTCTGCTTAGTTTTTATTATCATGTTTTATAGAAATTCCTGTAGTTAATGTAAACAGTGTAAACTTGCAAATAGTGTAGACCCTGATCAGATGCCGTAGACTGTTTACACTGTTTGCCGACGCACTAGGCATTAATGGGTTAAAATGTATATGTAATGTAACATGTATTGTGTTCGGCCCACGTAACCCTGTTCTCATGGAAATAATAATGTAATACATAATAGTGTCTGCTGAAATGTTTAACCAGCAGATCAACGAGGGCGAATCAATAAGTTACCAGCATAGTGGATTTCTGACTGCGCGATAAGGCCACGATTTTCTCATCTTTTGTAAGACAAGATTTAGGCATGTGTACAAAAATTGTTAATGTGTCGTTTATTCATTTCGGCCGCGCTATGTGGAAACGTATCTTTGGGCATTTGCGATCAGCGAAGGCCTAGATCACCCTGTACATCCGCGCAGTCTGATCAGGGCTTTCACTGCCCACTAACAGAAACATTGGATACAACAGAATGGAGAGTAAAGGCCCAGATGGTGCTTTGCGCATGTGCCTGAAGATTTGAATCTGCGCGTTTTGCGCATGTTGGAAGGCATTTTTTTGCTTGACGCGGCTCATTTAAAAGGTATCGGATAAGGCTGGCACGATTAATCGGATAATCGATTAATTGATCGCTAAATTCCACAAAAATGATTATCATTACTGATTTGCTAATAATCGATCATTTGATTTCTGTGTTTGTTACTTTACCGTATTTAACCTTAGTATTCAGACATCTCAACGCCTTACCATACTTTATCTAAAATTTGAACAAGTACAGTTTACTACCCACTGTTGTGTCTAAAAATAGCTGGATGAGTGGCAAACAGTGTAGACCCTGATGAGACGCCGCATTTGCAGCGTCTCATCAGGGTCTACGCTGTTTGCTCAGGCCTGTCTGACCAAATACATACAATAAAGTATAACAAATGGTGAGAGTCATGCTCAGACAGGTAGAATTACGACCAAATTTTCAGTGATTACTAATCAATTATCGATCACAATGGCAGGACTGATAATCGATTATCTTTTCAGCTCCGATTAGCCTGCCTTAGTATCGGATATAAAATATGATCAGTGATACATAGGCTTGCTTTTCGTACACACTGGAATACATGCTGTACTTTTTATCTGGTCTTTGAACGGTAAACAAGTCAAGGAAATACATAGCGAATTAACCGATATATATGTGACTTCTGCACCATCACATGTTCAAGTAAAATTCTAGGTTGGCGGGTTCAAACGCAGTTGAATTTTCTTGGAAAATGAAAGCAGGTCTGGTAGCTCACTCGTTGCCAACGATGAGGAAAATAGGCAAAAAAAGTGTATCATCTTGTTTATTGTGATAGGCGTATTCAGTTTAAAAAAGAACAAAATAATATGGTATTTCACACGGCAGCATTTAAACAATCTTTCACTATCATTTAGGTATGCGCAAGTTAGCAATCCGTTGGATCCTTAACCTTTACCACTCTGGGTTAATTCAACAGGCGACGTAGAAATACTTGAAAGAAACTTTGACTGTAGATTTTACAGACGATCATTGTAAGGAGACTGTATGAAAACTTATTAACAAGCGATTGCCACACAGTGGCCAAAGTCCCTTTTGCACGTTGCAAGGGTAAATAACTCAAGAATCAAGACTAATAACTCAAGAGTTGTCCTTCTTGATCGCGACACATGAAGCTTAGTATATGTGTGAAGTTTCATGAAAACATTTTATTGGCTCTTACGGATCTGGGTAAACTCACTCATAGCTTTCTTGGGCAGTTGGTAACGGGGAGAACAATTACACTCTTCTATCCCGATTCCGTAGGAGCCACCTTTTAATTAATATAGGCTTCCAGTTATCAACTTTTGTCATGTTAGATAAGTAATAAAAACGCCTTGTATGATATTAAATGTGGGTCATCTTTTGCATTTAAAACATTTGTAAATTACTATGCAAAAAGGTCTCAAATTTTGGACTGTACTTGATCTTATCTCACTGCGTAGGCCTACATGCAAAGAAATCCAAAAATTCGGAAATCAATCTGCATTCTGGGTTATTAATAGCAGTAATATGATCAGACTTTTAAGTTTTCCTGTAATATTTAGGTCTCCTTAACCATGTGTGCAAATCATTATCCCTTGCCACAAAATGCGCATTGTTTTTCAAAGCAAATAAGGTCAAGATATGTAACTAACTATAAAATTTCTGTTTCCTACTCACATAATGCGTTTCAGAAGTGGGGCATCACGAAAACATACCTATATAATTCTGACCCCCTTAAACCCCACTTTTATATAATAAAACTGGGGTTTACAGGAGTATACATTATTGTTCTTATTTCTGCTCAAAACATATATTGAGGGTACTCGTTAGAACCACCTCGTCGAGGCGGTTCTAACGAGTACTCACAATCTATGTTTTGTGCAGAAATATGAAGAATATCTGATTTTTTTTATCTGAAAGTTTTTAGTTTTTGGAGATAAAATTTTCTATATATTTGAATAGGCGTGTTTTCGTAATGGAGAGTTAATGGTATATTTAGAATAGGTAATTTTTATTCCCAGCTGAAGACTAAGTAGTATAAAACGACATTGAATCTTTTCATTGACTCATTGATTTCGCAAATGCCATTTAGATTTCAACGATACTTTCTTGCGATCAAAACAGATTTCTCTACGCATATCACATTTAATTAGGTAAGAGATATAAAACCCGTAGCATTCGAGTATTTGGGACTTACATTATAAATATGCTGTTGTTAGTGACCAAATCTGTGCTCCCTCCCTGTCATGGTCTGTTTACTATAGATAGGCTACGTTGCTAGAACAAATAGGTCTCCAGAAACGTATTTTTGCACAGACAGGCTACATAAAGTCTATATACCGTGGATAAGGGCATCCTGTCGTAGTGTACATACAAATTTGACCCCCTTAACTTCATACCATACTTGTAAAAATTGAACACAAATTACACACACCCCCCCCCCCCAAAAAAAAAAAAAAAAAAAAAAAATCACAATCACAAAGCACAGCCTTCTTCAGGCACCGAAAAAACATAAGGTGCAAAAATGACAAAACAAAGAAAAACTATAAATAGAGGAACCTCCTTGGAAGTCGGAACAGCAGACAAACTGCTGGGAAGGAACAGGGGTGGAGCTTGAACCTTACTAACCTTTCCACTTTACTGTCTGTTCTTGTCTGGATGAGTGGCAAACAGTTTATATCCTGATTAGATACCGCATTCTGGCTGTACGGTTAACAGTGTGCACCCTGATCAGACGCCGCGTTCTGCGGCGTCTTATCAGGGTGTACACTGTATCTCAGGCATGTTTGTCCCAGTATAGAGAAAATAAGATACTTTATATTCTCCGGTATTCGTTGTTGCTGTTATATCCCCATTCCACTGTGCTCATTGTAATCATGGCGTTCCTCCAAAGTCTTCCAAATCGCCGCAGAAGCGCCGACATGTGCAAAATTTTGGGTCTTAAGCGTTTCCAGTACGCTTATAGTATGCTTCAATAACGATCTCGCTGCGCTGGTCACGATTCTGTCGCGCTGTTTTTTTGCGCTTCTACGGCGCTTGAGGTCTCTCCAAGACGCTTCTACTACGCTTCCACTATGGCACGGAATTTCAGGCTATGCTTAGTCTACGCTTACTTCGTTGCTGCTGCGACCTTGCTACGACCTAAGCGCAGGAGCTGCGCTTCTGTAGCGCTTTTGGATCGTTTCTATATAAAATCGGCGGTTTAACTGCTTTGGGAGCAGTTGAGCATCAGTCTTCGAAGAATATGGATAGAATAGTTCCAGCGGCTATGCTCCAGCTGGCAATTATGAACCACAGACTGATCAGATTGGATGGCGAGATCCAAACCAAATGGAGGAGGAGGGCCAAAAGGTTCTGGATCCATCTTTGGTTGTCGGCATTCAGAAGGTTCGAATGTGGACACTATGAAGAACAAATGAGAGTAATCAGGATGGAAAACAGCACTGCATTTTTCCATTACGAAAACATGCCTATTCATATAGATAGAAAATTTCACTTCCAAAAACTGAAAATTTTCAGATAAAAAGCTCTGATATTTTTCACTTTTCTGCTCCAAAACATAGATTGTGGGTACTCGTTAGAACCGCCTCGGCGAGGCGGTTCTAACGAGTACCCACAATCTATATTTTTGAACAGAAATAAGAAAAATAATGTATACCCCTGTAAACCCCAGTTTTACTATATAAAAGTGGGGTTTAAGGGGGTCAATATTATATAGGCACGTTATCGTGATGCAGTTATATGAGCTGGAGCCAGACATGTTTAATGGTATCTAGCACAGGATTGTCCTAAAATCAAGAAGAATGACACCAGTTTCAGGAAGGCACTTGATCTTATACTACAGTCTTGGCGACTGGATTGCGCTCATGACGATTTACGCTACGCTGATGCCGATCAGGGTATAAACACTCCACGCTTGTGCTACGTTACTCGCGCTACCGCCAAGATTCTGCTGCGTTCATGAATTTCTTGCTACGCTGTTACTACGCTTTCGTTGCGCTTCGACTCCACGGCGATTCCGCTACGTAAATTTTGAGCAAGGTCAAAACAAGCGCCGTGAAGTGGCGATCATGAAGCTTCTGATACGCTTCAACTACGATCAAAGCGTTTCTACTGCGCTCTTGTCGTTCCTGCTACGATTCGCGGCGTTTTTACCAAAATTTCGGAATCGCCGCTCAGTGTAATGGGTACAGTGGACGATGGCCATTGTCAGATTGCAAGTACGTGCTGGCCGATGTTTTCTCCGTTGACTGCAGATGGAATAAAAGGCCCTCTTCTCTATAATGCATTTATTGTATGAAAATCGGCTGTCAAATAACATTTTGCACTTTACACAATTCCTTCAAAACGCTAAACAAAATTGTTGCAGACGATATTCTGATTTTTTAAAAATGATTTTCTGAAAACATAAAATTTGATGTTTTATGTGCAGCAGACGAGTCAGGTGAAATGTCAAGTTTTATTTTCTCTGAGAAATACCAAAAAAGGTAGATGATTCAGATAAAACACAATAGAAACAGCTTAAATTTGGAACTTTTTAATATGTAGCTATTTCGTATGGAACCTGTGCTCGGTAAATTTTATTGAAAGTTTCAAGCGGCATTACGAGAACACGCCTACTTAAAATATATATAGAAAAATTCACTGCCAAAAACTGAAAATGTTCAGATAAAACCTCTGATATTTTTCATATATCTGCTCAAAACATAGATTGTAGGTACTCGTTAGAACCGCCTCGCCGAGGTGGTTCTAACGAGTACCCACAGTCTATGATTTTAGCAAAAATAAGAAAAATAATGTATACCCCTGTAAACCCCAGTTTTTCTACATATAAGTGGGGTATAAGGGGGTAAAAATTATATAGGCGTGTTTTCGTGATGGCCCTACTGTTCCCTGAAAATGCCCTACTATCCATACTATTTTTATAAGAAAATGGAAAAAAAAATATGTCAAAAAAGTGTTTTCAATGAAGCTTTAGTAATTCTGGTCTGTTTAGTAGTTATACTTTCAGAATATTTGTACAAAGTGTTTTATCACCCCCTATCCCCCACCCCCCCCCCCCCCCCACCGCACCCCGTGATTGTCTCATTCTGTCATTCCGTCAAATATGCAACCAGATGGTGAATTCTTCATATCATTGAAGGAAAATATACGGTAAGCTTAATAAATTTGCCTTACTATCCCTACTTTTTCTTCCTTATAATATCTATTTTTTCATTACTTTTTTTTTTTTTTTTTTGAAAAAAGTCTATCTCTGCTGTTTCTTTACTTTTTGACAGGACACTTGAAAGCCTGCTTTAATGACCAACTGTTAAATTCCAAACTTCAAAACTGTTTTCTCAACAGCGATAAAATTCATATTACCTTTCTACCAGTTTGCCGCTGTCTTAGACTGGCCCTAGTCTCCACTGTATATATATTTATTCTTATAATACTGTTTGATAACTCACTAGAATAAAACCAAAGTGATATCATAACTACAAATGCTGATCCATTACGAAAACACGCCTATTCAAATATATTGAGAATTTTACCACCAAAAAATGAAAACTTTCAGATGAAAATTTCTCATATTTTTTCTTATTTCTTCACAAAACATAGATTGTGGGTACTCGTTAGAACCGCCTCTGTGAGGCGGTTCTAACGAGTACCCACAATCTATGTTTTTGAGCAAAAGTAAGAAAAATAATATATACCCCTGTAAACCCCAGTTTTACTATATAAAAGTGGGGTTTAAGGGGGTCAAAACTATATAGGCCTGTTTTCGTGATGACTAGATAGTGACATCATTTTGGTTTTATTTTATTGGATTATCAAACAGGATTGTAAGATTAAATATTTAGACACTGGAGACTGGAGCCAGCCTACCGCTGTCTCAGCTCCTGGTTATTTCCGAAGTCTCCTTTTTTGTTGTAAAGAATCCTTAATAAGCAGATTAATATGTAAGAAAGGCCTTGAGAAAATAGTTCCGCGATTCCTGCGTATTGGTGGTGGTGGTGGGTGTGTTTGTGTAGGGGAGGGGGAGGGATTGTGTGTTGGGGTTGGGGGAGGATGAGGAGGAGGCGAAGATGTCATGTCTCTTACGTCACCGGGGCGTCCAACTGAGATTGGCTTACAATTGGGCAAGGCCAGCTATCATTGCAGCAGGTAAGGGTAGAGGGGAAATAATTTTTATTTCTTTTTATAATTTCACTTTCATTCATTTTCCTCTTTCTCCCCTGTACCAATCTTTCATCTCCTCTCTATCTCTTCTCTCTCCTACCTTTCTCTGGGTGACGACACAAAATGACTCACAAGGGTTGACATGTCGTTAAACCTTATCACAATCCAAAAAAAAAACAAACAAACAACAACAACAACAACAACAACAACAAAACAACAAAAGTGAACAACTGCGATTTGGATTTATCGAAGTATAAATCCCGTTTTCACATTGCTCTCGACCAGTCAAACTGCTCTAAATAATTGTAAGCCCATTGTTGTAATTATGGTACAATGTTTGCTCCATAGTTGTCGAGATATGAACTGACCTGCCATTACGAAAACACGCCTATTCAAATATACAGAAAATTTCACCTCCAAAAACTGAAAATTTTCAGATAAAAAACTCTGATATTTTTCTTATTTCTCCTCAAAACATAGATTGTGGGTACTCGTTAGAACTACCTCGGCAAGACGGTTCTAATGAGTACCTACAATCTATGTTTTTTGCGCAGAAATAAGAAAAATAATGTATACCACTGTTAACCCCACTATATAAACGTGGGGTTTAAGGGGGTCAAAAGTTTTCGTGATGACCACTCTTGTGCTTATTGTTCTACGTTTTTTGCTGTGAAATGTCACTCATGTATGCAAAGCCTCCCCTCCCTTTCACCAGTATATTTATTATTTGACCCATTACGGTTATAATAGCCTAGGTGACATGCTTCACGCGCAACCTTTCTATTGTGCTTGCGCAAAGTAAGGCTATGCCATTTTTTATCCAGTGAGTTGTTTCATGAACTATTTCTAAGGCTTCAAGTGCAGCCATGAAATGAAACGTTTCATTTATTAAGAAGTCAAGTAAAGCCAGCCCCAAACCCAATGCACCACCACCTTACGTGGTAAAAAAGAGGTGGGACTTACGGGAGTGGGGTCAGATTTTATAAGCGATTAACATGATTGTCGCAATAAGCCATTAAATGAAACATGCTATGCTTGATTAAATACATGATCGGGGTACACTGTGGTCAGTCTTATGGTATCTGTGAGATATGGTCCTAAAGGGTTATTGCGACAAATCGGTTATTGCAAGTTTTAAATTTCGAGCCTTTATGCATGTTTCAAATTTATCGCCTAACGGCTCGAAATTTAAAACTCTGCAATAACCTAATTTGTCTACGCCGGTGATGATTGTCTAGGCCCATGGACCATCACGAAATCATGCCTATATAATTTTGACCCCCTTAAACCCCACTTTTATATAGTAAAACTGGGGTTTACAGGGGTGTACTTTATTTTTCTTATTTCTGCTCATAAACATAGATTGTGGGTACTCGTTAGAACCGCCTTATCGAGGCGGTTCTAACGAGTACCCACAATCTATACTTTGAGCAGAAATATGAAAAATATCAGAATTTTTTATCTGAAAATTTTCATTTTTTGGTGATAAAATTTTCCGTATATTTGAATAGGCATGTTTTCATAATGGTAGGCAGTCTTAATGTTTGCCATTGCTCCAGAAGCACTTTATGAAAAGAAATGAACTGCTCCAATGCCACTTTCCACGGACTGATCCATTTTTGCAACAAGTATTAGCGTCCAAAAAAAAAGCTTGGTCTACACTTAGCACACTTTGACCAAGCTTTTAGAGAAGCTAATATCTGTTAATGTATAATTTCAGGAAAGAGAACTAGAAGAGAAGCATGAGCGTGTTATGGAAGGGAGGAGAAAAGAAGTCCGTACGTTCTGTAACAGAACAGGACAGATCTCTGGAAGAACAATGGAAATTGGCGGAACGGAACGATATAATTTGTCTTATTGCTTAGTACAGAAAGCTGGATGTACTATTTGGATAAGATTATTTAAATTCTTGAATGGACAAAATGAGCATAAGGGTCCGTTGTCTATAGGAAAATTTGCTGTCCATTACGTGAAACCATACTTAAATAGACATTATAAAGATTCACCAGAGGACCAAAATTTCGTTCGGAACTCGCTCAGAGCAATGACTGTCAGGAACCCGTATACCCGGCTCTGGTCAGCGTACATTGATAAGCTTCTTTTACCCGACTTTTGGAAAACAAAAGGAAGAATGATTGTGAGACGGACTCGGATGAAGCCATCTGCTAAATCGCTTGAATGTGGTCATGATGTGACTTTCAAAGAATTTATTCAATACGTCATTTCCACTGGGCATTCTTTCAAAATGATCAATCAAGACAAACACTGGCTCCCAGCTTCAGATATTTGCGACCCCTGTACATTTAAACCAGAAATTATTAATAAACAGGAAACTTTTCTAGATGACCTCAAATACACATTACGTAAAAGTAATATGACACATCTGTTGGACCAGCTGATTGCTGAAGATCCAATAGAATATGAAATAAAGGACGAAATTGATTACGTGTTTACCATTCACCATAGCCATGCTTCATGTATTACCAAATATAATCTCAGTAAACTGATTTGGATTGCTCTGATGCTGAACGGCTACATTCCTGCAGGCGTACCGTTTCCCACGGATATATATGAAGAAAGTCTTAATGCGGAATCTTTATATGAAATGGTGAAAGCTGTTCGACTCAAACACAACGTGACGAAAGCTGACATAAAACGATCAAGAAAACTTGCGCTAAAAACTGCATTTTCACAGATTTCAAACGAAGATATACAAAAGCTAAAAGAATTGTACAAAAATGATTTCGAATTATTCGGATATGACAGTAATCCGGATTTTCCTTGACAATCACATTTGAACCAGATGTTGCTTGGTAAACCTATTATTGTCGAATGTCGACTTTGGCAAACAGCGAGCATCACGAAAACATGCCTATATAACGTTGACCCCCTTATACTCCACTTTTATATAGTAAAATTGGGGTTTACAGGGGTATACATTATTATTCTTATTTCTGCTCAAAAACATAGATTGTGGGTACTCGTTAGAACCGCCTCGCCGAGGCGGTTCTAACGGGTACCCACAATCTATCTTTTGAGCAGAAATATGAAAAATATCCAAATTTTTGTCTGAAAATTTTCATCTTTTTGGTGGTAAAATTTTCAGCATATTTCAACAGGCGTGTTTTCGTAACGAGGCCTAAATCATACCTCTTTGATTACGGTTGGCAATTTGCCATTGAACATCAATGAAATCCATAGTATTGTAAACACTCTTTCAAACACTATATACACTTTCAGGGATGCGAACTCTATCAAAATTGTTCCTTCCCTTTCTGAAAAGGGGTCTACACTATAAGGAAATAATATCCTTGTGATCATATGTCTTTACAGAACAGACCACTTTTCGGAAGGGGATTGGTGTCCAGAGAAGCCAACAGTAGGTTTCAAAAGTTGTTCCTCGATTATATGGCAGCCAAATTCCCATGTGTATCCATTCTTCTTAAATAATTACTGAATTAGTCTTAAATTCAAAGAAGGGGATTCCATAGGGCATACGCGGGTGACTAGCAAAAGTACTTTCAGCGAAACGAAAATAACGAAAGACTGGAGCTGTCATTTCATAACTTTTTTAAGGGAATAATTACTCTTTCAGGGAGAAATGAAAAAAATAATCCCTCCCTTCTGAAAAAGGGTCTTATCTGCCTGAAGCAGAAATTTTGTGCAGGCCATAACTCCCATACTGGTTAGAATAATTTGATATGTAGTAGGGACATATCAGGTCAAGTAGGAATGTCGAATGCAAGAAAGACAACTCTAGCTCTGTCCTTTTTCTAGTTATCTCCCCTGAACGAATTTCTAAGCCAAATTCTAGTGCACATCCTAACTTATAAATGGTTTGAAATATTTTGATAACATATGGTAGAGGCATAGGTAAGGACCCGAAGGGGGTGTCAAGTGCAAGAGAGACAACTATCACTATCTTGGTTACGTAGTTATCTCTCCTGAAACCAAATTTTTATGCAGTCTATAACTCCCATACTGTTTGGGATAATTTGATAATATGTAGTAGGGACATATATCAGGTCAAACAGGAGTGTGCATGAAAGAAGGGCAACTCTTACTTTGTTCTTGTTTTTCTTTTAGTTATCTCCCCTGAAAGAATTTCTAAGCCAAAATCTTGTGTACTACATAAATTATTAATGCTTTGTTAATATTTGGTATAGGCATGGATAAGACCAGTAGGCATGTTGCGTTCTAGTTATCTCCCCAGAATAAATTTCTAAGCTAAATTCTTGTCATTAGGAAAACATGCCTATGCAAATATGTAGAAAATTTCACTTTCAAAAACTGAAAAATTTCAGATAAAAACCTCTGATATTTTTCATATTTCTGCTCAAAACAGATTGTGGGTACTCGTTAAAACCGCCTCAGTAAGGCGGTTCTAACGAATACCCAAAATCCATGTTTTTGAGCAGAAATAAGAAAAATAATGTATACCCCTGTAAACCCCAGCTTTACTATATAAAAGTGGGGTTTAAGGGGGTCAACTTCATATAGGCGTGTTTTCGTAATGGCACTCTATAACTTCTTAACGGTTTGAAATATTTTGATAATATTGGTAGAGGCATAGATAAGGACCAGTAGATGTCTCACGAGCAAGAGAGATAACCCTTACTCTTTGTTATGTACTTATATCCCCTGAAATCTTGTGCAGGCTATATCTTTCATACTGTCTGAGACATTTGATAATATTTTGGTGGGACATATATCAGGTCAAGAAGGAGTGTCACATGCAAGAACGGCAATTCCTGCTTTAGTTTTCTGATACACTTCACTGAATACATTTCTAAGCCAAATTTTTGTGCACTCAACGACTTCTTAATGATTTGTAATATTTTGATATTATTTTGTAGAGGTATTGATAAGGACCAGTAGGCGTGCCGCGTGCAAGAAGGACAACCTCTGCTGTGGTTGTTTTCTAGTTACCTCCCCTGAATAAATTTCTAAGCCAACTTCTTGTGCACTCAATGACTTCTTAATGGTTTGAAATATTTTGATAATATTTGGTGGAGGCATAGATCAGGACCAGTAGGCATGTCGTATTCAAGAGTACTCTCACCTTCCCCATTAAGTACTTATCTCCCTGATGCCGAAATCTTGTGCAGACCATAACTTCCAGACTGTTTGTGATAACTTTATATTATCAAGTAGGCGTGTCGCATGCGAGAAGGACAACCTTTACTCTGTTGATTTTTTACCCCAATAAACATACACGGCAAGTACCTTTACCTTTACAAGGCATTTAATTTTGCTATTATTTCTTAATATGTACGCTCACACATTCAAAGTATTTGCAAATATTGTCTATCTTATACAAATAATCACATTAGAAGTCACTAATAGATGATTTTTGACAAAAAAATGAAAAAATGAAAAATAAAAGAACATGCAAAAAATGAAATCATTCACAGCACACCTGTTATTGTTTTCACTTGTTATTTAGGTCATACTATCTTCACATCTTTTTACTTCGCTCTGTTTCAATATTTCCATGATATCTATACATCAGGAAAACATACCTATATAATTTTGACCCCCCTTAAACCCCATTCTTATATAGTATAACTGGGATTTACAGGGGTATACATTATTTTTCTTATTTTTGCTCAAAAAACATAAATTGTGGGTACTCTTTAGAACCGTCTTGGCGAGGCGGTTCTAACGAGTACCCACTATCTATATTTTGAGCAGGAATATGAAAAGTAGCAGGATTTTTATCAGAAAACTTTCAGTCTTGGTGGTAAAATTTTCAATACTGTTGAATGGGCGTGTTTTCGTAATGTAAAATATACACCAAATATAAAAAAGGCGGTTTGGTCGAGGGATTTGCCATCTCTTCTAATGGCTTTTTTTTATATTAAAGAAGCAAATTCTTTCCTGCGGGAGTTAAGACAATAAACTTCCAGCGTAGAGTGCTTTCTCCATGGAACCTGCGTGGTCATCTTAAATTGCGAATTGCAATTGCAGCCAGAAACAGCCGGAATAAGACAAACAGAAGCATGAACATTTTCCGTCTTCTTTAATATATGGGTCGGGGACAACATATGCCTTAGATATGACTGGAACCTACGTATATACAGTCGACTCTCGTTATCTCGAATTCCAAGGGACTCTCTGAAATACTTCGAGATATCCGTAGTTCGACATATCAGATTTGCAGAACTGAGGAAAAAACTAATTCGATTAACCACATTTAACAAATATATGTGTAATTGGACTCTTAAGTTTAGATATAAATTGAAAATATTGTGGAAAAGAGGAGAAATTGCTCCTTAGGAGCAATTTCTCCTCTTTTCCACAATATTTTTTTACATGTTGTTAGATTTACATGTTTAAGCGGGGACCAGATTTTCACTTCGAGATAAGCAGTTATTCGAGATAAGCGAGGTCGAGATAACGGGAGTCAACTGTATTATTTAAAGACAAATCATCCTATCTGGCGAATCTGCAACGGCTGTATTGATTGATTGATTGATTGATTGATTGAATGAATGAAATTTACAGACTGGCATTTTAGCTCATCTGAGCTATGCTCAGGATGAGCTATAGTGATGACCCTTTTTTGTCTGCAGTCCATCCGTGCCTGCGCCTGTCCGTTAACATTTTCCGGCAAACGACAACTTCTCCAAAGGAGCGATTTGTCCCTATTTTGGTAAGAATGTTGCTTGTGTAGGAGGATTTAAAAATGGCTAAAAATAACGGTGTTCTGCCTCTTGGTTTGGTTGCCATGGCAACAGAAATCTGTAATAGACTTATAATGGGAAAATGGTTAATTTTCATTTTCTCCATAACCGGAGTAGTGATGTGAATCATATTCATGAGTTATTATCATTTGATGATTGTCTACCTAGTTTATGTGTTTTATGACCAGTGGCCATTTTGGTTGGTTGCCATGACAAGATTAAATAAAAATAGGAGATTTTTTAAATGACAACCCATCCAAAACCATTGAAGTAGTAATTTAGTACAAATGTTGCTTAGGTAAGGGCAGTTCTGCAAGGGTTATCTTCCCCTGTCCCTGTGCTGTATACATGTATAAAATCTTGACACTATCATACAATTTCTTTCTGAAACCACTTGGCAAATTTTCACCAATACATTTTGATCCTGCTGTTGAAACGGGATTGAGACCTTGTTTAAAGAAAACGCTCCATTGACTGTCATGCCCATATATGGTAAAACTTAATAATACAATACACAATCCTCTTCTTCAAACCTATTTCACAAAGGTGAGCAGGCCGTGGCCTGTATGTTTCTTGTCATATATAAGATGCAGATACAAGATGCAATGAAAATACGTGTACTTAATACAATTTATAGGAAGGCAACTTAGAATGGGTTTGCCTTCCTTCTGAAAAATGATCTGATTTAAAGGAACAAAATGAATACCTTGGGAGCGAATTCTTTCCTTGTAGACTCATCATGAAAACACGTCTATCTAACTTTGACCCTCTTAAACCCTACTTTTATGTAGCAAAACTGGGGTTTACAGGGGTGTATATTATTTTTCTTATTTTTGCTCAAAAACATAGATTGTGGGTACTCGTTAGAACCGCCTCGCCGAGGCGGTTCTAACGAGTACCCACAATCTATGTTTTGAGCAGTAATATGAAAAAAATATCAGAATTTTTTATCTGAAAATTATCCTTTTTGGTTGTAAAATTTTCATTATATTTGAATAGGCGTGTTTTCGTAATGTGGATCCTCTTTTAGAAGAGGTTCGATGGGCAGGGAAGCAAACAGTAAGCCGCCAAAGTCGTCTTCTGTTTACCAATGCCTCAAACACTACCAAGTGTATGCAGCCCCTTTAACCCAAATAAACCTAATGGACTTTCCCATCCTTATACATTGGGTGAGTCCATTTGTCATTGAAGGGTGTCAGGTGTATTTTTCATTTTTGTTCTGTTATTGAAATTTCTGTAATCAAACAGTGAAGACCTTGATCAGACGCCGCAACATGCGATGTCTGATCTAGGTCTGCACTGTTTGCCTATGTCTTTCAGAAGGGAAGCTAGGCTTATATGGGTTAATATCAAATGTATAGACTAAGATATTGTTATTCTTTCCATAATGACGTTATGTGCCTATGAACCGTTCCGTCTGAGAGACCCGCTGCTGCGTAACAAAAATAGCTCTTCTCCCAGCAGGCACACAAAGGTGAAACAACTTCGTTTCAACGTTATGTGTCCAATGGGATATTACTCGAAGGAACAGCTTTTTGGGGTGGTCGGGTGTGGCGAAGGTGTCGTGTATCATGTCCATCTGGTATTGGCTTACAGTTGGGCAAGGCCTGCTATCCTTGTAGCAGGTAAGGGTAGAGGGATACTGCTTTTATTTCTTCTGTTTCTTCACGTTGATTTCTGTTCCTCTTTCTTCCTGTCCCTCTCTTTCATCTCATCTACTATCTCTTCTATCTCTTTTCTCCCTTTCTCTGGGAGACAACACAAAATGACCCACAAGAGTTGACGTGTCGTTAAACCCCAACACAATCAATCGAAGAAAAAGCACAATCTGGCCTTTGAGGTTTTTTCGGCAATAATATACAAAAGCAAATGTGATCCGTAGACAGCAGATAATTATAGTTATAACAATTTTTTTTTTCAGATTGCCACTGAGCCCTTTGCTTTGTGTCATCGCAGTGTTTTGATCGTATGTGTTTTACTATGACGTTTAACAGATAAGGAAAAGGACCCTTTTGCAGACCGTACATATGTGTGTCATTACGAAAACACGCCTATTCAAATACATGTATATAGAAAATTTCACCTCCAAAAAAATTTTCAGATAAAAAAACTCTGATATTTTTCATACTTCTGTTCAAATATAGATTGTGGGTACTTGTTAGAACCGCGAGGCGGTTCTAAAGAGTACCCCCAATCTATATTTGCGAGCAAAAATAAGAAAAAATAATGGTTACCCCGGCAAACCCCAGTTTTACTATATAAAAGTGAGGTAAATAGGTATGTTTTCGTGATGAATTTAGAGCTTCGTCAAAAGTAAGCGTGAGGTTCCGTGCGTAAAATTGAAGTAAGCACCCACCCACCTCACCCACCCCACCCACCACCATAGTAGTGTTCCTACTGACCGTTCCAACAAGGTTCATCTGTTGCAGTTCTTCGTTTTTTGCGTCGGTGGTTTGATATGTGGCGATTGTTTTGTCATTATGTGTCCCTCGTCTTTCCTTCTAGTGCCACGGGAGGGCTGTGTATCGTATTTGTGGCATTTCCGGGGTATCTTCACTTACTCTTTTTGGTTGCTTTGGAACATTATTTATAAGCATTTTAAATCAAAGAATATTATTGCATAAAAAGCAGTGTCGCATGTTATTAACAGCCGTGCATTAACCGGCGAAAAGCCGTGTATTAACAAGGCTGTTAATGCACGGCTACGCAACTCTCAATATGATCGTACCGAGGCCAAAGATTTGCTGCCGTTACGAGATGTGTACTGTCCGGTCCTAGAACGAGCATAGTCTGTGGAAATTACGTTCGCGAGACATCTGTGAAAAGGCGAAACAAAATAGTACAAAAAATAACGCTAAATGTAGCTAATGTTTTCAGTTTTTATGCAATAATAGTGATCAAACATGGTTTTTCAATGCATTAACATTCGCCTGGTCCCTTGAGAGGTGTTGAAAACCGTGGCCTTCGACCTGGGGAATGTTAATGCATGAAAAACCATGTCTGATCCCTATATTAACACCTTTATAGAAAATGCTGGATCATTATCATGGCAACAAGCTGGTTTTAGTATAGGTTATGGTACTACAGATCATATATATTCTTTGAAAATGTTGGTAGATTTCTATCTTTTTTTAGCTCACCTGGAGCTTTGTTCCAGGACAGCTGATGCCGTGGCGTGTTGTCCGTCATCTGTTCGTCGTCCGTCGTTAACCTTTCATGTTTTTGACATCTCCTCCTGAACGGTAAGTCGGATTGAGGTGAAACTTAGTGGGAGATATTGTGGAAATTCAGAATTGGTAAAATCGTTTCGTTCCGATATCCAAGATGGCCGCCATGGTGGCCATCTTGAAATTCTTCAAACGACATCTCCTCCCAAACCGTAAGTCCGATTGAGCTGAAACTTGATGGGAGGCATCACAGTGACACAGAGATTCAGAATTGCTAAAATCGTGCCGTTCCGATATCCAAGATGGCCACCATGGGGGCCATCTTGAAATTCTTCAAACGACATCTCCCAAACCATGAGTCCGATTGAGTTGAAACTTGATGGGAGGCATCACAGTGTAACAAAGATTCAGAATTGCTGAAATTATTCCCTTCCGATATCCAAGATGGCGGCCACGGCGGCCACTTTGAAATTCTTCAAATGACATCTCCTCCCTAACCGTAAGTCGGATTGAGCCAAAACTTGATGTGAGGCATTACAGTGACACAAAAATTCAGAATTGCTAAAATCGTTCCGTTCCGATATCCAAGATGGCCGCCATGGCGGCTATCTTGAAATTCTTCAAAAGACAGCTTCTCCCAAACCGAAAGACATCACAGTGAGACCGAGAATCAAAATTGCTAAATCGTTCCGTTCTTATATCCAAGATGGCTGCCACGGTGGCCATCTTGAAATTCTTCAAACGACATCTCCTCCCACACTTTAAGTCCGATTGAGCCAAAACTTTATTGGAGGCATCACAGTGACACAAAGATTCAGAATTGCTAAATTCGTTCCGTTCCGACATCAAAGATGGCCGCCACGACCATCTTAAAATTCTTCAAACTACATCTCCTCCCAAACCATAAGTCCGATTGAGCTGAAACTTGATGGGAGGCATCACAGTGACACGAAGATTCAAAATTGCTAAAATCGTTCCGTTCCGATCTCAAAGATGGCCGCCATGGCGACCATCTATAAATTCTTCAAATTACATCTCCTCCCAAACCATAAGTCGGATAGAACCAAAACTTGATGGGAGGCATCACAGTGACACAGAGATTCAGAATTGCAAAAATCGTTCCGTTCTGATATCCAAGCTGGCTACCATGGCAGCCATCTTGAAATTCTTCAAACGACATCTCCCCACAAACCTAAAGTTTGTTTGTTTGTTTGATTTGGGCTTAACGTCGCTTTCAACAATTTTTCAGTCATATCGCGACGGTGTCTGGATGTGGCAGGGAGCTCAATGCTCACTTTTAGAGTGCTGCCTCACTGAAATATCAAGCCCAAGACACTTTGACATGATATTCCACCCAGTCACATTATACTGACTGAGCTGACCAGTTCTAGCTCTACTTTTTTAATGCTGAGCGTAAAGCGAAAGAGCAGCTAGTAACATTTTTAAAGTCTTTGGTATGACCCGGCCGGGGATCGAACCCGCAACCTCCCGGTTACAAAGCGGACGCACTACTACTGAGCTACTGTGCCGGTCTCCCAAACCGTAAGTCCGATTGAGCCAAAACTTGATGGGAGGCATCACAGCGACACAGAGATTCAGAATTGCTAAAATCATTCTGTTCTGATATCCAAGATGGCCGCCATGGTGGCCATCTTGAAATTCTTCAAAAGACATCTCTTCCCAAACCATAAGTCAGATTGAGCTGAAACTTGATGGGAGGCATTGGAGTGTTATAGAGCTTCGGAATTGCTAAAATCGTTCCGTTCTGATATCCAAGATGGCCGCCATAGTGGGCATCTTGAAATTCTTCAAACGACATCTCCTCCCAAACCTAAAGCTGGATTGAACTAAAAGTTGATGGGAAGCATCACATCGACACAGAGATTCAGAATTGCTAAAATCATTCCGTTCTAATAGCCAAGATAGCCGCCAAGGGTCCATCTTGAAATTTTTCAAACGACATCTCCGCCCAAACCATAAGTCAGATTGCGCCGAAACTTGATGGGAGGCATTGGAGCTTTGTAGAGATTCAGAATTGCTAAAATAGTTCCGTTCTGGTATCCAAGATGGCCGCCATGGCGGCCCTCTTGAAATTCTTCAAACGACATATCCTCCCAAACCGTAGGTCCAACTGAGCCAAAACTTGATGGGAGGAATCGGAGCGACATAGATATTCAGAATCGCTAAAATTGTTCTGTTCTGATATCCAGGATGGCCGCCATGGCAGCCATATTGGAACTCTTTAAACGCCATCTCCCAAACCGTAAGTTGGATTGAGCAGAAACCTGATGGGAAGCGTTGGAGCGACATAGAGAATTCAGAATTGCTTAAATCGTTCCATTTGGCAATCCAAGATGGCCACCTCTTGAAACCACATCTGCCCCCGAACCCTAAGTCAGATTGAGCCTAAACTTGGTGGGAGGCAATGGAGCCACATGCAGATTAAGAATTGCTATAATAATTCCGTTCCAATAGCCAAGATGGCCGCCATGTCAGCCATCTTGAAAATTTTCAAACAACAATCCTCCGTCCATCTTGAAAGTCTTCAATTGTTATCTGCTCCCGAACAGTAAGTCGGATTGAGTGGAAATGGTGGAAGGCATCGGGGCATCATGGAGATTTAGAATTGCTAAAATGGTTCCGTTCTGATATCCGAGATGGTCACATGGCAGTCATCTTGAAAATCTTTAAGTCACATATGCTACCGAACGAAGTCTGATTGATCTTAAACATGATGGGAGGCATTGGGTGTTATGGAAATTCAGAATTGCTAAAGTCCATCTGTTCCAATGTCCAAGATGGCCGCCATCTTGAAATTCTTCAAACCACATCTCCTCCCAAACAGGTTGAGGCGAAACTTGATGGGAGGCATGGGGGTGACATGGAGATTCAGAATTGCTGCATCGTTCAGTTCCAATATCCAAGATGGCGGCCATGGTGGCAATCTTGAAACTCTTCAAACAAATCAAATTCTGAATTGCTAAAGGCAGTCGGATCTGATAGCCAAGATGGCCACCATGGCACAATATAACATATCATGATCAGCCTAATCCAGGTGAGCATTTCTGGCCCACTTGGGCCTCTAGTTTTTATTAAAAAACACATTTACTGTCCTTTTTTAGACTATAAGAAAATTTTTAGATTCAGTACTTGTAAACAGAATTACTGCATTATGGTATGAAGTGTTACAAAATAACATTGATGGAGATGTTTCTGGGCTATTCCTAATATGTATGGAAAGGCTAGATCGAGTTCAGGCATGGTAGGTATTTGTCATTTTTTTCCGTAGCTCAGTCTGTGTCTGTCAAGAAGAAATAGTACTTTCATTATTCTTAAATGATCTTACCCAGTTAATGTGTAAATACTATGTCGGAATCACTAATTGCATTACGAAAGCACACCTATTCAAATACACTGAAAATTTTACAAGCAAAAAAAGGAAAATTTTCAGATAAAAAATTCTGATATTCTTCATATTTCTGCTCAAAACATAGATTGTGGGTACTCGTTAGAACCGCCTCGGCGAGGCGGTTCTAACGGGTACCCACAATCTATGTTTTTGAGCAGAAATAAGAAAATTAATGTATACCCTTGTAAACCCCAGTTTTACTATATAAAATTGGGGTTTAAGGGGGTCAAAATTATATAGGCATGTTTTGGTGATGTTTGATCAAGACACTGAAGTGTCTTTTAAGCTTTATTAGTTTATCTACGCGGATGATACCGTGATTTTTGCTCTTGATGAGTGCAATGCAAAGCTACTGTAATGCGTTGCACCTTCTGAGTGATACGTTGAAAACCAACATGGTTGTATTTTGAGAAAGGAAGTTTAAAACACATCAGCTTTTCTGGTAATTTAGGACCGCCTTGAGGTTGTCGATGATTGTAATCATCTATGTGTAAGATACAACTTAATGGGAAGTTTGCTAAAACAAGACACTTTTAACTGCAAAAGCAATAAAAGCTATGTTTTCTCATGTGAAAAAAACAAAACAAAAAAAAAAACAAAAAAAAAACCAAAAGAAAAAACAACAACAAAAAAAAAAAAAAAAAAAAAAAACAAACAAAAAGGAAAAACAACAACTAACTCCCCCCCCCCCCCCCCACCTAAAAAAAACAAAAAAAAAAAACAACAACAACAAAAAAAAAAACAACAACAACAAACAACAAAAGACATAAAAACAAGAAATTTGTCTTCGCCTTTTGATACCCATTTGTACTTGTTTGATAGTATGACTGTGGTTATACTGTTGTACGGGTAGATGTTTTGGGAAGTGAAAATGTTGATATTGAATGTATTATATTACCAGTTCCAACTGAAATTTTGCAAATTGTCGATTGGTTTAAAACAGTCAACATCTAATATTACGGTTTATGGTGACTTAGGAATCACACCTCTGGAAAAAGGCCGTTACGTCACATGCAAAGAACGAAGTACCAGATCTTCTGCGCATCTACTTACCCTAATAAGGGCATCCTGCCGTATTGTCCATACAAATTTGACCCTTTATCTTCATACTATACTTGCTGTAAAAAACTGAACGTGAATTACCGAGAAAATTCACGAAAGACAGCATTCCCCAGGCAATGAAAGAAGAGAAAATGAGGTACAAGAATGACGAAACAAAGAAGCATTATAAGACAGGAACCTGTACAGTAGCAGACAGACTACTCGGGAGGGGGTGGGTTGGGGGATAGGGACGGACCTTAAACCATTTACTAACGTTTCCACTTTACGAACTGTTCATGTTTGGATGAGTGGCAAACAGTTTAAAGCCTGATTAGACATCACGAAAACATACCTATATAATTTTGATCCCATTAAACCCCACTTTTATATAGTAAAACTGGGGTTTAAGGGTATTCATTATTTTTCTTATTTCTGCTCAAAAACATAGATTGTGTACTCGTAAGAACCGCCTCGACGAGGCGGTTCTAACGACTACCCACAATCTATGTTTGAATAGAAATATGAGAACTATCCGAGCTTTTTTCTGTCTGAAAATTTTCAGTTTTTGGAGGTGAAATTTTCTATACATTTGAATAGCCGTGTTTTCGTAATGGACACCGCATTCTGATTGTGAAGACCTTGATCAGACGCCGCGTTCTGCGTTCTGCGGCGTCTGATGTGGATCTACAATGTTTCTCAGGCATGTTTGTCTCAATACAGAGATAATAAGATATTTCATATTCTCCGGTATTCACTGATGTTGTATCAGACTGCAGGAACGTAACGGCCGATATTGCCTCCGTTGACCGCATATGGAATATAAGCAATAATACATTTATTGTATTAAATCGGCTGTCTAATTGCAGTTCACACTTTACACAGTCTGTATTAACCTTAACCTTTAAAACGCTAAATAAAATTCTTGCAGACGATATTCTGATTTTTAGCTCACCTGAGCAGGGCTCAGGATGAGCTATTGTGATCACTTGTCGTTCATCGTCGTCCGTCCGTCGTACATCGTCCCTCCGTCGTCCGTCCGTCCACACCTTTGAACGACATATTCTCTGTAACCCCTGGGCCAATTTTCTTCAAACTTCATTTGGAGCCTTATGTTAAAGGGGGATTGAAAATTTGAACAAACGGTACGGTTACGGTCCGTTAATCCAGATGGCCGCCAAGCCCATATATGGTAAAAACACTAAACAAATCTTCTCCAGAACCAAGAAAGCTTCTTGGCTGAATCTTGGTATATAGCATTATGGACTCAAGGTCTAAGTTTGTTCAAATGATGACCCTAGGTTGTCATATGACCTTTTTACAGCAAGGTCAAATTTGTGTCCCCATGCATATGTATGGGGAAAATGTTAAAAAGTCATTTTCTCACAATGTATCTAAATTTTGTACCCTGGGGTTATCTGCCCTTGCCTCTGGGCTATATACAGGTTTAAAAATGTGTAATTTTTAAGTGTCTTCTTTTCGAAAATTGCTGAAGCAATTTTTTCACCAGATTTCACATGGGATCTACTGTCAAAAGGGTATTGCCATTTTGTTCAAAAGGATCCGCGTCATCGAACAACCCATATATAGCATTAACACTTAAAAACCTTCTTCTCCAGAACAAAGAAAGCTTTGGGGCTGAATCTTAGTACAGTCGACTCTCGTTATCTCGAATTCCAAGGGACTCTCTGAAATACTTCGAGATATCCGTAGTTCGACATATCAGGTTTGCAAAATTGAGGAAAAAATAATTTGATTAACCACATTTAACAAACTGATAGGTAATTGGACTTTTGAAGTTAGAGATATATTGAAAATATTGTGGAAAATAGGAGAAATTGCTCCTTAGGAGCAATTTCTCCTCTTTTCTACAATATTTTCCATCTGTTGTTAGGTTTTCATGTATAGGCAGGGACCAGATTTTCACTTCGAGATAAGCGGTTATTCGAGATAAGCGAGGTCGAGATAACGAGAGTCAACTGTATATAGCATCGAAGACTCAAGTTTGTTGAAATGTTGACCGTAGGTTGACCTTTGACTTTTTAACATCATGGTCAAATTTGTGTCCCTATACATTTTATGGGGGAAAGGTTGAAAAGTAATTTTCTCAAAATGTATTAAAGACTAATGGCTGAAACATACAATGTATGTTGAAAGTAGTAAAAACATTTTAGTAATAATCAAAATTTTGTCCCCAGAGGGTTATCTGCCCTTGCCACTGGGCTATATACATGTATAAAATTGTGTATTTTTTAGATGTCTTCTTCTCTGAAACCGCTTGAGCAATTTTCACAAGATTTTACATGGGGCCTTCTTTCAATAGGGTATTGCCAATTTGTTCAAATGGTTCTGCGAAATTGAACAAGATGGCCGCCCTGCCCATATATGATAGAAACAATTTAAAATATTCTTCTTAAGAACCAAGAAAGCTTTGGGGCTGAATCTTTGTATATAGCATCGAAGATTCAAGGTCTACCAACTCTGTTCAAATAATGACTGTGGGGCATCATGACATCATGACTGTGGACCCTTTTTACAGCAAGGTCAAATTTACATCCCCATGCATTTGTATAGGAAAAATGTTGAAAAATCATTTTCTCAGAATATATTAAAGATTTATGACTGAAACTGACAATGTGTGATTAAAGTAGTGAAACATTTTAGTTATCATCAAAATGTGTATTTTTTTAATGTCTTCTTCCCTGAAACTGCTTGAGCAATTTTCATCAGATTTCACATGGGCCTTCTGTCGAAAGGCTATTGCCAATTTGTTTAAATGGTTCCGCGCAACTGAACAAGATGGCCGCCATATCCATATATGGTAAAAACACTTAAAAATCTTCTTCTCCAGAACCAAGACAGCTTTCGGGCTGGATCTTGGTATATAGCATCGAGAACTCAAGCTCTACCAAGCTTGTTCAAATGATGATCATAGGCTGACCTTTGACCTTTTTACGGCAAGGTCAAATTTGTGTCCTTATAGATTTGTATGGGGGAAAAGTTGAAAAATCAATTTGTTTTCAATATGTATTTAAGACAATGGCAGAAACTTACAATGTATTATTAAAGTAGTAAAACGTTTTAGGTAGGATCAAAATTTTGCGCCCCCCCACCACCCTGGAGGTTATCTGCCCTTGCCCCTGTGCTATATACTGGTATAAAACCATGAAATCTTTAAACCTCTTCTTCTCTAAAACCACTTGACCTTTTTTTACCAGATTTCACATGGGGCCTTCTGTCGAAGGAATGTTGACACTTTGTTCATATGGTTCTGCATCATTGAAGAAGATGGCTGCCATGCCCATATATGGTAAAACACTTAAAACTTTTTTTCTTCAGTACTAAGAAAGCTTTGTTGAACCGTAAATTTCACGCCGTGAAGAATTGGTACCAATACGTCACGGATTTCATACCAATATTTCTCACGTGTGAGAGAAATACGCACGTAGTCAAATTTCATGTAGCAATCATGCATATTCCTCACATCGATAAAATATCCTTTAAAGCTGCTGCATTTTGCATTCGATCCCGATTCTTCACACGCATACCATAATTTTATAAACGTGGAAGGAAATTCCAATGTTTTACTGTTAGAACTTCTGGGACAAGAGTTAGAATGCTTAAGATGAGCCGAGTCGCGAGAAAACCTTTCCATGGTGTTTCCGACTAGACCCGCCAGCCTGTGTAACTAGAACGCAAGTCTTAGCAAGAGCTAATTTTAATTCTTCACATATACGAGGAATTGGTACCAGTTCTTCACATATAAGAGGAATTGGTACCAATTATTCATACATGTAAGAGTAATTGGTACCAATTCTTCACACCCAAAAAAAACACAGGTCACAGGTTTGACGAATACTTTACCAATTCTTTACACGTCAGAAATTATCAACGAATTCTTCACATGTGTGAGGAATTGGTACCAATTCTTCACATGTGTGAGGAATTGGTACCAATTCTTCACACCCGAGAAAAAGTCGCACCAATTCTTCACAGGTGTGACGAATACTTACCAATTCTTCACACGTCAGAAATTGTCAACATGAGAAATTTGAGCACAAATTTTAGACCCCAAAATTTATCGAAATTGACCATACGTAAATTTCACATTTGGCACCAATTCTTCTTATGGGTGTGAAATTTACGAAATAAGAAATTCACGGTTCAACAAAACTTTGAGGCTGAATATTGGTATACAGCATCGGGCACTCAAGGTCTACCAAGTTTGTTAAAATGATGAGACTAGGATGACATTTGACCTTTTTTATGTTATGGTCAAATTTGTGTGCCAGTTGCTGTGGCAATACTGGAAGACTGTTGCATGGCATTTGCAAATATACAGGTGGGCGAATTTTAGCCCATGGGCCTCTTGTTTAAAAATATTTTTCAGAGAACATAAACCTTGGTATTTTATGTGCAGCAAACGATTCATGTGAAATGCCGTTTGATTTTCTCTGTGAAATACAAATATAGCAGTGTTACGACCCAGAGCATACTGCAGTGTAAGCTGACCAAGTTTAGTATATTTAAGGTACATACATACGCAAAGTTTTTTTTTTCTCTTTCTAAGTTTAATAGTTTATTGAATTAATTATATTAAGAGATAATCGTAAATTAATTTGTATTATTCCGCCTGCATAATCTCTGTTTCAGTGAAGGAGAGAATTTTTAAGAGAAATTGTTGTGTAATATAATAATATTTTAAGTGTTCCGATTTCGTCTGAGCTGGGCACCGACTTTTATAGTAGTTGGAGTTGATCCAAAACTAATTTCCCTCTTGTCGTTATCCGCAAGTCGGAGATGTTTGACATTAGTAATCTCAGTGACATTTAGGGTTGCGACATTTGCAACGTCGTGTCCCTGGTTGTCAGTCATACATTATAATCATTTGTGTATGTACGGAAATGGAGCTTGTACATGTTATGACGTTAAGCGGACGATGTTGCCGACGATTAGCGAGCGCTCACCGTCGACCGCGTCGACGTCATTAAAAGGGTAGAGGTCACGTATGAGTCACGTCGACGCCAGTAAAGGGTCTATCATGGCGTCGGATATTCAGCCGCGATATCAGTGACGTCTCTCACTCCATACGTTGACGTGCGTCATTGTAGACTAATAATAGAATCATAGCAGGCTTCATCTTAGGTGATTATAGAAAATGTCTTTAGTCCATGTTTTGTTTATTTTAGTTGTGTCCTTCCAAGGACAGTTGATCTCAATATGAGGTGCAGTACCTGCGCAAGATTCCACTCTTGGGCGAGCAGAGGCCGCCAAACAAGAATTTAATGCGGGGCATTGAACAGTCAGAAGTGTGAACAATCAAAGTTCAAGTGATTCCGACATACAAAAATATCATTACGGTTGTGATTAAATAAATATGGGAAATATAATGAGCTCAATCAATAATTAAAAGATGAGCTCAATCAATAATTAAAAGTATAATAAAACTTAAAAATTAAAATAAAGGCGTCATAGAAATAATATAGGAAGGGGAGGCAATGTCTTAACATTGGCACACAGAGTTATCTTCATTTGGTTGAATATACTAAGTGTATTAAATTGATTAACCAAGTCAGGTTTATCAACTAATATACTAGTATAGTTCCCCAACCGTGTCAACGTCAAGAGATTTGCGTCAAATTGTGTGTGAAGTGTTGTATTACGTTAATGTATGTATTATTATATGTGTTGTTTACAAGTATTACATATAAAAAAAAGTATAACTGTTTGAGTCTTCTATGTGGTGGTACAGTTAGTCATCGGCCAACCCGGAGCTTAATCAAATTGGAAGTCACCGTCTTGGCCGCTTTTGGCGTAACAAGCAGACGATTCATATGGAAACACAACATAAAAAGGCAAACATATGGAACTATTCAATACGGAGCATTATTCTTAAGGAACCAAACCGGATGCTCTATAATTTTTACCATTAATGACTGACTGTTAAATTCTTACCTTTTAATTTTTAAAACTGTTTTCAAAATTTCGCGTTTCCCAGTCATCATGCTTTCTAAATCTAAAGCGGGCCATTATCGGCCCGCCAGGGTAGCTGACGGGCCGATAACCGCCCGCTGTACATTTTTATAGCATGTTAACTGGGTTGCTGCTACAGCGATAAAATTCATATTGCCTTTAAACCAGTTTGCCGCTGTCTTAGACTGGCCCCAGTCTCCAGTGACTGAATATTTATTCTTATAATCCTGTTTGATAATCCACCAAAATAAATCAGAAATAACATCATGACTATAAAGACTGGTCACTCCATATTGACATTCTTTTGGTTTTGTTTCAGTGGAATATCAAACAGGATTAAGAGAATAAATATTTGGTCACTGGAGACTGGAGCCAGTCTACCGCTGTCTCTACTGGTGGTTATCTCCGATAACTCCCTTAAATAGTACAGTGAACCCTCGTTACAACGACAACATTTGTTCTAAAAGATGTTGCCATTAAAATGAATGTTGTAACGAATCCTTAATATGCAGAATAATATGTAAGAAAGGCTTTGATTTATTCTTATTTCCTCACAGAGCATATGTTTTTATATTTGTTAGAATCGCCTCTCACTAATGGTTTGGATATTTGTTAGAATCGCCTCAGATCTCCAAAAATATGTTTCTTGAAGTATTAAATACAATGTTCTTGCATAATTTGTGATTAACTGTCGCCTCTAAAGCGACGGTTTCGTGCAAATCATATTATCATTATAACGAATTTAGTTGTATCGAGTGTCATTTTATAAACTGGCGTTGACTGTAATAATTCGGCTGTAAGAAGCTGTTAGACAGGAGGGATTTCTCCCACAATGTTTGTCTAGCACCGTCCATGGTAATGTTTCTAAATGTCTGAACGTCGATGCAACGTCATGACGTTTAAACGTCACATTAACTTGGATTGAACACGTCATTACGTTTATACAATGACACATTCACGTCGACGTTAATGCGACGTTGTATAACGTCATTTACCTGCTAGACAGTAACCCCGAAACAGAAAGGGAAAAGGTAGCTCTGTTAAAACTGTTTTTGCCTTCCTTCTGAAAAAAAAAAATTCTACTCCTTGGAGAAAAAACGTGCTTCACTTGGAGCAAATTCTTTCCTTTTTAGGGTAGGTCCCTATGCAGAACGGGTTTGCTCTACGGGGGAGCAAACAAGATTTCACAAATTATCTGCTGAATAAATTAAGAAGCCACAACCTTTTCTAATTTTTAGCCAATCAGAATTCTTGATCAAGGTTGTTGATATAGATTCACATACTTAATGGCAAACAGTGCAGATCCAGATCAGTTGGCTTCTTCAGCAGCCAACTGATCAGGTTCTACACTTTTGCAAAGGTAGGGTGTGTCTGGGTTCAGCAGGACAAGGGTTAAGTATTTTCATAATTCATATTTGGTTTCTTCCGGTATCATATTCGTCTTGTTTTCTATTGTTTTCAATACTGTACTGTTCAGAACAGTACTGTCCCTTTTTAAACTAAAAATCGGGACAAGTGCGTATTGATATAATATACGAGTAAGAATAGATTTAAATTTTGTGGATTTATCGATGTGTAAACGCCAGCGATCACTTGCAAACTTTATAAAGCCGGCATTTACATATCGATAAAACCCACAAATGCATTTGCTGTGCAGGACAGCAAACAGTGTTTCACAGAAGTTGTCTTTCTTTCAAAAAACTAGTTAACTCTACTAAATGTATCCGGTCTCCTTAGTATTGCGAGTTTCGTATTTGGTTTGCATTACGAAAACATGCCTCATCAAATATACTGAAAATTTTACCACCAAAAAATGAAAATTAAAAAATTCTGACATTTTCCATATTTTGTGCTTAAGTATAGATTGTGAGTATTCGTTAGCACCGCCTCGACGAGTACCCACAATCTATGTTTTTGAGCAGAAATAAGAAAAATAATGTATACCCATCTCAACCCCAGTTTTACTATACAAAAGTGGGGTTTAAGGTGGTCAAAATTATATAGGCGCGTTTTCGTGATATGGTCCGGTATTATATTTGTCTTTTCTTTTCTTTTTTTTTTAATTGTTTTCTGCGAATAGTACTGTCCCTTTTCAAACTGACGAACGGGACAAGTGTGTATTGATATAAGAATAAATTTCATTTTTGTGGACTTGATCGATGTGAGGACGCCAACGATACACTTGCAAACTTTATAAATAACTTTTATTTATACATCGATAAAATCCACAAAAAAAAAAAACAAACAAACAAAAAAAACACAAAAAAACAAACAAAAAAACAATAGGCCCACGGGCCACGGCTCGCTCACCTGAGTGACATAGCCACTGCAGATATGCACATATTATGCAACATTTTTCCAATACCTTCATTGCAACTAATGAAAGGATTATCACTTAAGCAGTTCTTAGTTTTGAAGAAGAATATGTGGGCCTGATTGTCAATGGAACATGATGATTTGAACAAACTCTCAATCACATTTCAACAGTAGGATCAATGCACAATTTGGTGGAAACTGGCTAGGTGGTTTCTGAAGAGTTAACAATATCATGATTTTATACATGTAAACAGCACAGGGGCAGGGGAATAATAAACATATAAAAAATTGCCTTGAGAAACAAAGAACTCACTACAGATTAGAAAATGGGAGTCTCGGTTTTGCTGACTCTTCATAAGCAGTAATGAAATTTGCAACACTGCTTACTGTGGTTTTGGATGAGCTATCATTTAAAAAATCATTTTTTTTAAATTTAATGTTGCCATGGCAACCAAACAAAATCGTCACCAGTCATAAAACACATAAACTGGGTAAATTATCATAACTGCCAAATATAGTTCACATCACTTCACTGGTTATGGAGATATGCAATTTAACCATTTTCTCATTATACAATGTGTCTATTGGAGTTTTCTGTTTTCATGGCAACCAAACTAAGAGGCAGAGTGTTAGACTTTTAGCTATTTTCATTTGCCCTTTACCCATTTAACATTTGTACCAAATTAGCCCTACTGCTTCAGTGGCTTTGGTGGAGTAGTCATCAAATTTTTTACTAAATTTAATGTTGCCATGGAAAATAAACAAAATGGCTATGAAATGCACAAACTGGGAGAAAAGTTATCAAATGATCATAACTGCCAAATATGGTTCACATCACTTCACTGGTTATGAAGATAATGCAATTTAATCATTTTTCCATTATAAGTCTATAAGAATTTCTGTTGCCATGGCAACCAAAGCAAGAGGCAGATCACCATAATTTTAGCTATTTTGAATTGCCCTTACCCAAGCAATATTTGTACAAAATTAGAGTCATACTGCTTCAGAGGTTTTGGAAGAGATGTCATTTAAACAATCATTTTTTTTAAAATGAAATGTTGCCATGACAACCAAACAAAATGGGCATTGGTCATAAAACACATGAAGTGAGTAGAAAATCTAAACATCATAACTGCCAAATAAGGTTAATATCACTTCAGTGGTTATGAAGAAAATACAATTTAACCATTTTCCCATTATATGTCTATGGGAGCTTTCTGTTGCCATGGCAACTAAACCAAACAGCATATCACCATAATTTAGCTATTTTGAATTGTCCTTACCCAAACAACATCCGTACAAAATTAGAGTCATACTGCTTCAGTGGTTTTGGAGGAGACGTCATTTAAAAAATCATTTTTTTAAAATTTAATATTGCGATGGCAACCAAACAAAATGGGCATTGGTCATAAAACACATGAACTGGATAGACAAGCACCCAATGATCATACCTGCCAAATGTTGTTCACATCACCTCACTGGTTATAGAGAAAATGCAATTTAACCATTCTTCTATTATAAGTCTATGGGAGCTTCCTGTTGGCATGGCAAACAAACCAAAAGGCAAATCACCATAATGTTAGCCGTTTTTAAAGGGCTCTAGCCAAGCAATATTCTTACCAAGTTAGAGACAAATCGCTTCAATGGCTTTGGAGGAGTTGTCGTTTGAAAATGTAAACGGACGGACAACCAGACGGATGGACGGACGGACGGGCGAACGGACGGACGACGGACAAAACGTGATCACTATAGCTCATCCTGAGCATAGCTCAGGTGAGCTAAAAATCTTATGATTCCTCCTGGGTCATAGTAACGTAAAATTAGTTGGGTAAAATAGCTCATCTTCACTAAGAAAATAGTTCCGCAATTCCTGCGTTTTCAAGTTGCTCTCGGCCAGTCAAACATTGCTCTAAAATATTGTAAGCCTGTTGATGTTGGAATTAGCCTCTATGGACCAACACTCGAACAATGTTTTGCTATGATTAATCAAAATTTAACATTAAAGAAGTACTGAAAATTTATTTTACTTGCAGTTTGTAGAGGCAACTTTGGGAAGGTCACTGACCTACATTTTTTCTGTGACGTCACAAGTTTACCTCTAGGGGTCCTCCAATGTTAAGTGGGTAAAACTCATGACCAGTTTGACTTAATGGTACCAAATCTCGCACCTACTATTTAAAATAACATTTATGTGTTGTATGAAAAAATAATGATAAAAAATCACAGAACATTTGTTAAACAAACATTTATGTACAAATTTGTTCATATAACATTTAGAAACCTGAGTATATTTGTCAGAAACAGACAGGCCTGTAAATTCACTCTTCAATACAATATAATCATTATTTTTAGTAGTGACGGTAGTAGTGGTAGTAGCCTAGTGGCAGTAGTAGTATGCATCTCTGAGACAGACAGACAAACAACCATACACCCCCCCACACACACTACCATCTCCTTGACTCCCATGTAAGGTTGTCCCACCAAAGGAGGTTGTTTCATATTTAAAAATACATAGAGGATCTTACATGAGTGGTCATTTCATATGAAATTTATGAACCGAGCCTTCGGCGAGTTTCATAAATTTCATATTAAATGACCACGAGTGTAAGATTCTGTTTATCATATGACCCTTTTAAATTGGATTTTATCGCCTTTAAAGTTGACAATTGTTCAACAGAAAATGAATGGTTGACATGGACGTCGTCATGACGTTACTTGTTCCCGCCAAAGTGTTATATAACGTGTGGTTATACGATTTTTATAACATGACGTTATCCACTGAATAACAGCGACGTCATATGATAAAGTGAATTACAATGATAGCTCCCCGTCATGCACCATTGACTTTGACGATGTTTTGGAAATTCCGTAGCTGGATTATTTTGGTTTACTCCTGTGCAGACAATGTTTTATTTATTTGTTTTGGATTACAAATCAATAAGGTATGATTTTTCAATTATTTATATTAATGATAATTTTGAAAACGAACCTATCAATAAAGAAATCGTCCTTTTAAACAAGTTTGTTTTGCTTTCTTTTCCTTTCTGTTCTTTCTATCTGTCGTCTGCATAGAATACAGCGTGAGGCAAGGTCTTGGAGCTTCGCCAGAAAAATCACGTGTCAATTGACGGACGTTTTAATATCTTAGTTGGCATAGGTTTCGTTTTTGTTTATAAGTTTTTAGGGCAAAAGTAATATTTGGTTCAAGAGTTGGTTCCGATCGAGAGTTGGTTCCTTGAGGCCATCACGAAAACATGCCTATATAATGTTGACCCCCTTAAACCCCACTTTTATGTAGTAAAACTGGGGTTTACAGGGGTATACATTATTTTCTTATTTCTGCTCAAAAACATAGATTGTGGGTACTCGTTAGAACCGCCTCGGCGAGGCGGTTCTAACGAGTACCCACAATCTATGTTTTGAGCAGAAATGTGAAATATATCAGAATTTTTTATCTGAAAATTTTCAGTTTTTGGCGGTGATATTTTCTATATATTTGAATAGGCGTGTTTTCGTAATGCTATGGTTCAATGATTGCTTCATAGTTGTGGAGATATGAACTGACAGGTACCACTCTGGTGCTTATTTTATTACGTCTTTGGTTGTGAAATGTCAGTCATGTATGCAGATCTCCCCTCCCATTCAACTGTATATCTATTATTTCACCCACTACGATAATCACATAGCCTGGGTGACATACTTTACGTTCAGACTCTCAAATGTGCTTGCGCAGCGTAATGCTATGCTGTTTTTTCAGAGTTGTTTCATAAACTATTTATAAGGTTTCAAGCACAGTCATAAAATGAAAATGAAATGTTTCATTTATTAAGAGCCAGTCCCATCCCCAATCCACCACATTTCGTGGTAAACAGGAGGTGATAATCATTGGAGAGGGGTCAAATTTGATGAGCAATTGACATGATTGTCAACGGCCGTAATGTTTGTTTACACCCACGGTCGTAGACAATTTCAATGTTTGCCATGCTCCAGAAGCACTTTAAGAGAGGTAATGGACTGCTCCAATGCCACTTTCCACGGACTGCTCTATTTTTACAAACAGGTATTAGCTTTCATACAAAGCTTGGTCTACGCATAGCAGACTTTGACCAAGTTTGTAGTGAAAGCTAATACTTGTTAATGTATAATTTTAGGAAAGAGAACTAGAAGAGAGGCAAGAGCCTGTTATGGAAGAGAGGAGAACATTAATCCGTACGTTCTGTAACAGAACGAGACAGATCTCTGGAAGAACGATGGAAGTTAGCGGAACGGAACGATATAATTTGTCATATTGTTTAGTACAGAAAGCTGGGTGTACTATCTGGATAAGATTGTTTAAATTCTTGAAGGGACAAAATGAAAAGAAGGGCCCATTGTCTATAGGAAAATTTGCTGTCCATTACATGAAATTACACTTAAATAAATATTACAAAAATTCACCAGAGGACCAATATTTCGTTCGGAACTCGCTCAGAGCAATGACTGTCAGGAACCCGTATACCCGGCTCTGGTCGGCGTACATTGATAAGCTCGTGTTACCCGATTTTTGGAAATCGAAAGGAAGAATGATTGTCCGACGGACTCGGATACAGCCATCTGCTAAATCGCTTGAATGTGGTGATGATGTGACTTTCAAAGAATTTATTCAATACGTCATTTCCACTGGGCATTCTTTCAGAAAGATCAGTCAAGACAAACACTGGCTCCCAGCTTCAGATATTTGCGACCCCTGTACATTTAAACCAGAAATTATTAATAAACAGGAAACTTTTCTAGATGACCTCAAATACACATTACGTAAAAGTAATATGACACACCTGTTGGACCAGCTGATTGCTGAAGATCCAATAGAATATGAAATAAAGGACGAAATTGATTACGTGTTTACTATTCACCATAGCCATGCTTCATGTATTACCAAATATAATCTCGGTAAACTGATTTGGATTGCTCTGACGCTGAACGGCTACATTCCTGCAGGCGTACCGTTTCCCACGGATATATATGAAGAAAGTCTTAATGCGGAATCTTTTTATGAAATGGTGAAAGCTGTTCGACACAAATACAACGTGACGAAAGCTGACATAAAACGATCAAGAAAACTTGCACTAAAAACTGCATTTTCACATATTTCAAACGAAGATATACAAAAGCTTAAAGAATTGTACAAAAATGATTTCGAATTATTCGGATATGACAGTAATCCGGATTTTCTTTGACAATCTCATTTGGAGCTGTTGTTTAGTGGTAAACACATTATTTTCGACTGTGGATCATACGTCTCTAATCAGGATTGGCGATTTTGCCATTGAACATCATGAAACTCCATAGTATTGTAAACAATTTTTCAAGCGGTATATACGCTTTCAGGGGCGTTAACTCTGTCAAAATTGTTCACTCTCCTTCTGAAAAGGGGTCTTTACTATAAGAAAATAATTTCCTTGCAATCCTTTGTCTTTACATGGTAGACAACTTTTCGGAAGGGGATTGACGTCCAGGGAAGCCAACAGGAGGTCTCAAAAAGTGTCTTTCTTGAAAAAAAAAATGGCAGCTAAATTTTCATGTGTATCCATTTACCTTAAATGATAACTGAATTAGTTTATAATTCCAAGATGGGGATTCCATTGGGCATACACGGGTGACTAGCAAAAGTACTTTCAGGGAAACGAAATCAACGAAAGTCTGGGGCAGTCATTTCATAACTTTTTAGGGGAATAAGTACCTTTTCAGGGAGAAATAAAAACTTCCCTTCCTTCTGAAAATTGGTCTAATCTGCAAGGAAGGATATGCTCCAACTGGGAGCAAATTATTTCTTTTTTGATGACAGATGTTCATCAAAGGTTTGGTGTGTAGGAAACCAAACAAGAAGTAATAGTAGTTATCTCCTTTGTTAACCTTGGTCCTACTGAACCCGGATATGTCCCACCTCTACAAACATTGTAGATTCAGTTGGCTTCTGTAGAAGCCAACTGATCTGGATCTGCACTGTTCGTCATTAAGTATGTGAATTTGTACAACAACCTCAGATGGGACTCGAACTCAAGTATAATATTTAAGGACAAGCCACGCTTCGGTCGAATTTGCAATGACTGTATTGATTGAATGATTAAATGAATGCAATTTATAGACCGGCATCTTCATATGTAAGATGCAGATAGTTTAAACATATTTTATTGCATCTTCTAAACAAGCAATAGGGTCGGGCCACAAGTTCTGCCAACATTAGTTACGGTCCTCCCCTAACAGAACTTCATTACAGCAATATTCAGACACATGATAATGGCAAAGTAAACATGTAAGCACTACAAAAATACGAAAAGGTGATGGAGTGAAAGGTATAATAATGTAAATAATATACTAATCAAATAAATAATAAGATAATGGAATGGAATGTCATAAGATGAATTGTCATACTGGCTTTAGTGAACAGCAGACTAATCGGTGAACCTTCTGGTGTCCTTGATAAAAGTTTGGACGGCTTTGAAAATAGTAACATTTTCTTCTGGTGTGAGATTTTCATTTCCGAACAAAAGTTTATTAACATTTAGTGGCTTGAAATTCCTCGTTGATCGAAACAGTGCAATTCGTTTATTGATAAAGTGTGAGCATCTAAAGAAATAATGCTCTGCATCTTCAACTTCTTCAGAACAGCTGCATGTAGGACTTGGTGACAGATGATTAATATATAGATCAAAAAATAAATTACTACAGTTGTTTCTAATTCTTGCATGTAGGACTGAGATGTATCTACTACCAACTTTGTAGTATGTTGGAACTATTGAGTTATTTTGTGTGTTTTTTTTTTCAACTGATACTTAAAGCTAGACAGAGACGGTGAATTACGTAATTCTATGTCAAGGAATTCCATGCCAAAATAGACGAGGGAATACATGATTTTCGGGAAATTTCTGTCCTGCAAAAGGGAACAGTAATATTGTTATTATTTCGTAAATTATAGGCATTTGTTTCTCCAACAAGCGGAGGAATTAAATCAGACACATATGAAGGAACAAGACCATTAACTGATTTATACATGAAGATAAGTTTCTGCTGCTTCCGTATTTCGATAAGTGACACCCACCCACTCTCTTTGTAAAGATTATCTAAGGAAACTGATCTTCTTAAGCCTGTAACAATGCGGGCAGCTTCATTCTGAAGTTTTTGGAGAGACTCAATGTCTCTTTCTGTGCAGCAGTCCCATACAACACAAGAATACTCGATGATGGGAAGTAAGTATGAAAGGTATATTTGGTTTAGAGCAACACGACTAAATGTATATTTGAGTTTCCTCATTATACCAATAACTTTAGAAGCACTTTTAAGGATATTTTTAATATGGTTATGCCATTGTCCATTATTGCTAAATGCTAAACCTAAATGTTTGTGTTCTGTTACAAATTTGATACGTGTACCGTCAAAAATTAAATTTGGTAGTGATTCAATAAGTCTTAGGGTAAAAAGCATTGCTTCAGTTTTAAGGGGATTAAAATTGATTAACCACTGAGAAGCCCAGCTAACTAACATACGTAAGTCGTGATTGATAATACATTCAATGTCTTTAATGTTTGCTGCAGAGTAAAATAGAGAGCTATCATCAGCAAATAGACGTGTAAGACTAAGTAAAGATTCAGATATATCATTGATATAAACCAAAAATAATAAAGGGCCAAGAACAGAACCTTAAACCCCAGCATAAACTCTCCTCAAGCTTGATGAGCTGTTTCTTATAACAACTTTTTGCTTTCTCCCACTTAAATAGTCGCTTATCCATTCGAGTAATTCCCCTTCTATGCCAAATTGTTTTAATTTGAAGATAAGTCCCTTGTGCCACACTCTATCAAAAGCCTTTGAAACGTCTAAGAAAACCATGCAAGAATATTGATTATTATCAAAAGTTTGACAGATGTGATGGTATATGTCAATAAGTTGGAAAGTTGTAGAATGATTAGGCAAAAACCCAGATTGATATTTATAAAGTAAATCATTTTCATGTAAAAAGTTAAAAATATGTTTAAAAGCTATTCTTTCCTGCAGCTTACCACCGTTACTTAAGAGTGAAACTGGTCTAAATGTTGAAGGATCAGAGTTATCTCCCTTTTTGGGTAATGGTATTACATTAGAATATTTATAGATTTCCCCAAACTTTCCCTGAAAGATCTATTAAAAAGAATGCTAAGGGTACAGCAATTTCTTTAGAAACAGCTTTTAACATTTTATTACTGGGGGTGGTCGGGTGGTGCGAAGGTGCTGTGTATCTTACATCACTGGGGCGTCCAACTGATATTGGCTTACAGTTGGGCAAGGCCTGCTATCCTTGTAGTGGGTAAGGGTAGAGGGGGAATGTTTTTATTTCTTCTGTTTCTTCACTTTCTTTCCTGTTCCTCTTTCTTCCCTGTCCCTCTCTTTCATCTCCTCTACTCTCTCTTCTATCTCTTTTCTCCCTTTCACTGGGAGACGACACAAAATGACCCTCAAGGGTTGACGTGTCGTTAAACCCCAACACAATCAATCAAAAACATTTTATTACTAATTCCATCTGGCCCTGTTGCCTTGTTGGGATTTTAAAGTTCAATGAGGGAAGCAACTTCATCTGGTGTACATGTAATACTAGATATTCTATTTTGACATTTATATTCAAAAGCAGGCAATGTTGCATTTATTTTCATCATTTACAGTGGAGATAGATGTAAAATATTTATTTAACAATTCAGCCTTATCTTCGGTTGAAAAACAGAAGTCGTTTTGACCATTGACCGGATAGGAATTGAGAGGTGGAATTGAAGAAGAGCTGCTATTTCCTTTAACAAAGTGACGTACAACCTTCCAAAATTGTTTTCTATCATTTGAGTGAAGGTCAGATATGGAAAATTCCAAGTTATTGTAAAATTGCTCTTTTGCATGCAGTTTTAAATTGTTAACTTTATTGCGAAAAAACTTGTACCTTTCCAAAATGTTATGAATGCCTGATTTGTTGAATTAACCTGTCTCTTTATCTCGACACTCTTCTTATTTCACAATCATACCAAGGTTTATCGTCAGGTCTGATAAGTACATTTTTTGATGGAACACACAAGTTAACAAAGTTAAGAAAAGTATTATTAAACTTAGAACAGGCTTCATCCAGAGTTCCTTCCCTTAGACAAGTCCAATCAAAGTTAGATATTTTTTGTTTCAGTAATGTAAAATTTGCCCTTTTATATAAAAAAATAAATCTATTGAAAACACCTTCTGTATCATATTGAAAGGGTAATGCTATATATGTTGCTTTATGGTCACTAATATTGGCTGGAACAGCTATGGTGCCAGAGTCAAGAAAAGGCAAGTCCTCTGGAATAATAATTGGGTCAAGAAGTGCTTGTTGTCGGGTTGGTTCATTAATAACATTTGACATGGAGTTGATAAGTAATACATCCTTTAAGTTATGAAAATTAGGATTAAGTTGGTCTTCATTTAGGTCTCCAACAATAATAAGGTTTTTGGAATGTTGAAGGGCTCTTTCTATGTTTAAATTAAAATTTTTTAAAGAACTGAGCATCTGCTGTTGAGGGGCTATAAAATAAACCTACTAGAAATATTTCATTCTTTACCTCGATTTCTATCCATATTGATTCTTCGCAAAAGATCTTTTCACATGAAGTAAGCTCAAGTTTATGTACGCCATAACACCCCCACCATGATTTGTTCTATCCTTTCGGTGTAGTGTACTGTAACAGTTGGAGAGAGAAAGCATGTCTGTAGAAACGTTTGCATCTAAGTGGGTTTCCGTAAAACACAAAATATTAAAATCAGAAAAATTATCAAGTATAAAATCTAGTTTGTTTCTAATACTCCTGGTATTTAAATGCAAAATTGAAAGATCATGTACATTTTCAGGACCTTGATTGGTTTCAATATCTCCGGCTTGAAGTAGTAAAAGAAGAATAACAAAGAAGCATTGTAGATTGCAAAAATTAAAAAAACCATGAGAGTATACGTATGGCGACAAATGCATGAAAATAGCTTTTGAAGCGACATAAAAAGAATAAACAATGAGTACAGATTTAGGGTAATTGTGAACAAACTTTTGCTGCTTGAGATGCAGTGATGAAACAGACCAATAGAGACCCTCCACTGATCAATGGAAATGCCCATTGCACAATATGTTTGCCAAGTGATTTGGGTTGGGGTCTCTGTTGGGCCATCTAACAACTACATCGAGCACCAGTCAGCATGACAATGATAAATGAAGATAGTATGAAAATAATATCATCATAAATTTAGGTACCATATAAGAAGTAACATTTATGGAAAACATGATCATGATAACAAACTTTGGAAGCTAAAAGAGAATTATGGTGGCAAGGTGGGAACTAAATGAAATTTTTCACAAATAGCAACATCTTGAACAGTTAAACAGACCTTCTTAATATCGCTAGATCAGATTTCAGTGAAAATCTGTGCTAAAGCTTTATCAAAGCTAGAAAATGTATAGATTATTTAGAAAGGTGGCAATGATTGTCTTCTTTCCATCTAATCGACACATTTTAATAAGATATATTGACTAAAACTGCTTACATACAGAATAAGTACTTTTTAATTGCCAGCTCTGTATTACAAATTGCAGCAAAAAAAAAAAAATATGCGAGCAAAAACACATTATGGTTATACCATATACATCATTCATAGCATTATAACAAGGCCCCAAATAACAACTCATAATAACCCATAGTGCACTAAGTAGGCATAAAGAAGCGCCAGAATTTTTAACGATAGCTTCAAAAAAAAAAAAAAAAAAAAAAAAAAAAAAAAAAAAAAAAAAATGATTAATTTGCATAGAGGGAAAAAATCATAAACGGTCAATATTCTATATAATCAATACATTTTGTTTGGATATGGTACCGTTGTTTAGCTTAATATAAACATGTTAACCCTTGCCACACTGAATAAATTAAGATGCCACGCCCACCTCCAACCCTCAGCCAATCAGATGACTTGATCCGGGTTTTTGATATAAACTCACATACTTAATGGCAAACAGTGCAGATCGATATCAGTTGGCTTCTTCAGAAGCCAACCGATCTGATTCTTCACTGTTTGCAAAGGCAGGGTATATCCGGGTTCAGCAGGACTAGGGTTAAAAGGGTCAACAATACTACAATGATGTGCGTCAAACTAAATAGACTGACTGGAACTCATTCTGACCTCTTCATAATACATGTAGAATTATATGTTGCACAGCCTCAGACAAGGCACAATTAAGCCATGTATCCATAAAATAAATAAAAACTGAAGGATGAAAACAGTAAATATGAGCAAAGTCAAAAGTACTCAGTGCCTATGATTGATTTTCCAGTACGATCAATGCATTTTTATTGATATAAACCCTGTTTGTTCGAGCCATGTATCCATAAAATAAATGGATCCATAAAATAAATAAAAACTGGAGGATGAAAACAGTAAACATGAGCAAAGTAAAAAACCCTCAGCCAATCAGATGACTTGATCCGGGTTTTGATATAAACTCACATACTTAATGGCAAACAGTGCAGATCCATATCTGAAGAAGCCGACTGATCTGGGTCTTCGCTGTTTGCAAAGGCAGGGAATATCCGGGTTCAGCAGGATGCAGATACAAGATGCAATAAAAATACATCTGCTTAATACAGTTGATAGGCAAGCAATTCAGAATTGATCCCTTCTGAAAAATAATCTACTCTAAAGGAAAAAAAAAATGAATACCTTGGGAACGAATTAGAAGAGGTTTTAGAAGAAGTTCGGTAGGCAGGAAAGCAACCAGTAAGCCGCCAAAGTTGTCTTCTGTTTACCAATGCCGCAAACACTGCCAAGTGTATGTAATTTCTTTAACCCAAATAAGCCTAATGGACGTTCCCATCCTTATACATTGGATGAGTCCATTTGTCATTTAAGGGGTGGAAGGTGTATTTTTCATTTTTGTTTTCTATCAGTAATTGAAATTTCTGTAAGCAAACAGTGAAGACCTTGATCAGACGCCGTCTGATCTAGGTTTGCACTGTCTGCCTATGTCCAACAAAAGGGACGCCACGCTTATATAGGCTAATATCAAAGGCAAAGACTAGGATTTTGTTATCCTTGTCATAATGACGTTATGTTCCCACGAATCGTTCCGCCTGTGAGACACACTACTACGTTAGTAAAATAACTCTTCTCCCGACCAGGTACACGACGTTGATACAACGTCGTTTCGTCGTTATGTTTCCACAGGGCTATAACTCGAAGAAAATAACTCACGCTCTAGCCTTTGCTGTTTTATCGGCAATAATATACAAAAGCGAAGGTGAGAAAGCAGATAATTGAAGAGATGTAACAATTCTTAGTTCAGATCGCCATTAAACACTTTGCTTTGCTTCATTGTATGTGTTTTACTGAGATGTTTCAACGATGAGATAGAGGACCCTTTTGCAAACCATCCCATTACGAAAACAAGCCTATTCAAATATACTGAAAATTTTACCACCCAAAAATGAAAAATTTTAGATAAAAATTCTAATATTTTTTTTCAAATTTCTGTTCAAAACATAGATTGTGGGTACTCGTTAGAACCGCCTCGGCGAGGCGGTTCTAACGAGTACCCACAATCTATGTTTTTTAGCAGAAATAAGAAAATTAATGTATAACCCTGTAAAGCCCACTTTTGCTATATAAAAGTGGGGTTGAAGGGGGTCAACATTATATAGGCGTGTTTTCATGATGCATATATTTGTAATATAGAGAACCGTCATAACTCAAAACTAAGGGTGAATTTTCGCGCGAGTAAAACAGGATTAAGTCCCCACCCACCTACTACCCCTATAGTGTTCTTACTGACCATCCCAAGGCAGTTCATTGGTGCAGGCCTTCTTCCTTTGTGCGTCGGTGGTTTCATATTGAGTTTTTACGTTGTCATTAATTGTTCATAATCTCTCCTTCTTTTAGTGCTTTTAGAAGGCTAGGTTTTGAGATATTTCCTAGATATCTTCACACATATATTTTAGTGCTTTGTAAAATTAGTTACAAGCATTTTAAATAATAAAAAAATAACCCTTTTCTTGCTGAATAAATTAAGATGCCACACCCATTTCTAATTTCAGCCAGTCAGATTATTTGATCCAGATTGTTGATATAAATTCACAAACTTAATGACAAACAGTGCAGACACAGATCTGAAGAAGCCAATTGATCTTGATCTACACTGTTTGCAAAGGCAAGATATATCCAGGTTAAGCAAGACTAGGGTTAACACATTTATAGAACATTCTGGATTATTATCATAAGAACGAGCTCGTGTTAGTATAGGTTATGGTACCACATAACATGCATTTTCTTTGAAACTGTTGGAAGAATTGTATCTTTTATTTAAAAAAATCCCCTTAATCCCCTTTACTGTGCTTTTTAGACTATTGGAAAGCTTTTGATTTAGTACTAGTAAACAGAATTACTGCATTATGGTAAAAAATGTTACAAATTAACCTTGATGGAGATGTTTTCACGATTATTCGTAATATGTATGAAAAGGCTAAATCGTGTGTTATGTACGGTAAATATTTTTCAAAAAATTTCCGTAGCTCAGTGTCCGTTAAGGAGAAACCTTATCGCCAATACTATTTTCATTATTCTTAATCGATCTTACTCAGTTTATGTGTAAATATTATGACGGTATAAATCTACTTACTTATGGAAATCACTTGCTGTTCGATCAAGACATTGGTGCGTATTTTAAGCTTTATTTGTTTATCCGTGAGTTTTGCAGAAGCAATACATGATATGCAAAAAGCTCTTGATCAGTGCATTGCAATGTTATTGTGATACTATGCATCGCATCTACACATTACGAAAACACGCCTATTCAAATACATGTATACTGAAAATTTTACCTCCAAAAAATGAAAATTTTCAGATAGAAAATTCCCTATATTTTACATATTTCTGATCAAAACATAGATTGTGGGTACTCGTTAGAACCACCTCGACGAGGCGATTCTAACGTGTACCCACAATCAATGCTTTTGAGCAGAAATAAGAAAAATACTTTATACCCCTGTAAACCCCAGTTTAACTATATAAAAGTGGGGTTTAAGGGGGTCAAAATTATATATGCATGTTTTTGTGATGAGATTGATCCATCGAAACCCAAAATTGTTGTTATTTCAAAAAGGGAAGTTAAGAAAAGAAAAGAAAAGAAGAAGAAGAAGAAAAAAACAAAAACATTTATGTTAAAATAATGACCGCCATGAGGTCGATGATTTTGATTATCCCTTTTAATAACTGATAAAGCAAGAAAAACTAAGATGTCTCTTGTGGAAAAAAACAAAACAAAAAAAAACTAGAATTTTTTCTTTGCCCCTTGATATCTAGTTGTACTTGTTTGATAGGATGACTGACTATATTGTTCAACGGGCAGATGTTCGAGGATGTGTAATATATTGATTTTGAATATACCCAGTAAGCATTTTTTATAAATCTATAGCGGACCATTATCGGCCCGTCAGGTCAGGGTAGCTGACTGGCCGGAAACGGCCCGCTATAGATTTATAAAAAATGCTAGCTGGGATATTAACCAGTTCCAAATGAAGTTTTGTAAATTATTCATCGGTTTAAAACAGTCAACACCTAACTTTATGGTCTATGGTGAATTAGAAATCATACCTCTGAATCTAAGTATACAGAATGGTACTTTGAATTTTTGGGCAAGGGTTTTCAATGGTAAGCCTGACAAAAGAAGTGTACTATTTAAAAAACAAACAAACAAACAAAAAACTTTTCTTGAACTTTACGAGAGACATATACCACCCATCATGGATAACATATTCATTCTACCTTAGATTATTTCGGACTTTCAGACCATTGGCTATCATAAACAGTAAATAATTTACATGTTTTAAGAACCGAATGAAGTTAATTGTACATGATTATTGTAAGGTAAGGTTTTTGAATCGTCAAAGTGTATTAAATACAGAGTTTATAAAGAATCGTTTATGTTTGAAGCTTACCTTAATGTTTGCTTTTTAGTTTATCTAAAGTGATGTATAAATTTCATTGATCAGATCATAAAGTATCAATGGGCAAGAACGCTGTTTTGGCGTAGACAGAAATAAACAGACATGTACAATTTATAATCAAACCAACTAAAGGACCCCATTTTATATATTTCAATGTAGCTGTTTTCTGCAATTAGACACACGTTCTGTTTTATACTATTTTGACGTTTTGAAATGACCTCATAGTTTTTGCGACGTTACGTCATCTAAACTCGTTGCGCGGCATGATAGCGTTCTCAAAAGGAATACTTCTTTGCTCTAGGAATTAAAAATTATATTTCCCACAAAATTTATTAAAATAGCTTCAGATATTTTATATTTTATTAAAACACTACGAAAACATGCCCATTCAAATATATGGAAAATTGACCTCCAAAACCTGAAAATATTCAGATAGAAAAACTCTGATATTTTCATATTTCTGCTCAAAACATAGATTGTGGGTACTCGTTAGAACCGCCTAGGCAAGGCGGTTCTAACGAGTACCAACAATATATGTTTTTCGAGCAGAAATAAGAAAAAAATAATGTATACCCCTGTACACCCAAGTTTTACAATACAAAGGTGGGGTTTACGGGAGCCAGAATTATATATACATGTAGGTATGTTTTCGTGATGTGTTTCAAAAGTTTAAAAATTTACAACAATATAAAATTTGCAGCAACCTTCTCATTGAAAACAAGTTTAAGTAGTTGTTTAAACTGATCGTTCCAAGGCAGTTTTCTTGTTATAGTTCTTTATTTCTTTGTCAGTTATTGCAACTGTGTCTTTGTCATTTTTTGTTCCTCATTTAGTTTTCTTATGGTGCCTCGGATGTGCATCGCGATTGTGATAACTTCACTTTTTTTTCAATGATATGTCGTTCCATTATTCTTTAACCCATTTACGTAGAGTAGACTGTTCTACCTAAACTATTCGAACGGTCCGTTTCCAAAACAAGGATGTTTCTAGTTAGCTTATTATCACCATGCTTTATTAGCTTACCTGAGTAGAGTGCTCAAAGTGAACTATTGTGATCGGTCAATGTCCGTCGTCCGTCGTGCGGCGTCACAATTTGCTTTAAAAGCCTACTCCTCCTACATCCCTATGCCAATTGACTCGAAACTTCGTAGGAAGCATCGGGAGGACTTGTACATCAAAAACAAGCTAAAATCGTTCCGATCGGAAATCCAGGATGAGCTCTATGGCGGCCATCTTGAAAATCTGTCCTTCGCTTCTTCTCTTAAACCAAAAGGCAAATTGACTTGAAACTTGGTAGGAAGCATCAGGGCGACTTGTAGATCAAAAAAAGCTAAAAAGTTCTGATTGGAAATCCAAGGTGACCGCCGTGGCGGCCATTTTGAAAATCTATTTTTCGCTTCTTCTTCTGGATCGAAAGGCCAATTGACTTGAAACTTGGTAGGAAACATAGGGGTGACTTGTAGATTAAAATTAACTTAAATTGTTCCGATCGGATATCGAAGATGGCCGCTTTGGCGACCATATTGAAACTCGTTTTTCGCTTCTTCTCCTGAACCGAAAGGACAATTGACTTGGTGGGAAGCATCGGGGTGACTTGTAGATCAAAAATAGCTAAAATCGTTCCGATCGAAAATCCAAGTTGGCCGCCGTGGTGACCATCTTGAAAATCTATATTTCGATTCTTCTTCTGAACTAAAAAGCTAATTGACTTGATACCTGGTAGGAAGCGTCAGGGTGACTTGTAGATCATAAACAGCTTAAATCGTTCCGATCGGAAATCCAAGATGGCCGCTATGGCTGCCATCCTGAACCGAGAGACCAACTGATTTGAAACTTGGTAGGAAGCATCCGGGTGTTTTGTAGATAGAAAATAGCTAAAATCATTCCGATCGGAACTTTGGCGCTCATCTTTGAAATCTATTTTTCGCTTCTACTCCTGAAACGCATGGCCAATTGCCAAACTTCTTAGGCAGGGTTATCATTATTTTAAACTTCGTTAGGCGTTTTCGAAATTTTATCGCAGACACAGTGCCTTGGTAGAAAAATATAACGTCTGTCTGAAATATTTCTGCAACAAGGTATTTCGGAACCAGAATTTTACGGTGACAGTGTACAGATTTAGAAAAATTGTGGGAAAATCTAACTTTTCGGAGCAAATCAGAAAATTAATTAACCGTTATAAAAGAACTGGCTATAACCTGGATATTATGTGGCAGACTCCATGCCTAGTTATCAACCCAATCATTGTTGATGGCCATGCTTTACTCTTTAATTGCACGACGGCGGTTCGGGCCTCAGACACATTAACGGCCTCTTCGTAAAACTTTAACCAGTGAGTTATGGCTTGACGATACGTCTTTCGCTTGGTCCGCCGTGGTTCAACTATTTCAAGCTAGTTTTCATTAACTCTTGCACACAGTAGAATAAGCCATGAGTACTCGTCTTTGATAATCACAGTGATTAATTTGATTTTTATGGTTTCGCTTTGATGCATTGACTGAATTGGGAGCCTTTATGCGAACCGAATTTTATGTATTTCTGTTTTAAAAGTAGCATCGGGACCCAGAGTGAAGGTGGCTAGCTGTAATGGTGCTTTGAACCCCACGCGGTGGTTTATTCTGCTGACCGTTCTAAGGCGGAAGTCCCGGTGTTAGTCTTACTCTTTGTTGCTTTGTTGTTTATTCTACAAGGCGATGTGTTTTAAGTCTTGCCTTGTGTTATTTTGTTCTTGTGTTTTTAAGTCCCTTTAGCATTGCGATTACCTCGCTTGGGGAAGAGAAAGCTAATATTAGTGTTTTTTGGACGTTTGTTCGATTTGCGCTTGTTTGGTTTTGTCTGTTTCCTCTTCCTCTTGGTATCTGGGAAGGACTGCGGTTTGTAATTGTGGCACTCCCTGGACCTTTCTCTTACCTTTTTTCTGTTTTGGAGGAGATGTGGTTTGAAGAATTTTAAGATGGCGGCCATCTTGGATAATAGAACAGAAAGATTTTAGCAATTCTGAATTTCCATAACACCCAATAGCTTCCATCAAATTTAACCTGATTGCCATCATGAAAACATACCTATATAATTTTGACCCCCTTTAACCCCACTTTTATATAGTAAAACTGGGGTTTACAGGGGTATACATTATTTTTCTTATTACTGCTCAAAACATAGATTGTGGGTACTCGTTAGAACCGCCTCGCCGAGGCGATTCTAATGAGTACCCACAATCTATGTTTTGGTGAGGCGGTTCTAACGAGTACCCACAATCTATGTTTTGAGCAGAAAAATGAAAAATATCAGAGATTTTTTATCTGAAAATTTTCTGTTTTTGAAGGTGAAATTTTCGACATATTTCAATAGGCGTGTTTTCGTAATGCGGCCATTTTGGACATCGGAAGGAAATGATTTTAGCAATTCTGAATCTCTATTTTTCTCCCATGCCTCACATCAAGTTTCAGTTCAGTCCGACTCATGGTTTGGGAGGTGATGTTGTTTGAAAAATTTCAAGATGCGCATGGCGGCCATCATGGAAATCGGAAAGGAACGATTTTAGCTATTCTGAATCTCTATGTCTTTCTAATGCCTCCCATCAAGTTTCAGCTCAATCTGACATGGTTTGGGAGGAGATGTCCTTTGAAGCGGCCATCTTGGATATCGGAACAGAACGATAGCAATTCTGAATTTCTTGTCGCTGTGATGACTCCCATCAAGTTTTGGCTCAATCCCACTTAAGGTTTGGGAGGAGATGTCGTTTGAAGAATTTTAAAATGGCCACCGTGGCAGCAATCTTGGATATCGTGAAGGAACGATTTTAGCAATTTTGACTTTCCAATGCCACAATGCCCCATCGCCGATGGGCGAGTAATTTAAAACTAATCGACAACCTATAAAAGTAATCTATTAAAGGACGTATTAATTTATGGAGTGATTTTGCGTAAGATGTTGACTGGACTTAACTTAGCATTGATGTAGATTTTAATGGTCAGATAGCTTTTTTTTGTGTGTGCAAGTGATCAATGCGCATCTAGTTGGTGTTTTGCATAACAACGATTGCGTCATTAGACAGCCCTCCTGTAGGGTCTGTTTTTGTTACAGGAAAGTCTTCGGAAAAAGAAAGGAACGGAACATGTCGGTAAGTACATACAGAAATGACAAACTTTTCTGAATTGCCATTATCAACATTCATTTCACTCTTTTCCTTATTGGATTATTTATTAAACTACAACACAGTTCACTGACTACCATAACTCATGTTTTAATATGAGTCGGTCCTACGGCTAGCGAAGACGATAATGCGAAAGTCTCCGTCCGTCCGTCTATCCTTCCGTCCATCACGCTATCTTCTCAAAAACCAATGTGCGAAATTTAACCAAACTTGCTAAATGACTTCCCCGCGTGAAAAGGGTGTGCGAGAGCAACATTATTTTTCTGTCCGTCCATCCGTCCCTCCCTGTGTCCATTTGTCCGTCAATCTGTCCGTCACGCTATCTGCTCCTACACCACTGGGCAGAATTTAACCAAACTTGCTACATGACTTCCTCACGTGATACGGGTGTGTTGCTAAATTACTTTTCCGCGTGGTAAAGGTGTGCGAAAGTAAGATAATTTTTCCGTGAGTCTTTTCATCCGTCCATGTGTCCGTTTGTCCATCCATCTGTCCGTCACATTATCTCCTCCTACACCACTCGTCTTTCTACATGACTTCCCCGCGTGATAATGGTGTGCAAAAGCAACATTATTCTTCCGGCCGTCCGTCTATCATGCTATTAGCAACATTATAGCACCGAGCGTGGGGATTTTGCGATGGCGTACCATTGACTGCACAATCTACATTTAGTTAGTGATTTAATTTACCAGCTTTACTTAAAACAACAAAAACATTATTAAACGTAGAATAAATTAACTGATAAATCACATTCTGCCGACCGCAATTACCTAATTGGCTTCCTTGAGGACAGCTTAATAATTTGCGCTCTTGGTGGTAGAGTGGTTAGTTTAAACATATTTTATTTCCAATTTAGTGCATGTACAAAACATACAATGTCATAACACAACCAGGATTAGAACGGAAGCTTAAAGCTTATTTTGTTCTTTTCCCAAAACATGCATAACTATATATATACTGGCAAAAAAAACAAAAAAAAAAAAACAAACAAACTAATACAATACTAATATTTACAAGCGGTTACATCTTATGCATTACATGCATGTTAATACAGTTTAAATTCGCATTATATATACTAAGAAAATAAACTAACATGTAAGGAGTATTTAGTAGCTAATAATAATAATAATAATAATAATAATATTAATATCATTATTACCATTATTATTATCATTAATCATTATTATTATGTTGGTACAATGCTAGGTACAAAAAAGTGAGAATAATACTCAAAGGGTAGAAGTAAGTAGGGGATAGAAGGGAAAGTAGAAAAAAAAGAAAGAAAAACAAAATAAGAGAATAATTGCTCTGGAGATGGAGGGGTACAGAGAGTGCAAGTAACTTCAAAATCGTTTTGGTTGACTGCATGTACCTTTGCACGGATTTGAATATTTCCATGTTGGTTTCAAAAGATAGAGTTAAGTTCCCCTTTAAGAGTACATCTAATGTTATATCACAAAACTGTGAGACTTTCCAAAATAGTTCCAGTCGATATTCATTGTAAAGCATACACTTTAGAAAGAAATGGTCCGCGTTTTCTGTATCTCCACTTCTGCAAGCACACAATGGACTTTCAACTATGTTCTTTAGAAAAAGATCGTTATTCAAAGCGCTACAACCTGTCCTTATCCTAGTATGCAAGATCTTGAGTTGACGTGATCCAGTATAATAATGTTTGGGTATAACAACTGTGTTTTCGTGTATTTTCTGTATCAGTATTCCTAGTATCATCGGCTTCCAGTCCCTAATTGCTGAAGGGAGAAAGGCGTGAAAATACTGACTTGTATGTGATACTAAAGTTTGAACGTTATTTGCATTTCTCAAATTGTAACGAGAAACATTTTGCACTTGAGGTGGTACTAAGTAAGATAGATAAAGAGGAGACAAATTGTAAAACATTTTATAAACAAGCACGAGTTTATGTTTTTTCCTTCTGGCTTCTAATGTTTCCCACCCTATTTCTTCATACAGTTTTTGAAGAGAAACCAGTTTGGTTGTTCCCGTTGCAATACGTGCTGCTTCAATTTGTATTTTCTCAATATCTTGTTTTTCCTGTTGTGTACAGTTATCCCATATGACATCTGCACATTCCAGTACTAGTCGAATGAAAGAAATATAAATAGTTTCTAAAGCTCTCCTGTCAAGGTCATATTTAAATTTTCTCATTAAATTAATTCTAGTCCATGCCCTGTCTTTAATATAATCTATGTGTTTATGCCAGGAACAGTCTTCACTAAAATAAACTCCTAAGTGTTTATGAAATTGAACTCCTTTAATTTCTTGGTTTAACATATATAATGGCGGGTAAATAGGACGATTAATTCTACGAGAAAGCAAAAGCACTTCATTTTTGGTTGCGTTGAAATCCACAAGCCAAATACGTGCTCAGTTTGAGATTTTCAGATCACTATTCATTAAGTCTGCAGCTGTAGTCGGATTATCAACTGTGATATAAAGACTTGTGTCGTCAGCAAATAAACGTATATTCGAGTCTATGTCTGATACTATGTCATTAATGTAGAGAAGAAATAACAAAGGTCCAAGAATGGATCTTTGAGGTACACCTGCGTGAATAGAGTTCCAGTCAGACCATGCACCATGAAGAACAACTTTTTGTCTCCTATCAGCTAGGTAGCTTACGAACCATTTCAGAAGACTCCCAGATATTGCGGCTGCTTTCAATTTGTGTATTAATCCAGCATGCCATACACGGTCAAATGCCTTTTTAATGTCACAGAATACAACGCGAACTTCTTTTCCTGAGTCTAGAGCTTGACAGAATGTATCATACAGATAAGTTAGTTGATTCACTGTTGAATCTCCGGGAATGAAACCTGATTGAAATGAAGTTATAATATTGTTATCACGAAAGTGGTTGTAAAGGTGCTTGAATACAAGCCTTTCTAGAGTTTTATCCAAATTACTTAATAATGGAATGGGTCTATTATTTGAGACGACAGATAAGTCACCACCTTTAGGAACAGGCGTCACATGAGCCACTTTGAAGATATCTGGAACTTCACCAATGTTGAGAGAGTAGTTGAAGAAAGAGGAGAGTGGAAGAGATAGTTCGGTAGAAAGTTCTTTAAGAACACGGTTGCTGATACCGTCTGGACCAGAAGCTTTACCGATCGGGAGCGATTTTAGAACTTCTTTGACCTCATCCGGCGAAAGAACTATAGATTGAAGAGGTGTATGTACAGTATATGGCAAAATATGAGGTCGCACAGCATCTTTGTCATTAATCAATGTCTGGCCTCTAAAAAGTCGTTTAACAAGTTGGCTTTGTCAGTTTCGTCACTGTACACTATGCCATCTTTTTCCAGGGGCGGTATACTAGAAGAGTTGTTTTCAGAAAGGAAAGCTTTCAGGACACTCCACCATTGCTTGGAAGACAGAGTGCCCGATTTCAATTTATCGGAAAGTGATTGTTTGTACGATTTTTTCGAATCTCTTACCAAAGCTGTAACCTTGTTATGTAACTGTCTAAATGTAGTCCAGTGTCTATCTTCGTTTGTTAATCTTGCTGCGCGATATGCTCTTTTACGTTTCCATATATATCTTTTAATAAAGTAGTAATCCATGGTGGATCAGATGGTCGAATAGTTACAGTCTTGTTAGGTATACATGCTTCAGCCAGTGTGAGTATTTGTTCAGTAATAGTCTGTGCATAAGTATCTATATTAACATGTCGAAGTAAGTTCCAGTCTGTATCTACAGCTTTTTGCCTAAGTAGGTCATAATTGCCATGATCGTATTGCCATATCCGACGTGAGAAAGCTTTTCGTTTTGGCTTGCAAAAGTTAAGTATTCCGTAAATAGGACAGTGGTAACGTATATCTTGGTGTAAAAATGGATCACCTACGCCGCAATTAATCACCCTATTTTTATTACTGACAATAAAAAGATCTATTAAAGAAGAGGAATTTTCAGTAAAGTGTGTTGGGTCTTGAATCATTTGAAGGAGCGAAAGTTCTTCACAAATACTATTTACTTTACGAGATGATTGCGTATTTAACATGTTGAATTAAAATCATCTGTTATGACTATGTCTTGAATACCCGAGTCAGCTGCAAGATGTATAGAATCTGCTATGGCAGTATAGTATTCAGAATCGGAGTTAAGTGGTCGATAAAATAGGCCAAAAAGTATACGTTTGCGTTTAAGTGTTAACTCAATCCAAATACACTCTATGCCTCGTAGTTCCAGGTCATTCCTGCGCTTATAATATATTGACTCTTTAACATAAATCATGCCACCCCCATGGCTATCGCCTATCCTGTCCTTCCGCTCAGGTTCTCTGTAGGACTGTATTAAAAGGTCAGCAGTCGGGACAGACGGGTTTAGCCATGTTTCTGAAAATGCAAGTATGTCAAATTCGCATAATTCAGCAACTAACAAATCAGTTTTAGGAAGAAAGCTCTGTACATTGTAATGCACAAAGGACAAATGATTTGAAAGATTAGAAAAATTAAATGGTTCTGAAGTAAGGCTAACCAAAGATTCTTGAAAGCTACCTAACGATGGTGCAGAGATAGGACCAGGATGTGGGTGAATGTCTCCCGATAGTAAAAGCATATTGCATGTCTATACGGATGTAGTAACGTATATGAAGACTATTAATATAATTATAAAACATTTAATGTTAGCCTCATATCTCCTAGTCAAATTGTTTCGTCGCGTGTAGGTTTGAAAAACTATGTTTTGTCCCAGGGAACTGTTTTCAATCAGATTCACATTTAAACAGAAGGAGGCGTCTGTCTTGAACCATGCAAATACAATAATTAAAAACTGGAATAAAGTAGGTATTCGTTTTTGTCTAAAAGTGCATGTGAGGTTACTGGCAGTTGCACAGCTGTTTGCTAATATGAAATCTTTGATAACATGAATAAGTAGTGTAACATCGCCAACAGCCTCACATTACATGTATATTGAACGTACGATATGTTTGGTAAAACATGTAAATCTCCCGCCCCATCCCCATCTCCAGAGAAGAAGGTAAAAGCAATAAACGGGTAAATATAGAAAATAGATTGAATAAACATAGCTCCAAAACAGTGGAAAATTTAGGATCAAATACTTGAAAAAATAAAGACAAAAAGTGCGGAGTATAATTTACAGTATATAGGAAACCGCATGTATTCCTAGGCAGGTCACCTCACGTTTTATTCTAATTTTGTACTTGTGTAAGGGCCTTTTGACATACAACATTACAAAATACGCATTCATTTTTACAATGCAATTTACAACTTAATAAAAACGCCAAACTACAACACCCCGCCACCATCGTGTCTCGGGCAGACAACTCCGCCAAAACATCGACGAAACCCGCCCAAACAACACCTATGCATACATCAAGCCTGGTGAAAATCCATCGATGCCCACTCGTTTTCATCCGGAAACGAAATACGGACGGACAGACGGATGTACGACTGACGGATGGACTAACAGACACACGGACGTCCGACGTGAAACCTCAACATGTAGAGTGGTTAGAACTGTCCTCTATCGATAATGGGCTTATATTTTATTTCAGCGGGAAACCAGTCATGACTTACCATACTTATTCTAAATGTAAGGACACTTTATATTCTTATCAGGCTTGTCCTAAATTCTGAACAACACCATTTTCAAATAAATGTTTGGATGTATAGAGGACGTATCTATTAAATTGAATAAGATGTAAATAACCACATGGTCACATGGGCATACCAGGAAGCTGAGAACTGAGAGAGAGAGAGAGAGAGAGAGAGAGAGAGAGAGAGAGAGAGAGAGAGAGATAAAAAGAAAGAGGGAGAGACAGACAGACATACAGACACACAGAGACAACAGACATACAGACAGATCGACGTGCAAGGAAGCTCAGAAGTCTGAAAATGAGGGAAAGAGACAGACAGATAGACAGACAGAGACAGACAGAGAGAGAGATGCAGAGATAATCAGGAAGCTAGAGAGAGAGAGAGAGAGAGAGAGAGAGAGAGAGAGAGAGAGAGAGAGAGCATTCGTTAAGGGGAATGGATACAATTTCAGGGGACAAAAACCCTATCATTTTTATTTTTGCTTCCCTTCTAAAAAGAGCTCAATTCGTAAAGGAAATAATGTGTTCCCATCCCCGGGAGCAAATTCTATTAGGGTAAACCTCTTTTACTCTCAGATCGGAATTGGTGTACAGAAAAACAGAGAATGACATGAAAATGGCCTCCCCTGTAAAATAGCAAAGCAACTACCAGGTGCACCCTTGTCCTGCTGAATAAATTGATACCACGCCCACTTCTAATTTTAGCCAGTCAGATTACTTGATCCAGGTTGTTGGTTTAAACAATATTTTATTTGTTCCTTTACATGTAAACATCAAATGTTCCAGGATTTGACTGTAAGCTAGAAACTTATACGGGTCATTTCCTGGTCAACATAAAATACATTTTCGTCCGTCCAGGTTGTTGATACAAATTCAAATATTCAATGGCTAACAGTGCAGATCTAGATCAGTTGGCTTCTTCAGAAGTGAACTGATCTGGATCTACACTGTATGCAAAGGCAGAGCATATATGGGTTCAGCAGGACTAGGGTTAAATTGATTGAAATATAAGAGCAGCACATGGAAAAAAGTTATCACTAAAGCGACCAGCAAAGGCTCAGGCCAGCGTTTGCATCAGCGCAGTCTGATCAAGGCCTTCCCTGTCCATCAACAGAATCATTGGATATTACAAATGTATAAATGTATGAATGGAGAGCGAATGCCCGTGTGAGACTTAACGCATGCGCGGGATGACTTGGCATTACGAAAACATGCCTATTCAAATATAGAAAATTTCACCTCCAAAAACTGAAAATTTTCAGATAAAAAGCTTTGATAATTTTCATATATCTGCTCAAAACACAGATCGTGGGTACTCGTTAGAACCGCTTCGGTGAGGCGGTTCTAACGAGTACCCACAATCTATGTTTTTGAGCTGAAATAAGAAAAATAATGTATATCCCTGTAAACCCCAGTTTTACTATATAAAAGTGTGGTTTAAGGGGGTCAATATTATATAGGCATGTTTTCGTGATGGACTGTGCATTTTGCGCGTGTTCGAAGAAACCTTCGCTTTAGCGCGCCCCATATATTATTTGAGCTCTTTAGGCAAAAAATATTACTAAGACGTGACTTGCACATTCGATGTCTTAACCCTTGTCATACTGAATAAATTAAGATGCCACACCAAATTCTAATTGTCAGCCAATCAGATTACTTGATCCAGGTTGGTGCTACAAATTCACATGCTGAATGAAAAATTGTGCAGATCTAGACAAGTTGGTTTCGGTCTGAAGAAGCCAACGGAATAGTCGCAATCACGAGGCCTAGCATTACCGAGGCACCGACATAAGAAGAGATGAGGAACAAATGATTCACTCAACCACCCGGATGTGAGTCGAGAACAAGACTGTGACACTCACTAGTAATGGACAATTTACAGTTTTCAAATTTAGCCGTTGCACAGCCGTTTCGGTTGACCTTAAGATGTTTTCTTATTTCTCTATAAAAGTCATTCAAACGCTTCTAATGAGAACCAGCATCATAGGTTTTTGTGAAAATAAAATAAAATAAAATAAAAAATGTATCAATACTTTTCGATTGAAAAAAAAGGTGCCTTATCTGGAGCTACGCCTATCGGAATGAATTTTTTTGAATCAACTAGATCACGAGAGAAAACCATACGTAAGTTTTCAACAACCTAGCGGGCACATGACGTTCATACAACGTCGCATTAACGTCGACACAACGTCATGACATTGCATCGATGTTAATGCGACGTTGCATAAATACAACATCGCATTAACGTCGATGCAATGTCTTGACGTTGCATCGATGTTAATGTGACTGCATAAACGTCAGATGCCCGCTGGGAAATTTCTCCTAGCCGTTGCGGAGGTTGTCGGCAGCCATATTGGTTTGCGAACTGGAACCATTCTCGTTTCCAAATAACTAGACTGCAACCCTTTCATAACTACATACCATACAAATACCTATGCATACAGTGTAGATCCAGATGAGACAGCACGGAATGATCTACACTTTGTGCCATACTGTTATTGACTTTTGACTTAAACCCCTTTTTGCAACAATAAATGTGTTCATATTCAGAAGTAGAAGAATCCATGTCAGAAACGCGGGGTGAAAGTGTTAGGGGAACGTTCCTAGCGCGTTCCTCGGGGTGGTTGGGTGGTGCGAAGGTGCTGTGTATCTTACATCACCGGGGTGTCCAGCTGATATTGGCTTACAGTTGGGCAAGGCCTGCTATTCTTGTAGCCGGTAAAGGTAGAGGGGGAATGTTTTTATTTCTTCTGTTTCTTCACTTTCATTCCTGTTCCTCTTTCTTCTCTGTCCCTCTTTTTCATCTCCTCTACTGTCTCTTCTATCTCTTTTCTCCCTTTCTCTGGGAGACGACACAAAATGACCCTCAAGGGTTGACGTGTCGTTAAACCCCAACACAATCAATCAATCAATCCTAGCGCGTTCCGAGAAAATACTCCAGTGATCTCAGAGAGGTGATGCAATAATTGAATTGGATTTACAGGTGGATATACAGAACAAATGTCACAAGCAAGAAAAACGACCTTACCGAGGCACCTAGAGAATAAGAGATGAGGAAAATACAGTAGACTCTCAAAGGCTCGAACATTTTTCGGACCATGGAAATATGTTCGAGACATGGGTAGTTCGAGCCACTGTGAGTTAATCATGACGCTAGGTCAGGAAACAAATGGCGATAATTTAGGGAAATGTTTTCGAGCTTCTAGACAATAATAGTATGTTGAGTGTACTCAATGAGGCGATTCTAATGAGTACCCTAAACATACATTATAAAGTAGAAAAATTCTGTTTTCTTGAGCTATCGGAAGAATTTCATAGGGACCCATAAACGAGTTCAAATTGGCCATGGTAAACGAGCCTACGGTGTTCGAGTTATTGAGGTTTGACTGTACAATGTCAAAGCAAACGCCACATATGAAACCACCAATGCAATGCACAAACATAGAACCGCACTAGAGGAACCGCCTTTCTACGGTCAGTAGAAAAATACTAATTGTGTGTGTTAGGGGATGGGGTTGAGGGAGGGGGTGCGGGGGGAGGGGTGGGGAAGCTGACACTAGTTTTACTCGTGCGAAACTATGCCCTTAATTGATATGCCGCTCCAAAGTACAAACATATGTTCAGTTCGCATAGGGATCCAGAGATTGTCTGCCTCATCAGTGAAACATGGCAGTGAAACACTCATAAATAATCCCATACTTTATGATGAAACAAAGCAAAGGGTTCAACAGACGAACTGAAAACAGAACACAAGAAAACCACAAACATCCCTTGAAAACACATCACGAAAACACGCCTATATAATTTTGCCCCCCCCCCCCCTTAAACCCCACTTTTATATAGTAAACTGGGGTTTACAGGGGTATACATTATTTTTTTATTTCTGTTCAAAGACATAGATAGTGGGTACTCGTTAGAACCGCCTCTCCGAGGCGGTTCTAACGAGTACCACAATCTATGTTTTGAGCAGAAATATGAAAAATAACAGAGTTTTTTATCTCAAAATTTTCAGTTTTTGGAGGTGAAATTATCTGTATATTTGAATAGGCATGTTTTCGTAATGAAATACCACACCACTGATTAAAAAACATGGTTGAATAAAGTTTACATATGTAACAGGCAGGATGTTGCTGTTCATTACGAAAACACGCCTATTCAAATATATAGAATATTTTACCACCAAAAAAAATGAAAATTTTCAGATAAAAAATTCTGATATTTTTCTTATTTCTGCTCAAAACATAGATTGTGGGTACTCGTTAGAACCGCCTCGATAAGGCGGTTCTAACGAGTACCCACAATCTATGTTTTGAGCAGAAATAAGAAAAATGATGTTTACCCCTGTAAACCCCAGTTTTGCTATATATTTTTTCGTGATGTGTTTAATGCAGATGAGGTGCGCCGGTAGTGGAGAAGTCTATTTGTCCGATTTCTCCCGTTTCGGCGTTTTCGGTTATTGTTGACTCTTTTTCCGGAACACCGCCAAAATCAATCGGGCGATCAACGAATTTTAAACGTGTTGAAATATCAAAATCTGCCAACAAATAAAGAGACTTCAGACCTTCTTTTGACCATAAAATAAACTGGAAGCAGAGAACTTGGTCGTGGGTTGTTCTTCGTCATTCGACGTCTAGTCTTGATGTCCACACATAGTCAAAACTATAATGTCTAATGGCTACAAAGAAACATAAATTGATTTCTGAATAGTTATTGATCTGTTTACACTGGGGTAGTCTCTCTGGTAACAGTTCTTCCATAGACAACAGCTCTCTTTCAGGTCTTTCATTGAACACTATAAACCTAGAATACTCCGTCTGTGGTTCAAACAATAGACAGAGCTGAATGTTATGTATTTGGTTGACAGTTGGCAGTTTAATTGAACGTACTTGCTTACTTTAGAAAGAACAGTTGTTTCGCATTATCTCAAACACTTGTAATTCAAACTACTGCTTTAGTCAAACTAAATTTTGGATAATGTTGCTTTAGTTTTGCTTTATGTACCTTACATTATACTCCTGTTATCTCAAACTAAAAACTATGATCCCTTGGAGTTTGAGATAACGAGAGCCCACTATACTTACTCTAAACCATTTTTGTCGACAGATTGCCAAAAGAATAATTGGCGAACAGTGCAGACCAAGATCAGGTGCCACAAAACGAGGCGTCTGATCAGGGTCTACACTGTTTGCATTAACTACAGAAATTTCTGTAAAACCTTGTAATAATAAAAACTAACCAGACACCCTGTTAGTGGTTACTGGAAATAGACCGATTATAGTATATATGCAGAAGAGTCCACTCTTCGTTAATGGGCTAGGAGTAAACAAATACGAAATGCAAAAATGTGTCTTCGCGGGCTAATGCGGACAGCAAGGGCCCAGATCAGCCTGCGCATTCGTGCAATCTGATCAGGGCCTTTGCTGTCCGCTAACAAAATAATTGAACACAATATAATGTGCACGCACGGAGTGAACGTGAATCGTTGTATTCTGTGCATGCTCGGAGACACATTTTCTCTTGTCGCGGCCATTACGAAAACACGCCTATTCAAATACATAGAAAATTTCACCTCCAAAAACTGAAAATTTTCAGACAAAAACTCTGATATTGTTCATATTTCTGCTCAAAACATAGATTGTGGGTACTCGTTAGAACCGCCTTGGCAAGGCGGTTCTAACGAGTCCCAACAATCAATGTTTTTGAGCAAAATAAGAAAAATAATGTATACCCCTGTAAACCCCAGTTTTAGTGTATAAAAATGGGGTTTAAGGGGGTCACAATTATATAGGCAAGTTTTCGATATGGCCAGGTGATAAGAATGGTCTTGAAACCAAACCTGAAAACACGCACACTCACTTACGTACCGTATATACCGTAAGTAATCGGACAGACAAACCTGAGCAAACGAGGTAGACTCAGATGAGACGCCGCAGAATGCGGCGTCTCATCAGGGTCTACACTGTTTGTCACTCGTCAAACAATTTTTAGACACAACAACGGGTAGTAAATTGCATTTCTTTAATTTTTAGAACAAGTATGGTGTGATGTTGGGGTGCCCGAATACTTAGGGTAAATAGGGTAGCGCCTACCGTATATACAATGACAAGACATACGCGGCGTCTGATCGGGGCTTACACATTAAGGGGAATGTGTACGCCACATAGTGTGCACTTGGTAAATTTTCCGCCATCTTGAACAACAGAGACGAGTTTTATGACTTCCGATTTGCTTTCCTGCACCCCAGTTCCTTCTAAATGAAGGCCTACCCTAAAAGAAAATATTAAAAAACAACAACAACAACAAAAAAACAAACAAACTATATCCTTTTACAATAGACACATTTACATAAGGGAGGCAACACAATCTTGCCAGTTGTCTGTCCTGAAAATGTGTCAATTCCTCTTAACCCTTGTCCTGCTGAATCAATTAAGATGCTACACCCATTTCTGATTTTCAGCCAATCAGGTTACTTGATCCAGGGTGTTAATATAAGTTCATAAACTTAATGGTAAACAGTGCAGATCCAGATCAGCCAACTGATCTGGATCTACACTGTTTGCAAAGGCAGGGTATATTATCCGGGTACAGCAGGACAAGAGTTAAAGCAAATACACTAGGTGCGTATGGCTGGCCCTTGAAACCATTCCGAAAAAAAAAAATAAATAAAAACGACAACAACAACAAAAAACAACAACAACAACATTTAACAAAGAAGACAACAAAAAAAAAAAAAAAAAAAAAAAAAAAAAAAAAAAACGCACATAGCGCCTTCAGTATTTACATTAGCCTAGCCACTATGCCTTGAATTGAATAATATGGCAACAAAGCCATCTTTGCATTAAATAAACATTATAATATTTTAACTAGTTTTGTCTCCTTTTCTCAATTTTTTTGCCATCTTTCGTGGCCGATCGCACTAATAATTGACAACTTTTGAGATCTGTGCCTCTGCTACACCCATGTATTAGGTAAAAGCTGATACCAACTTTCTTTTTCTTTTTTTTTCAGTCGTTTCAGTCCCAGGTCAATTATTTGGTTGCCCTTTTCGGCCAAATTTTAAACCGCCGATTTCATTCGTTTATGGATGCATAGTTGATTAAACCAATTAATCAGTAATTATTGTTTTTTAGCAAGTGTGATTTGTTTGGCACTTTATTAGCTCACCTGATTGTGATCGGTCAATGTCCGTCATCCGTCGTGTGTCGTGTATCGTCCATCGTGCGTCGTCCGTCGTGCGGCGTCAACAATTTTCGTTACGTAAAAGCCTATTCCTCCTACACTCCTGGGCCAATTGATTCGAAACTTGGTACAAAGCATCGGGGTGACATGTAGATCAAAAATAGCTAAAATTATTCTGATCGGATATTTAAGATGGCCGCTGTGCGGCCATCTTGAACATTAAAAAAATTTTTTTTCGCTTCTTCTCCTGAACCAAAAGGCCAGTTGGCTTGGAATTTGATGGGAAGCATCGGGGTGACTTTTAGATCAAAAATAGTTAAAATCGTTCCAATTGGAAATCCAAGATGGACGCCATCTTGAAAATCTTTTTGCTTCTTCTCCTGAACCAAAAGGCCAATTGACTTGCAAATTGGTAGGAAGCATCGGGCTGACTTGTACATTAAAAAGAGCTAAAATTGTTCCGATCAGAAATACAAGATGGCGAAGAAAAAGAATAAGGACAGCAAATAAGTAGATACAATCTGTCCCTTGCTATCGCTGACTTGTTATATATTGTCCGTCCGATACATTTGTCCATTTGTCACTTGTTCCGTACTTTTCATGACCTTTGTTCCCAAATGTCCATTGTTTCTTTAATTTGTCCCTTTCCTAATTGTGCCTACTGGCTGTTCTGCTGTACCTGTTCCTTACGTCCCATCACCTTGTCAACGACGTCAATAAAGTCAACGTCAATTAAAGGATTGGGCAAATGTTCTTAAAGTTAAATTATACCAATAAAACACATTAAAATACAAATATAACACATAGACATTGGTTGGGAGATTATATTCGTGGTGAATCTATACGACAGTCTTAGCCGCAATCTTAAAAAACTATTTTTAGCTTATTCTCCTGAACTGAAAGGCCAATTGACATGAAACTTGGTACGAAGCATCGGGGTGACTTGTAGACAATAATAGCTAAAATTGTTCCTTTGGGAAATCCAAGATGGTCGCCATGACTGCCATCTTGAAAATCTATGTTTTCGCTTCTTCTCCTGTAACGAAACGCCGATTGTCTTGATACTTGATGGGAAGCATCGGAGTCACTAGTAGATCAAAATAGCTAAAATCATTCTAATCGGAAATCCAAGATGACCGCCATGGCTGCCATCTTAAAAATCTATTTTTCGCTTCTTCTCCTGAACCGAAAGGCCAAACTTGGTAGGAAGCATCAGGGTGACTTGTAGATAAAAACAAAGAGCTAAAATCATTCCGATCGATATCAAATATGGCGCCATGGACGCTATCTTGGAAATCTATTTTGCACTTCTTCTTCTGAACCGAAAGTACAATTTATTTGGTAATCAGATGAGCGATACAGGACCATCTTGGCCCTCGTTTTTTGTTTGTTTATTTGACAGTTTATTATAGAACGAGCCCCAAATTATGTAACGGGACGAAATATTGAAGCCCTTTAACTTTTATGGCACAGATAGCATTGCTTTAAGGATGCTTTCCTTCTGGCTTACTGTATAACTTTCTCTTGAAATGGGCCAGGTCTCAAAAGTATCAAACTATTTGCTCTCTGTCTGTCAATGCCGCTATTCCTGTGGCTTACTCTATCCCTGTCTGTACGCAAGGGCCAATATGGAGGCCACATCGTCCTAGCCCACATACGGGTACTAGTACAGTATTGAAAATATAAAGCTGGATGGGCAGGGAGCAAATATATATTTCCCACGAGTTCTACTTTTAAGCATGTCTTAATTCTGGAGAATTTAAAAGAAAATGTTCATGAAAACAATTTGTTAAAACAGAATGAATAGTACAAACCAGTATTTAGTGAACGTGATATTGCTTAGGTAAACATAGTACTTTTTAGCAAGCTAACTCCTTGCGGTACTACGTGGTACCATTTAAGAGACCAGGAGGTCGCGGGTTCAACCCCCGCCGAGGTCGGCAACATTCTTTCGTGGAGATTGATCATGAAATATTTTCTACGATCATTCTCTCCCTTCCGCTGATTCAAGAAGGGCAGTTGTCAGTTTCTGGCGAAAGAATGTGCACAATACTGGTTAACTGCTTAGAGGACTAGGCCTGCCCAGTAAACGTGTGGTTAGGTAAACTGACCGCGCTCGACATGACCCCATTGGGTTGACTGGGCTGTAAAACCTCAACACAAACAAACCATTTAAGAAGTTATTGAGTTCTCTCCCTTCAAGAGGCGTTCACACATGATCGTCTTCTTCCTTTCAGTTGCGTATGGCGGAAAATTGCCAATGATCTTATGGTCAAGTCATGGAATTGGAGGTTCAGCGGGACGAACCCACAAGGTGCACCACTCGGTAGTACAAGTTCATTACGAAAACATGCCTATATAATTTTTACCCCCTTAAACCCCATTTTTATATAGTAAAACTGTGGTTTACAGGGGTAGGCCTATACATTATTTTTCTTATTTTGCTAAAGAAACATAGATTGTGTACCTACTAGCTATGTTTTGAGCAGAAATACGAAAATATCAGAGTTTTTTTTACCTGAAAATTCTCCTTTTTTTTGGTTGTAAAGTTTTTAATATATTTCCTGAGGGCTTTAATATTTTTTTTTTTTTTTTTTTTTTTTTTTTTTTGCTATATCCCGCCTCTGGCAGTGCCCGGGGGTTTGCTTTAAGTGAAGTGGAAGTGGTACCTACCCACACATGATAGTTGTTGTGCGGATTTTAACGCTACCAGGCACCCGAGGCACATAGAGGCAGCGGCGATTTTTATGTACAGTATTTGTACAGACTTGTTTTCATGGATCACCCATGCACACTTGGTGCCGCTGTCTGTCACAAAGCGCCGCCCTGTCCACTGTATACTCAACCAGGGCACGTCGAGTATGAGCTAGGCGTACTTATGGTCTGAAAATTGTCTCGGCCCGAGCGGGATTCGAACCTACGATATCCCGCTTGAAAGTCGAAGGCGCTAACCACTAGGACACCAAGCCCACTTATACATGATAGCCTGAAGCCTACAGCTCTTGTACAGAACTTTTTTTTTTTGTTTTAAAAAAAAAGTATTGAGAATATAATGTCCTCTGATTTTTCGTAAAAAATGTTATTACTTACAAATATAAAAAAAAAATGAATAAAATATGTCAACTTTACTCATTTACTATTACCTCGAAGGAACAGTATTTCCACTTTAAATGATTCTTATGAAAACTCTGCGTTTCAAGTAATTACGATAGTATAGTTGCTAAAATGTAATTTTAATACTGTAATATTGTGGCAAACTGAAAAGAGCAATGTGTTACTTCGTAAGTACATACATTTTAATGTTAATCAGTGATAATTTGCCATTTCGAGCATGGTTTTATGTCACTTCAGGTAAACAGTTATAAGCACATTAACAATTACAATTTATAAAATTATTTCTTGTTTACCGTAAGGTTCTCCGTTTAGTTAACTACCAGTGTATAATTTTTAATTGAAAAACATTAACGACGTCACGAATGCATCACGAAAACAAGCCTATATAATTTTGACCCCCTTAAACCCCATTTTTATATAGTAAAACTGGGGTTTACAGGGGCATACATTATTTTTCTTTTTTGCTCAAAAACATAGATTGTGGGTACTCGTTAGAACCGCCTGGCCGAGGCGGTTCTAACGAGTACCCACAATCTATGTTTTGAGCAGAAATATGAAAAATATCAGTTTTTTACCTGAAAATTTTCGGTTTTTGGAGGTGAAATTTTCTATATATTTGAATAGGCGTGTTTTCGTAATGGACACAGGTCTGTTCTGCTTCTACGCTATATTATGGCTCCCTAGACTAGTCACATTTCTTCTAGAAATATTTCTCAAACTATAGCAAAACAAACAAACAAACAAAAAAACAAAACAAAAAAAAAAAAAACAAAAAAAAAAAAAAACAAGAGTTATTTGCCTTGAATAAAATAGTTCAAATCTACCAGGTATGACTAGTGAAGAAATGCAAAATCCGACTTCTTCTTTCACATATCGTGTAGAACAAATATTATGCAAGTAGTTGATATAATTCTACACTAAGTGCCGTGCACTCTGTAATAATAAAAAAAAATGTATTCTTTCTGTTTTACAATAATAAATATAGAAACGGTTGTTTCAGGAATTATTTCTTATCTCGCAATTTCTGTCCAATACAAAATGGGAATCTAATGTTAGTATACGAGACTCTAGTTGGTGTTATTATTATTATTTTTTTTTCAGAATCGTAACTCCCCAAAAAGGCTGAAAAGATGGCAAGTTTTTTTAAAAGCCTAAACTTGTGATATCATCACGAAACCATGCCTATATAATTTTGACCCCCTTAAACCCCACTTTTATATAGTAAAGCTGGAGTTTACAAGGGTATACATTATTTTTCTTATTTCTGCTCAAATTATAGATTGTGAGGCGGTTCTAACGAGTACCCACAATTTATGTTTTGAACAGAAATATAAAAAAATATCAATATTTTTTACCTATTTTTTTAAGTTTTTGGAGGCGAAATTGTCTATATATTTGAATAGGCGTGTTTTCCTAATGATAACGCTTAGCCAGTATTTGTAATGGAGAAGCCAACAAATAGACTTGCCGTCATTAAGAAATTGACTATCTTGTAATAATAAAAATAAAATGACCAGACTGTTATTATCAGACTAGTAGCTAATCTATATTTACATGTGCTAGACATTCGCGGCGTCTAATTAGGGCCCACACTCTTAGCATTAACCCGTAAAGTGCCAAGCAAAGTTGTTGCAGACGACATCCTGATTTTATCATTATCATTTTCAGGGACAAAAAGGCTTGCTATTTCATCTGATTGGTCTGTTATAGGCATGAAATGTCAAGCCGTATTTTCTCTGGTAAAATATCACAATATTTTCTGCTGTAGTTTAGATTACCACTTTAACGCATTTATGCCTAGCGTCCCATAAAAGGGACATAGGCAAACAGTGTAGATCCAGATCAGACGTCTCGGAACGCGGCGTCTGATCAGGTCTACATTGTTTGCATTAGGCCTAAAGGGGAACGCAATATAAGTTGTAAGTATATCTTGGAGTAAAGCCTTTACCAAGCTATTTAATTTGATGCAAGAGTTTTTTCAAAATCGGCCAAGAAATAAGGAAGTTAAGGTGGTTTGAATATATTTAAAATGGTTGTCATGGATGCAGCCATATTGTAGGCTTTGTGACGTCACAAAGCCCAAATTAAATATGCAAAACCAAATTATAAAGGGTATTAAAGAATAATTTTGCTACATATTTTTTTTATAATCTTTCAATTCTAGTGGCAAGCAATCATTTCCCCCAAAATAAACCAATTTTATGAGAATAACTACCTTTATAAAACGAATTTTTTTTTTTTTTATGAAACTAATTGAATATTCAAAATGGCGGCGGCCATTCCACCAATGTTAAAATATTCAATTGTCTATAACTTAATTAATTTTCGACCGATTTTCATCACATTTGTGTCAAAATTCATTGTTTGCAAAGTTCTTTACTTTAAAGCACAGTACCTTTTAAGGTTGCGTTCCCCTTTAAATACAGGAATTTCTATAGAACATGCCGACAATAAAACTAACTAGTCATCCATTCTGTTACGAATGAACCAGCCCAAAGAGTCGTGGTAGTCACTCGACAAATGAGTTAAGTAATAATAATAATAACAACAACGACAAACCAGACACACATTCAGCTGGAAATAGGCCTCACCAAAAGAAGAGTTAGACAGAAAGACAGACAGACAGAGTCCATTTGACATAAATGAGTTAAAGGAGAGTTTTTAATTTCATCTTTTTTATATCAGATTTCGTAAGAAACAGCTGTGTTGCCGCTCACAACCAATGACAGATTGTCTTAGAAAATCTTATTGGGAAACTTTCGCCGGTAAAGTTTGAGACTGCCACTTCGAAAAATGCTTGCCTGCGCAATGTGGCAGGACATTATCGATTATGAAATAAATACTCATTATATGGTATAATGTTACAGAATACAACATAAATGTTCGTCTATAACATGTGTTACAAGTACTGAGAAACTTGAATTTTAAATTGATTTGTTCGGAAATTATACTGGGAGTAAATGGCTTTGCCGCAAGGTATTTATCTTAGTGAGACTAGATACATTTAGTAATTTCCCCCTATTTTTGGTTTAACATATTTTATTTCAATATTAACATATATTAAATGACAACATTTCAACAGGATTAGAACAAAAACTGTCATTTTTAAGTGAATAATTTTTGTGACTTCTTGTTTACTTTCCTGCACACGAATGCCCATCTGGAAAGGGTGTCTACTCTTAAAGCAAAGAATTTGCTCCCAATGGGAGCAAATTCTTTCCTTTTAGAGTAGGCACCCTTTCCAGAAGGGAGGTCAAACTAATTTGGCAGAATTGCCGCCCACGTACCTATTTCCTTAAAAATGTTTCAGCCTTCGGTCGTATATGCAAACAACTAAGACGCAGGCATGATAAGTTCAGTTTTAACGACGCACCAACTCATAAGGGCATAAACGACACAAATCCAAAAAGGAAGCCGGTATATGTTCTCACAGCGCGGATACATGTATCATGTACGGGTCGTCGAAAAACAATCTAGGATCTTTTTTATAAAATGTTGTTGCTCCTTTATTGTTTGAAAAAGAAAAACAAAAAAAAAAAAAAAAAAAAAAAAAAAAAAAAACAACAAAAAAAAAAACAAAAAAAAAAAAAACAAAAAAAAAAACAAAAAAAAAAAAAAAACAAATCCATGAAATTTCATACAGTGACAGCCTTTCATCAAGTGTGTTGGAATAATGCAGAACAAGGCAGTCATCACGAAAACATGCCTTTATAACTTTGACCCCATTAAACCCCTCTATTAAATAGTAAACCCGGGGTTTACAGGGGTATACATTATTTTTCTTATTTCTGCTCAAAAACATAGATTGTGGGTACTCGTTAGAACCGCCTCGCCGAGGCGGTTCTAACGAGTACCCACAATCTATGTTTTGAGCAGAAATATGAAAAATATCAGAGTTTTTTATCTGGAAATTTTCAGTTTTTGGAGGTAAAATTTTCTACATATTTGAATAGGCATGTTTTCGTAATGAACCCTTATCGGATGCTACTGCCAGGGTTACTGCCCTTGGTGTTTGGGAAAATACTCTTTCCCTGTTTTCGTAGAATTTCAGTATAGCTTCACACCACTACTTAAATTTCGGAATCTTCGAACGCATTTTACTTTTCAGAATTCAGATTAATAATTTTTAATTTTAAAATACGCCTGGAAGAGATATAAAGCAGTGGTTTTTCTGTCATGGGTTAAATATCGTCTTCAAGTTTCTGCCAAAGGCTCCAAAACGTATTGTTTTTCGGAAATCTTGTAGAAAAAGTAAACTCGGTGATATGTAGTGACCGAATGCAAGAACATTATCTTGTGAGTATTCGATAACTGACTTTTTTTTTTCTTTTATTTATTTATTTATTTATTTGATATGGGTTTTACGGCCCTTTCAAGAATATTTCACTTATATCGAGCTGCCCGTTATTCGATAACTGACTTATTTTTTCTTTTTTTTTTTTATTTGGGTTTTACGGTCCTTTCAAGAATATTTCACTTATATCGAGCTGCCCGTTCATCAAAGGTGGGCGAAAACCAGAGAACCCGGGGAAAAACCACCTGACCATCCAAAAGCAAAACTTGGCTTTCCCACATGTGACCCGAGCGAGGCTCGAACCACAGCGGTGAGAAGCCTAATGAATTAAGAGTCCTATCCACTAGGCTACGGGGGCCCGCGATAACTGACTGCCTGTTCTATATTTTAACATTAAATTATTAATAATGGATACATTATGAGGGAGCGTTTCATTTTTGGCTGCAAGAAACACACATTACGAAAACACGCCTATTCAAATATATAGAATATTTTACCACCAAAAAAAATGAAAATTTTCAGATAAAAAATTCTGATATTTTTCTTATTTCTGCTCAAAACATAGAATGTGGGTACTCGTTAGAACCGCCTCGATGAGGCGGTTCTAACGGGTACCCACAATCTATGTTTTTGAGCAGAAATAAGAAAAATAATGTATACCCCTGTAAACCCCAGTTTTACTATATAAAGGTGGGGTTTAAGGGGGTCAAAATTATATAGGCATGTTTTCCTGATGAAGGACAAACAGCATCATACAAAAAGGTCCACGATTTTTTTAGACATCCTGTAAATGTATGTCTGCACTATACAACTGATACAAAATTAAAAGTACAAACAACAACAACAAAAACAACACCAAATAATTAACTACCATATTTATTCTAAATATTCCGACACCTTAACAACTTACCGAACTTATCTTAAAATTTGAACAAATCAATTTAATCCCTATTAACATGTCTAAAAGCTGCTAGATGACTGACAAACAGTGTAGAGCCTGATCGGACGCCGCGTTCTGCGGCGTCTGATCTGGGTCCACACTGTTTGCTCAGGCCTGTCATTCCAAATACATAGGGATATTACGGTGTGTGAAAATGACGAGGATGTACTTTGTTTTCCTTGTTTTCGTAATATAACAGATTGAACGATGTAAGGTTAATTGATGAGCAAAGTAGGAAAAGGGACTTTTGTCCGCATGCGAACAGCGAATGTCCACACAGCTTGCGAGTTACCCGATTAAGGCCTTCACTGTCCGCTTCCAGAATTATTGGAAATACGATATATTGGAATCATTTACTTCTTACTATGTTACCATGCATGTCCATTACGAAAACAGCCTATTCAAATATATTGAAAAATTCACCACCAAAAACTAAAAGTTTTCAGGTAAAAAATTTGATATTTTTCCATGTTTCTGCTCAAAACATATATTGTGGGTACTCGTTAGAACCGCCTCGCCGAGGCGGTCCTAACGAGTACCCACAATCTATGTTTTCGAGCAAAAATAAGAATAAAAATGTATACCCCATGTAAACCCCAATTTTACGAATAAAAGTGGGTTTAACCCCTTAAAAAGTTATACAGGCATGCTTTCGTGATGCAATCATTTAAACAAATCCATTCTACATTTTTGTTAATGCGTCTACAAACTGCTTGAAACTAGCCAAAGGTATAGACTATGACAATGCGACGTTTGATCTGGGTTGATAGTGTTTCTTTAGGCCTATGGTTTTTAATACTTAGGGAAATTATAGCTCCAGCGGAGAGAGGTACATGTATCAGATAAATAGTTTTGTTTCGAGTAGGCTAACAGAGTACCAACAACACATATGTTGAAGGAGAAAAAAACAACAACAAAATACCATTACTAAAGTCGACTCTCGTTATCTCGAATACAAAGAACTCTCTGAAATACTGCGAGATATCCGTTGCTCGACATATCAGATTTGCAGAATTGAGAAAAAATAAATCGAACAACCACATTTCAGAAATGAATATGTAATTTGACTCCTGAAGATGAAGATTTATTGAAAATATTGCGGAAAAGAGGATAAATTGCTCCTTGGCAATTGCTCATTTTTCCACAATATGTTGTTATGTGTTGTAAGATTTCCATGTTAAAACAGGGACCCGATTGTCACTTCGAGATAAGCGGTTATTCGAGATAAGAGAAGTAGAGATAACAAAAGTCAGCTGTATTTGGTCATCACGAACATATACCTATATAATTTTGAACCCCTTAAAGCCCACTTTTATATAGAAAAACTGTGGTTTACAGGAGTATACATTACTTTTCTTATTTCTGCTGAAAAACATAGATTGTAGGTACTCGTTAGAACCGCCTCGCCGAGGCGGTTCTAACGAGTACCCACAACCTATGGTTTGAGCAGAAATATAAAAAATATCAGAGCTTTTTTTTTTTATCTGAAATGTTTGTTTTCATAATAGTCCGCCTATGGAAACTTCCCTCCCTGTGAGACCGCACGGATGTGGGCCTTGATTGTTGGTATAAGCCATACAGGCCATTTTCCTACGGTGCGGAATGAGTTGCAATTATTCATGTTGTGCATGTGCATGCTGACATACACATGAGTGCATGCTTACATGCACATGAAAGCAACTTTACAAGTAGCATGGTTGTTTAAGTGTAAGAATCACTGAATACAAATTTACTTGGATTTTAAGAAGGAGGCTGACAAAAAAGGTAAGCTATTGTGTAATTCCCCAGTTATGCGTAGTGGACTCGTCTACCTCAACTCTTTTGACCGGTCCATCTCATATATATAAGGGGTGTCTAGTTAGTTTTTAGTACAATCATTAAAAGAACTTTCTGAACATAAAGAAAACAGTGTAGACCCTGTTCAGACGCTGTGTTTTGCTGGGTCTGAGCTTGGTATAGACTGCTTGCCAATGTCCCTTTTACGGGACGCTAAGCATAAATGGGTTGAGGAGACTAAATAAACTTGGTAGATTTGTTCGCCATTTTGTTCAAAAGAAACAACTCTTGTGACTTCGTATTTGCTAATGTCCCTTTTACGGGACGCTAAGCATAAATGGGTTGAGGAGACTAAATAAACTTGGTAGATTTGTTCGCCATTTTGTTCAAAAGAAACAACTCTTGTGACTTCGTATTTGCTAATGTCCCTTTTACGGGACGCTAAGCATAAATGGGTTGAGGAGACTAAATAAACTTGGTAGATTTGTTCGCCATTTTGTTCAAAAGAAACAACTCTTGTTGCTTCATATTTGCTTTTCTGCGGCAAACCACTACTTCTGACAAGGGCTCTACACTCAAAACTGTGTTAAGCAAACACCTTCGGGGAAAGCTAAAATGTGGTTGCTTAAGATAGGTGCTTGCTTAATACAGGTAAATTCACTTATTTTCCTTAACGATGACCTAATAAACAAGTTTGACGGTACTCTAAACGGAATAAAAAAAAAAAAAAAAAAAAAAAAAAAAAAAAAAAAAAAAGTTCCTCGTTACATTAAAAGAAGCAAAGGAGCAAATTCTTTCCATTTAGTAGAGTAACGAGTAGCAAATTCTTTCCTTTTACGTTAGACAACTTTTCAGACGCGACGTTAAATAATTTTTACAGTTGCGCGACCTACTGCCCACTGAAAAGCTGTCTATTTTCCTTAAAACCATTGCCTAATTGCTCAAACATTGTTATGTAGGAAGTTACACTGATGTCCAATTAATCCATGGAAATTAACTCAAATATTGCAGTCTCAGAAAAGAAACTTTGAGAAGCTGTCATGACACAGTTGCAGCTCGTAACTTAACATGACATTGAAGCATTATTGGGAGACTGAAAATTTTGTTGATTTCTTTTAGATGTCTCGATTCATTTAATATAAATTACACCACCTCTTGCAACTTTAGTGGCTTCCTGATTGCCTTCCTGCACACAAAACCGCTTCTGTAAAGCAGTCATCACGAAAACGTACCTATATAATTTTGACCCCCTTAAACCCCACTTTTATATATTAAAACTTGGGTTTACAGGGTATACATTAATTTCGTATTTCTGCTCAAAACATATATTGTGGGTACTCGTTAGAAATATGAATTTTCAATATATTTGAATAGGCGTGTTTTCGTAATGATGGTCTAAAAGAAAGACTTTGCTCCCAAGGGGGTGGTCGGGGGGTGGGGGGAGATATCTTACAGTAGACCAGTTTTCAGAAGGGATACAAACAATTTTGACCGAGTTGTCTCCCTTGAATGTGTATTCTCTTCCCTAAAAAGGCAACAACAAAATTGTATCGGTCTGTACACGATGTGGTCTATTAAGATGAAATGATATTTATGCTGTTGTTTATTTCCCTTTAATGATAAGAAGGGGCACAAGGCAAATAACCATTACGAAAACACGCCTATACAAAAATATTGAATATTTTACCACCAAAAAATGAAAAATTTCAGATAAAAAATTCTGATATTTTTTCTTATTTTGCTCAAAACATAGATTGCGGGTACTCGTTAGAACCGCCTCAGCGAGGCGGTTCTAACGAGTACCCACAATCTATGTTTTTCAGCAAAAATAAGAAATATAATGTATACCCCTGTAAACCCCAGTTTTACTATATAAAAGTGGGGTTTAAGAGGGTCAAAATTATATAGGTATGTTTTTGTGATGATTAAACTTCATTATGGCTGGTTCTGATAAAACCTATAAGACTTTTGTAACCAGCAAAAACTCAGATCACCTTGTACAGCCACCCAATATGGCAGGTGTTTTCGTTTATCCCTCTTTGGATAGCCTGGAGGCTATAGAAGACGCAAGCGATCGGAGAAAAAACTTATCAGACGGCGTGCTTACATAAGCTGATCTTAGTATTCGCTTGTCGCGTAAGTCTTATTGTCGGTTTTGTCGTGCGCTAGCTCAATTATTATTTTTCAGCAAATTTAGAAAAGCAACAAAACGTATCTCAATGGATGTTTTGTCTGTACGTTTATCAATAATACAGTAGAGATAACCAAGCATCAACTAACAGAGTATATTCTGTAAGGAGTCCTTTGGAAAGCATGTGTGAGCCAGCGCATGACAAAACCTCCAAAATGGCATGTGCGCCCAGCGAAGACTCAGATCAGCCTGGGCATCCGCCCAGTCTGATCAGAGTCTTCGCTGTCCGCACGAAGAAAGCTAGGGTCCTTAGCTACCCGTTGAGCGCACAGCGAAGACTCTGATCAGACTGGGCGGATGCCCAGGCTGATCTGAGTCTTCGCTGGGCGCTTTGTTGGTTTTGTTGTTTGCTGGCTCATATGCAATTTTGTTTTGTTCGTGCTTCAGTGGTGTCATATGTGCCTTTTGTTCCCCCATTTCTTCTTGCGGTGGGGCAGGAAGGCTTCGTGATTGTAGCATTTCCTGGAAATCTTCGCTCATATTTTTGAAACAAAATTATTTTCCACAATTTTACACTTTGTATATTCATTTCTCCTATAGTTTTAAAGGAGTAGTATTGAAACTTTTCACATGTATCAAAAACGAAAACACGAGTGCATGTGGCTTTTTCATCACGAAAACATGCCTATATAATGTTGACCCCCTTAAACCCCACTTTTATATAATAAAACTGGGGTTTACAGGGGTATACATTATTTTACTTATTTTTGCTCAAAAACATAGATTGTGGGTACTCGTTAGAACCGCCTCGCCGAGGCGGTTCTAACGAGTACCCACAAATCTATGTTTTGAGCAGAAATATAGAAAAATATCCGAATTTTTATCTGAAATTTTTTCATTTTTTGGTGGTAAAATTTTCAATATATTGTAATAGGCATGTTTCCGTAATGAATGGTCAATAAGTATGGAAAAAAAAAACAAAAACAAAAAAAAAAAAAAAAAACGCTAATGATTTGGACACGTAGACCAGAAGGAACAGTATAGATCCAGATCACAAGTCGCAGAAGGCTGCGTCTTATCAGGATCTACAATGTTTGCGGCTCAGTTGTTTTTAGACACAGGTAAAATTACGTAATAGACCTGTCTTAAATTTTAGGACAAGTATGGTTAGGAGTAAGGGAATCCACTGTCAAGGTATGTTTGGCACTGTCTATCAAAAGTTTAGTTTATAACTGTGATTTTTTTCTGAGACCCGTCTCAACAAAGGCTTGGCTATCGGAAGCATCTTATAGGAAACATCTTATAGACACAGTCTTTGTTTTAAAGCACAGCTTGCTGGGAAAATTGCAACAGGCAGCATTTTGAAATATTTTGCTTATTTTTATCAGAAACAGGATTTGACACTTCATGCAAAATACTTAAAAGACAATTTGCATGAAATGTCAAAGAAATTCCATCGCGAGTTTGTTGTCTGTTGAATTTGCCCAAAGAGTGGCAAAGTCAATAAAACACTTTGCTCTGCTTCTCGTTATGATAAACGGCACAGTTCATCACGAAAACATACCTATATAATTTTGACCCCTTAAACCCCACTTTTATACAGTAAAACTGGGGTTTACAGGGGTATTCATTATTTTTCTTATTCTGCTCAAAGACATAGATTGTGGGTACTCGTTAGAACCGCCTCGGCGAGGCGGTTCTAACGAATACCCACAATCTATGTTTCCAGCAGAAATGTGAAAAATATTAGAATTTTTATGTAAAAATTTTCAGTTTTCGGTGGTAAAATTTTCAATATATCTGAATAGGCGTGTTTTCGTAATGCCTAACTAACACTGTGAAATAAACGACCCATTGTTTGCAATGCAAATGTAAGATCCGTGCAGACGTACTTGAAAATATATATTAATTGATTAGCTTTCCTTTTTCCAGAAACAGCATTTGATATTTCACGCAAAGTGTATTCTAAGGAGAAAATTTGCATAACTAATCAAATCCTTGTCTCTTAGAAAAATAAGAAAAAAAATATTTCAGAAGCCGTCTGCTGAATTTATCCCTGCATGCTAAGCGTTAATGGTAGGCGATTTAGGATAATTAATACGGCTGACTTAGACTAATCTTCTGTTCTGACATGAACTTCGTACAACTGTGGCATACAATATGTTGGATAAACCAGCCAACCCATCAAATCCGGCCAGACGTCATGAATATTTCATAAAATAAATAATTCTAAAGAATGCTTAGACATCTTCTGCAGACATTTTTCGCCATTTCTTCTTTCGGTACATTGACAAGCCTGTTCTTCGTGATTGTGACACTTCCTAGGTATCCTTATGTATGGTTTTCCATTAAACGGATCATCAGAAAGAACATTAACCCATTTATGCTGAGTGGACTCTTCTACCTGAATTCTTTGGACCAGTCCATTTCCGGTTTAAGGGTGTCTGGTCAGTTTTTATTATTACCATGTTTTATCGAAATACCTTTAATTAATACAAACAGTCTAGACTCTGATCAGACGCCGCGTTCTGCGGCGTCTGATCTGGGTCTACACTGTTTGCCAATATCCCATTTATAGGACGCTAGGCACACAATGGTTAATCACCAGAGACCGGAGGCAGTATATGTACTCCAGAATTCTTAGTGCCAATCTCGTGTATCCGAGAAAAATCGAAGTCAAAGCTTTTATCCCTCTTAAAGTTGCATGCAGACACTGAACAAACACCGTTTACTGTCTTAACCCTTAAGATGCCAAACACAACAATTGTCGTCTGCTTTGTCTTCTGCCGGTTACTTTTAAAGCCATTGTTGCAAACAGTGTGGACCTAGATCAGACTGCTCCTCTAAGAGCAGTCTGATCAGGGTCCAAACTGTTTGCCTATATGCAAAAAATATGTTTGAAAAGTTTGCAAGAAGATGCAGCAGACGACATAAACAGATGACATTTTAAGATGTAGTTTTTCCTGGCATCTTAAGGTTAAGTAGCATATTTATCCAACGTATTTGAACAAACAGGTTTAAGCAAACCGTGTAGATCAAGGTGAGAAACTTGAGAACGACATCTAATCAGGACTTACACTGTTTGTCACGCACCCAGCATTCTTAAAGACAATAAGGGCGGCAAGAGGCAGTTAAATGAATGTTTTAATTTTAGGACTAATATGGTAAGGAATTAAGATATTCGTATACTTTAGGCAAAACCGGTAATGCACTTTTGTCTTAATGCAAAATATATGAAATATAGGCTAAGATGTACTTTAATTTTTCTTCTCAGTTTTGAATAATAATTTGGCACAAAGGTTAGCCTTGCCGCTTAAGTTGGGGAACATAGTTTTCGGCTTTCACATTACGAAAACACGCCTATTCAAATATATAGAAAATTTTATTTCCGAAAATTGAAAATTTTCAGATAAAAAAAAATCAGATATTTTTCACATTTCAGCACAAAACATAGATTGTGGGTACTCGTTAGAACCGCCTCGCCAAGGCGGTTCTAACGAGTACCCACAATCTATGTTTTGAGCAGAAATAAGAAAAATAATGTATACCCCTGTAAACCCCAGTTTTACGAAATACAAGTGGGTTTTAAGGGGGTCAAAATTATATAGGCATGTTTTCGTGATGAATTCTTCGCAGGTTCAGCAATATAGGCAGCTATATCTGCGTCTGTCTTGTGTGTGCAGCTCCTCCTTGAGGCTTTGGCCGAAGTTTTGGACACAATCTGAACATACGCTTGTGATTTAGAAATTATCAGCGTATTCCATTACGAAAACACGCCTATTCAAATATATAGAAAATTTCACCTCCAAAAACTGAATTTCATATTTCTGCTCATAACATAGATTGTGGGTACTCGTTAGAACCTCCTCGGCGAAGTTGTTCTAACGAGTATCTACAATCTATGTTTTCGAGCAGAAATAAGAAAAAAATAATGTGTACCACTGTAAACCCGAGTTTTACTATATAAAAATGGGGTTTAAGGGGGTCAAAATTATATATGCATGTTTTCGTGATGTATATCAGCGACTGTCTTGTGTGTGCAGTTCCTCCTTGAAGCTTTGGCCGAAGTTTTGGACACAGCCTAAACATGCGCTTGTGATTTTAGACATTTTCATCAGCGTATTCTTTTCAATCGCAGTTTTAGGAAAGTCTGGTTTAAACATGTGTGTGATATCTGGAATCCCCAACGTTTTCCGGGTGTTTGATCCCGTGTTGAGCCTCAACGTGAGAAAACGTACCTTCTGAAAGATTCGCCCTGAGGGGACACTTTGCATGAAATGTCAAAGCGTTTTGTCTGGGACAAGAAATAAAAAAATATCAAATTATCGTCTGCTTAAAGTTTTACCAAGCACGCTAGGCGTTAAAAGGGACTGTTTGGAACTTTCAGATGTTTAGAACAGAACCTTAATATGTGCTTCTTATTTTGACATTCTAAAGTAACCACACACACACACACACACACACACACACACACACACACACACACACACACACACACACACAAATCAGAAACACACACACACACACACACACACACACACACACACACACACACACACACACACACACACACACACACACACTGTTAAATAATCTTAAGCACTCCACGGTTTGCAGTTAGCCTTGTAGCCTTGCTACTTGCTCTGTGTGTGTGTGTGTGTGTGTGTGTGTGTGTGTGTGTGTGTGTGTGTGTGTGTGTGTGTGTGTGTGTGTGTGTGTGTGTGTGTGTGTGTGTGTTTATGGGTTGTACTGTTCTTTTCCTTATTGTTGTTTTGATCGATCCCACATTTTGAGCACCTCGTTCGGAAAGAGGAAGCTGGGTGCTTTTCATTTTCTCTGGTTTGTGGCCTGTCCCAGCTAGCATTCTTTATAAATCTATAGCGGGCCGTCATCGGTCCGTCAGCTACCCTGACGGGCCGACAACGGCCGAATATAGATTTATAAAGAATGGTTAGTGGGGTGTACTATCCTTCATAATGTTTTTCTCTTCCTCTCTGTACCAATGGTAAGATTAAGCCTCTTCCTGAATACCTTCTATACCGTTTGATTTTTTTTAACCCTTGTCATGCTGAATAAATTAAGAAGCCATGCCCACTTCTAATTTCCAGCCAATCAGATTACTTGATCAGGGTTTTTGATAGAAATTCACATATTTAATGACAAACAGTGCAGATCCAGATCAGTTGGCTTCTTCAGAAGCCAACTGATCTGGATCTACACTGTTTGCTAAGACAGGGCATGTCATGTTTAGCAAGAGAAGGATTAAACAGTTTAACAGAACAGCTTGAATAAAACTTTTACAGATTTGTCCTACATACAGGAGAATTAGTCCTTTGGAGGATAACCTACCCAGTTAGCATTCTACATAAATCTATAGCGGGCCGTTATCGGCCCGTCGGGGTGGCTGACTAGCCGATAACGGCCCGCTGTAGATGTATACAGAATGCTGGCTGGATAAGGAGCAAGTTTCTTTTTTTAGTTTGTGTTCTGATGAGTGTGATTGTTTTGATAAACAAGGCATTGCTACAGCGCACTGTCTGTTTTCTCAGCTGTGCATTTCTAGGACACTGCACTTCCTTGATTACAGATGAAACAACAAAATTATCCCCATCCTACACCCATCTTCTACACCACTTTGACATTAAAGCTATGTGTTCCGATTGCTGGAGGCTGAGATTAGATCAACCTATGGGTCATATTGATCTGAATATTTACCAATTTATGCATAGAAGACTTTTCACCTGTCTCTCTAGACATAGACAGGTTCACTTCAATTTAAGAGGTGTCTGGTTTATGTTTTAGTAATGTTTTTATTATATGCAAACAGTGCAGATCCTGACCCTGAGCAGACGCCGCGTTCTGTGGCGTCTGATCTGAGTTGCACTAAGATGATAAACAATTAGATTAGCAACTCCATTAGAAAACGGTCCTTGATCCGTATACAAACAATAAAGATCTTAATCAGCTGCGAAGTCACATGATACGGACTGATACATTTTACAGTAGTCAATGATTCTGTCTGCGGACTGGCTGTTATGATCAGAGTGCATATGCCTCAAAGACATCTTTCTTCATGGCTGGACTCAGATTTATCTTTGCAACTTATAAGCTTTGCAATTACAATCTAGATGCAAACTTCATATTTGTCTTAAGGGAATTAATCACTCAAACAAAATCGCAAATTGTCTACTTTAGTCTGCGCCTAAAAGGCATATGATATACTCTGGTTTATAGTTATTCATGAATTACAAGTGGTGATACACTTTGTTATGAAACACAATTTCTGAATTATTTTTGGCTTATTAAATGCTAGAGAGACAACCGACAGTGTATAAGATCGTGAGAGATCGAACCCCTTTTTCCGAGTCATTCTTCATCGCATTGTTATGATTCCTTGATAAACATTACGAAAACATGCCTATTCAAATATATTGAGAATTTTACCACCAAAAAATGAAAATTTTCAGATGAAAAATTCTGATATTTTTTTTATTTCTGCTCAAAACATAGATTGTGGTACTCGTTAGAACCGCCTCGGCGAGGCGGTTCTAACGAGTACCCACAATCTATGTTTTCGAGCAGAAATAAGAAAAATAATGTATACCCCTGTAAACCCCAGTTTTACTATATAAAACTGGGGTTTAAGGGGGTCAAAATTATATAGGTATGTTTTCGTGATGAATATTCCAGGTCTTGCCTCTTTCTGGGTCTTTATTTTACATATTTTGATGCCAGATTTGGTCAGAATGTATACTGAGACAGTTCTGCAGTACAGTAGATATAGGGATATCATTAAGTTTTGACAGATTGCTTTGAAAATCAGAATAGAAACATATCTATATTGCCTCTATAATTGTCGACACCATGTAAACAATATGTCCGAGTCTTTGAAATAATTGAGTATACAGTCGACTCTCGTTATCTCGAAGTCCAAGTGACTCTCCAAAATACTTCAAGATATCCGTACCTCGACAAATCGGATTTGCAGAATTGAGGAAAAAATAAATCGAACAACCACATTTCATAAATGAATGTATAATTTGACTCCTGAAGTTATAGAAAAATATTAAAATATTATGGAATTTCTCCTCTTACACAGTATTTTGTTACCGGTTGTTAGATTTCCATGTTAAAACAGGAACCAGATTTTCACTTCGAGATGAGCGAAGTCAAGATAACGAGAGTCGACTGTATGTAAAATAACCTACCACAACCTTTCTGAATCTGGCATGTTTAGAGAAAAGTACTTAGTTTTACACTTTTAACTTAAAACAAGTATTGTTTTGGCATTAGAACATTTGCAGAAATGTATGTAATACATCAGGAGAAAACCAATGATGGTTTCTATCCTAGAATGAGGTGTGTGGTGGGATCAGTGAGATAAGCTGGGGCTAAGTTAGTAGAAGGTGGTTTGGGTTTGGCTGAATATATAAACAATGTACCAATTTATATTGTAATTGCGCTATGGGTGTACTTCATTCTGCTTTCAACTCCATGGACAGATACTGATATACACCCCGTCTCCCAACTAACTTAAATCTGTGAAGAATAGGTGTCTTCTAGAAGCCTTCATTCCTACCCCGACCTAACATATATCAACTGTTTAGGATTAGTACACAATATGAAGGTTTTGATGGGTGATGGATATTTGTTGAAGTATGTGTGGTAGGCGAAAAGTTTGTATGTGTTTATTGAGCCGAACAATATGGGTACTATATAACGTAAAGGCTGTTCACAGTTATTGTTTGGTTAATAACTGCTGATACGTGCTATCATGGATAAAATTATCCGTATTTAATCTATATGTTCGGATAGACAGATCCACACAAACAGTGGAGAGCCAGCTCAGTCTGTGGAATACAGCGTCTGATCAGCGTCTACACTTACTGCCACTCATGCAAGGGTTTTAGACACAACAACAGGTAGTGAAATGAACTCGTTCAAATTGTAGGACAAGCATAGTTAGAAAATAAAGTTTCCTAAAAGTTAGGATATTTAGGGTACTGCCTGAGCAAACAGTGTAGATCAAGATCAGACACCATAGAACGCGGCGTCTTGTTTGCCACTCTTCCAGCATGAGTCAGTGTGTCCCAATTTTTAGGGTATACAAAGTTATGATTGAGCAAACAGTGTGGACCCAGATGAGATGCTGCATTCTGCTGCGTCTGATCCGGGCATACAATGTTTGCTACTCGTTCACCAGTGTAATACATAACAATAGGTAGTACAGTGGCGTTATAAAAATTTTTGACAATTTGCCATTCGTCCAACACTTTTTAGACTCATCAACGGGCAGTGAAACGGACTCATTTAACGCTTAGCACTCTGGGTAAAATTTTCGGCAGAAGACAGTTTGAAATATTTTTCTTATTTTTCCCAGAAAACAGATTTTGATATTTCATGCAAATTATCACGAATGGAGACCATTTGCATGAAATATCAAAACCTGTTTTCTGGGAAAAATAAGAAAAATATCACCAATTTGTTGTCTGCTGAATTAGCCAAGAGAGTGGTAAAGGTTAAATTGAGTTTTAGGACTAGTGTGGCTACGAGTCAAGGTGTCCTTATATTTACGTTTTATAAGATACGTGAGTTATATATGTCCTCATTCGTATTATCCCATTTCAGACTGAATAAACTACCCCTGTATACAGGAGTCCATTTTCAATTTAAGGTAAGTCAGACTATGCGATTTACATATTCCAAAACAGAAATGATTAAACTATTTGCAAACAATGGATACCCTGATCAGACTCTTTTAGAGTCTCCAGACTAAAACGGGTTAAATTTCTCTGTATGGGTAGTCTTATGAAATGAACGTTTAGAGAAGACACAGACATTCAGTGCTGTCTGGTTGATTTTTCAATATACAGCCGAACTTCCGCAGCTTGAACATCTCTGGAACCATGAAACTTTGTTCTAGACACTGGTAGTTTGAGCCACTGAGGGTTAATCAAAGCGCCAAGTCAGGAAACAAATGGGGATAATTCAGGGACGTCTTTTTCATTTTCTTCAAAATAATCGTATGTTGAGTGTACTCATAAGAATCACATCGACGAGCTTTTAATGAGTACACACAACATAAATTGGCATAATAACAGAGAAAATGTTCTTAAAAATCCCTAAATATTTGTTTTCTCGAGCTATCGGAAAATGTTCCTAGTGACTTGAAAACGAGTTCGAGTCAGCCACGGTAAACGAGCCATCGGTGTTCGAGTTACCGAAGTCATTACGAAAACACTTCCAATAACTGAAATTTTTTAGGTAAAAAACTCTGATATTTTTCATATTTTTTGCTCAAAACATAGATTATGGGTACTCGTTAGAACCGCATCGGCGAGGCGGTTCTAACGAGTACCCACAATCTATGTTTTCGAGCAAAAATTAGAAAAATAATGTATACCACTGTAAAACCCTGTAAGGGGATCAAAATTATATAGGCGTGTTTTCCTGATGTTTAACTATGTTCTGCCTTATCCATAGATTTTGGAAGCGAATACCTCGACGAACGCGGATCAACGTTGTCAACGTAAACTGTTTGTCGTTACTCAAGCTGCGGACCATTTTGTTCAGAAAGTCAGTGTTGTAGGTTTTGCTTTGACTTGGCCCAGAGACGTTTCCCATTAATCTGAATGATCGCACGAGGTTCAACAATAATATAGTATTTACTTTCATTATTGTTATAGTGTCGGAACACTGGTCTTGAGGTAGAACATCATATGAGCCGGGCACAGCATTTCCTAGAAGATTGCATGTGCGCCTAGCGAATGATTAGCCTGTGCATCTGCGCAGGCTGTTCAGAGCTTTAGCTGTCCACTTGAGGACGCTTTTTTAGTCTTGGGCTACCCACAGAGTGCTCTTCGAAGATTAATCAGACTGCGAAAGCGCAGGCTGATATGAGTCTTTGCTGGCCGCACGCGGGGTTTCATTACGAAAACACGCCTATTCAAATATACTGAAAAGTTTATCACTGAAAAATTGAAAATTTTCAGATAAAAAATTCAAATATTTTTCATAATTCTGCTCAAAACATAGATTGTGGGTACTCGTTAGAACCGCCTCGCAGAGGCGGTTCTAACGAATACCCACAATCTATGTTTTTGAACAGAAATAAGAAAAATAATGTATACCCCTGTAAACCCCAGTTTTACTGTATAAAAGTGGGGTTTAAGTAGGTCAAAATTATATAGGCGAGTTTTCGTGATGTATAGAAAATTATTAGGCCCGGCTCATATTTCATATTGGCAAATTAACATATAGAAAAAGGTATGTTACAACGACCTGACCGGTCTACATAAATCTGAGCAAATGACATTGTCCATCACTATCAAAACCTCTGGTTGAACATACGAGTAGTCTCCGGTACGTTTGCACTCTGACTAATGTTATATTCGAAATGAATGACTACGCTTGATAGATGCAGTTGGTTGTATACGCAACCATCGCCGGTTGTGTATCCATGTCGCATAGGCGAAGAAATATGTCGTCCGTCCGTTGTCGACATTGACCAAACTACTTATACACTTATCCAATAAAATCTTCTACCTTCTAGATTGGGCAGGTTTTCTTTTCCTGATGTTAGTGGCATCTGACTGTAGTTAATTCTTTCTCGTTTTGTCAGAAATAATATTTATATTACATGTACCCAAATGAAAAGTGCTTGAGATTCTTTTTCCAGCACCTATGCAGACTATCACTTGCAGAAAGAAAGAAAGTGTGGCAAGAAATTTCAAGCACGCGTTTGTTGTGCGTTCGTCATACAAGAGGATAAGATTAATGTCAGTCAGAAATGCATTACTGAATTTCAAGGGATGTTCGTTAAGCATTACGAAAACATGCCTATTCAAATATACTGAAAATTTTACCACCAAAAATGAAATTTTTCAGATAAAAAATTCTGATATTTTTCATATTTCTGCTCAAAAAATAGATTGTGGGTACTCGTTAGAACCGTGTCGTCGAGGCGGTTCTAACGAGTACCCACAATCTATGTTTTGAGCAGAAATAAGAGAAATAATGTATATCCCTATAAACCCCAGTTTTCATATATAAAAATGGGGTTTAATGGGGTTAAAATTATATAGGCATGTCTTCGAGATAAGGCGAAAAAACAATCGTAATCTAAATTCCGATTTAAAAAATAGATGTATCCAGGGGAGTTCACCCGGTCAGAACGGAAAATCTTACTATTTTCATCTGATAGTTTAGTCTACAGAGCGCTAAAGCTAGAAATGTGCAGGTGACGAACGCATGCGTATGTTTTATTTGTGTTGTGTTTGCCTCTGTGTGAGCCGAGTGTTATTATGATTATTATATTTATTATCATACAGCATTTGAACCTTAGGTGACTAAGAATTAGTACTAGTAAAATCGATTTAACCCCTTTGGTAGGTTTTTACTAATGACCGTTATAAAGCAGTGGTTCTGGTGTTGTTTGCTCTTTGTGTGGCCTTGTGACTGCACGCCGTAGGGCTTTGTCCATTTTGTCTTTTTTCGTTTTCTTATACAGTTGACTCCCGTTATCTCGACCTCGCTTATCTCGAATAACTGCTTATCTCGAAGTGAAAATCTGGTCCCCACCTAAACATGTAAATCTAACAACATGTAAAAAAAATATTGTGGAAAAGAGGAGAAATTGCTCCTAAGGAGCAATTTCTCCTCTTTTCCACAATATTTTCAATTTATATCTAAACTTAAGAGTCCAATTACACATATATTTGTTAAATGTGGCTAATCGAATTAGTTTTTTCCTCAGTTCTGCAAACCTGATATGTCGAACTACGGATATCTCGAAGTATTTCAGAGAGTCCCTTGGAGTTCGAGATAACGAGAGTCGACTGTATATGTTTTGACGGTTCTTGTCTCTCATTTGGTATGAGAGAGAGAGAGAGAGAGAGAGAGAGAGAGAGAGAGAGAGAGAGAGAGCTGGTTAATTAGCTTTTCTCGGGTATGTGACTTGTGTATTGACTGTCAAAGTTGTTTGCTCTTTCTCTTGGAGTATTCTTTGAATGTGGCTATTCCTGGCCTGGATAACTTTGTCCAACTTGTTTTGCCTCCCTAAATAGGGGATTATTCTAAAAAGAAATAATGTGCTCCCATTTCCTTCTTAAAAGGGATCTACATGTACTTTAAAAGGAATGAATTTTTTCCCATTAGGGAGCAAATTCTTTCCTCTTTAGAGTAGAACCAAAGGGGAACGATGTATTTCCCGTTAGATTATATCTCTTTCCAGAAGGGAGTTCGGTGTACAGGAGGGACAGGAAGTCACAAAGTTGTCTCCCATTTAGAAAATGGCGGAACACGTACCAGCTATATCCAATTCCTTTGCTTCAAATGCAGGGCTATAATAGCCCATTTCGGAATCTCAGCGGTGAAAGGGCTAATTGTTTAACCGGAAGGTGCTCAGCAAATTGTAGCAGACGACATTCTCTGTTTTTGTCAGAGGAAATAAATCTTGGCATTTCATGTAAATCGTCAGCTAGGCAGACGACAACATGAAATGTCAAGCCTTTCTTTTTCTTGATATTTTCGGAAAATAGTATTTGACATATCATGCAAACTGTATCCAAAAAAAAATTAAATCCTGTTTTCTGGGGAAAATAATAAGAATATCATCAAATTGTTAAATTATTGTCTGCTGAATTTGCCCATTTCGGAATCTCAGCGGTGAAAGGGCTAATTGTTTAACCTAAAAGTGCTCAGCAAATTGTAGCAGACGACATTCTCTGTTTTTGTCAGAGGAAATAAATCTTGGCATTTCATGTAAATCGTCAGCTAGGCAGACGACAACATGAAATGTCAAGCCTTTCTTTTTCTCTGGAAAATAAAAAAAAGTCTTCTGCTGCAGGTGCAATTTGTATTATAATAAGGCTTAGACATTTTAATGTTGAGTCATTAGTTTGAATAAGCAATGTCGTTTATCTTTGAAATAATGAACGTGTAAAATATTGAAAGTCCTTGTAAAGATTACTGAAACAATAACCTTAGCGCTTAGCATGCTGGGTAATTTTTTCAGCAGACGACATATTGCAGTCGTTTTTTTGATGTTTTCGGAAAGTAGTATTTGACATATTATGCAAACTGTATCCAAAAAAAAATTAAATCCTGTTTTCTGGGAAAAATAATAAGAATATCATCAAATTGTTAAATTATTGTCTGCTGAATTTGCCCAGAGAATGGTAAAAGTTAATGCTTACTTAGAATGTGCGCCAGCCGTTACCATGTAACATGGAATGCTGTAATTAGATAGAGTAGGTAAATATAGAAAAGACCAGTATAAACCTTGTGTGTAACTTCGCAAATAATGCGCGTCACGCAAACTATATATTAACTTTAGAGAATTTGTGAATTTTGCAAAGAAACTGTCTTACGATAAGTTAGAATAATTCGAAGTCATAAGTGCAAAATATAATAGTTCACATCTGAAATACCGCATTTATCCTTAGTGTTGGGACAGACAGAGCATGGCAAACAGTGTAGCCCCAGATCAGACGTATGTTTGTACAGTTGAACTTCGGAAGCTCGAACATCTTTGGGATCATGGAAATCTTTTCTAGACATGGCCAGTAGTTCGAGGCACTGAGGGTTAACACAGCGCCGAGTCGGGAAGCAAATGGTGATAATTCAAGGATGTTTTTTTTTTTTTTTTTTTTTTATCATCTACAAAATAATCGAATGTTTGGTGTACTCATTATCGGGCATTAGAATTGGCGATTCTAATGAGTACACATATCATACATTTTCATGATGACAGAGAAAATGTTCTTAAACATCCCTAAATATTTGCTTTCTTGAGCTAGAACTATGGCTAAAACTGGAGCTAGAATTATGGATAAAAACAATATATTTTACACAGGTGTGTATTTTTGAACATTGTCATAAAACTTACAAAATCATCTTATCTGCTATATGTGCCAAATGACAAAGTCACTGGGGGTTCTCGTCGCAGATAAATTTTCTTAAATCAGCTTTTCATCGTTGTATTTTTATTCTTCAAACTTTATTTCCTGCAATTTGTCTGAAAGCTTTCTAAACAACTTGAATGGTTCGTCATAAAATGAAATGCCTTTTCAAGACATTCGGCGTGTCTGTTTGGACTACGAAATAACGTTTAGACATCACGAAAACATGCCTATATAATATCGACCCCCTTTAACCCCACTTTTATATAGTAAAACTGGGGTTTACAGGGGTAGACATTATTTTTCTTATTTCTGCTTAAAAAACATAGATTGTGGGTACTCGTTAGAACCGCCTCGCCGAGGCGGTTCTAACGAGTACCCAAAATCTATGTTTTGAGCAGAAATATGAAAAATATAAGAGTTTTTTTATCTGAAAATTTTCCGTTTTTGGAGGTGAAATTTTCTATATATTTGAATAGGCATGTTTTCGTAATGAGTAGCGGACAAATGATGCGCAAGTTGGGGAAAAAGACCCTTACGCCATATGCGAACAGCGACGGTCCAGATGAGCCTGCGCATTCGTGCAGTCTGATCGGGTCTAATCTATTCGTGATTCTGTAAGCGGGCAACGAAGGCCCTGATCAGCCTGTGCATTCGCACAGGCTGATCAGGGCCTGCTTGTCCGCATATTGCATAAGGGCCCTTTTCTTTTCAGAAGTTGCGCATCAACTGACTTATGACAAACGGTGAAACATCAGATACGCACAAGTATAGTAAGATTACAATAGTCTGATCGGACGGGGCATAAATGTGAGCAAATGCATTGTCCATGACTGTCAAAATGGCTCAGTCTTTTCACAAAATTTGGTTTAACAGCATTTCCTTGACGTCGGCATTCTGGGCCCAGTTGTTCAAAGCGTCGTTAGCTTAACGAGCTCGTTAAGGGTCATTTCGTTAACTGTTTTAGGGGATTCAATATACAATATTCTGATCTTTTTTGCTGAAAAAATGTGAGTAGCTTTTGCACTGCAAAAGATACTAACATTTTTTCAGCAAAAAACTTCAGCATATTTGTGTATCACTCAATGTAAATTTTAACGAATCGTTAACTAACGACATCGTTAGCTTTGAACAACTGGGCCCTGGCTATTATTCTGTTCGTAATGGACTGCTACGTCTGGTAGACGCGGTCGTTTCTATATGCATTTTCGCTGATGCGGAGAAATTGAACTATATTCATCAATCTGTCATCGATATTTTGACTATATGCATGTGGTTTAATCTATCTATGCACACTATAATATTTCACCAATAGATTGGACAGGTCAGTTTCCGATTGTTGTTTAGGTATTAGCTTTTCTGTCAGAAATACGCGCATTTCATGCATACAGTATAGGCCCTGATCAGATGCCGCGTTCTGTGCCGTTGATCTTGGCCTGCACTGCTTTTCAAAATCCCTTGTATGGGATAGAAGGCACTCTTTCTAAGTACTGTTGGAGCTGAAACTTGCAAGGAACGTAACTGTAGTTTGGAAACATTGTATGACGAGAGGATCCAGAATTCTTGGGAAGGTATATAAAGTCAAACATCTTTATACCTAGACGCGATACAACGACAAATTCGTTATAATGATAATTTTACTGACTCGAAACCTTGCTCAAGAGGTGATAGTAAACCAGAAGTTTGCAAGAAAAAATTTGAATATACCAAGAAACATTATGTTTTTGTTACTTATTAGAATCACTTCAGTGAGGCAATTCTAACAAATATCTGAAACCAGCTAGCAATGAGGATATAAAAAATAAAACAAGGCTCTCTTACGTATCATTCCTCTCATGAAGGATTCTTTACAACAGTAAATCCATTTTAATGGCAATTTCTTGGTACTACATGCTGTCGTTGTAATGAGGGTTCAATGGGGTCACGCTATGTTGTAAGTACTCGTTTGCAGGGTAATAAGCCGCCCCCCCCCCCCCCACCCCCACCCCCAAAAAAAAACAACAAAAGAAAAAAAACAACAAAAAAACAACAACAACAAAACATTCACCTGGAAACCCTATCTAGAACTATCCAAGTCGCTGCATTTTCACCTGTATAATATGACTTCCATATTGTAAACGTAATACAAGTAAACAGCTGTCTTGTACCAATGGTTTCCTTAAAGTCCTACAGACATATGCTGAGTCCCCTTGCTTGTATTTACATACCTGCTTCTCATCACATGACATTCATCACAATTTATGACCCCTCCACGATTCCCACATTAAAAGAAAATGGCTGCACCCTGCAACTAGCCAATCAAGTAGGTCGCCATCACCATATAGGAAAACCAATGTGATATACCTCTCTCAGCCTGTCTTTCCAAGGTACATGTACTGCTAAACCCAGATATGTCCTGTCCTTGAAACAGTGTAGATCCAGATGTTGGCTTCTAAAGAAGCCAACTGATCTGGATCTACACTGTTCTATACTGTCTGGCATAAAGTATATGAATTTGTATCAACAACCTGGATCAAGTAATCAGACTGGTTGAAAATTAGAAGTGGGCGTGGTATCTTAATTTATTCAGTATGGCAATGGTTAACTCTAGTGAGCGAATTTTAAGCATCCAGTAGGATCCAAGATATCATTATTTTCAATCTAATTTCATTTGATGCTAAATTAATATTTTCTACCTACTCATTGTTATTAAATATAGTTTATTTGGTTGTTTTGATCGATTACGGAGAAATAATTCACTAGTGTTCTAAGGCTTGCGCGTAAGAAACGAGTGAGCTTCGCTCACTCGTTTTTTACTCGTTCGCTCACTTGTTTTTTACGTGCAAGTCTTAGAACACTAGTGAATTATTTCTCCGTAATCGATCAAAACAACCATTAAACTCTATATAAATACTTCTCGTCGTCCTTGATATTTAGCTATTTTGATTCGCAGCGTTAGAAAACGTATCTACTAATATGTGCGTCCAACGAACCCGCGCATTCGCAGAGTCTTGTCAGTCTTCGTTGTTTGCATGAAAAACAAAAACAAAAAAAAAACAAAAACAAAAAAAAAAAACAACAACAACAACAAAAAAACAAAAACAAAACAAAAACAAAAAAAAACAACAAAAAAACTGTACATCATCGGCTATTTAAAATGCGTTCGGTGAAGATTCTGATCGGACTGCACGAATACAGTGGCTGATCTAAATCTGTGCTGGGCGCACACGTCCGAAGGTACGCTTTCTGATATGACTCATTTATGTCAGAACAGCATTCGCTTCCTGTTTCCATAACGAAAACATGCCTATTCAAATATACTGAAAATGTTACCTCAAAAAAAAATGAAACTTTTCAGATAAAAAAAATGTGATATTTTTTTTCATATTTCTGCTCAAAACATAGATTGTGGATACTCGTGAGAACCGCCTCGACGAGGCGGTTCTCACGAGTATCCACAATCTATTTTTTGAACAGAAATAAGAAAAGTAATGTATACTCCTGTAAACCCTAGTTTTACTATATAAAAGTGGGGTTTAAGGGGTCCAACATTATATAGGTACGTTTTCGTGATGTGCTCGAGCCTTTCTGTTCGAATATTTAGAATAAATACGACATTCAATTCTTTGAGATATCTCCCACAATATAAGAGACATTGTACTTTTTAGTGCAGAATTTCGTTTTTTTTTTTCATGCATTTGTGTTCATATTAGCCTGTAACATTCGCTACATAACATTTTCGAATATTAACGCATAGAATGCTGACAAAATGATGACAATAATAAAAGTGATAATAAAAATAAGTAGGCGAATTTTTGAGATATTTTATTCCCTGCAAAAGTGGGTTTCACACAACATGCAAATCGTCTTCTTGGGCATTTCTGAACACAAATTCAAAACATTAGGGGTTATTTTCTCGTCTCTTTATTTGTTAAGATGATGCCACATGTGAAAGAATAATGAATAAGCCATCCAAAATGATGTTTATATAGCATCGCATCAACATCGGTGCAACGTCATTTCGTTGCATCGCATGATGTTGCACTGACGTTGACGCGATGTTGTATAATGTCTTGCGCCCGCTAGGAAGCTGATCATCACCAAAACGTACCTATATAATTTTGACTTCCTTTAACCCCACTTTTATATGGTAAAACTGGGGTTTACAGGGGTATACATTATTTTTCTTATTTCTGATCAAAAACATAGATTGTGGGTATTCGTTAGAACTGCCTCGGCGAGGCGGTTCTAACGAGTGCCCACAATCTCTGTTTTGAGCAGAAATATAAAAAATATCAGACTTTTTTATCTGAAAATTTTCATTTTTTAGTGGTAAAATGTTCAGTACATTTGAATAGGCGTGTTTTCGTAATGAAAAAGACAATAACAGCTGAAATATTTGATATTATCTTTTGCGCGAAATGATTACAGGTGCCTTGTACCACGTACATGTACAGTCTGTACACACAGTGAATCCACAGATCGACTTGGACTGCGCATGCGTAGAGCATGATCAGCCTCATTGTATGTTCCCGTCTCAAAAACATTTCATTACGAAAACACGCCTATTCAAATATATAGAAAATTTCACCTCCAAAAATTGATAAATTTCAGATAAAAATACTCTGATATTTTTTGCATACTTTTGTTCAAAACATAGAATGTTGGTACTCGTTAGAACCGCCTCGGCGAGGCGGTTCTAACGAGTACCCACACTCTATGTTTTGAGCAAAAATAAGAAATATAATGTATACCCCTGTAAACTCCAGTTTTACTATATAAAAGTGGGGTTTAAGGGGGTCAATATTATATAGGCATGTTTTCGTGATGAACCCTTAAAGCGCTAAGCGAAATTTTAGCAGATAACATTCGATTTATTGTTATCATTTTTAGAGAAATATGACCTGGCATTTCATATGAATCGTCTGCTGGATAGAAGATTCAGAGGAAATAGCTAGTCTTATTATCTGAAAAACAAGAGGAAAACATTCATAGTGTCGTCTTCTGTAGTTGTGATTAACGCTTTAAAGGTTGAACTTTTGTGCTTTGTGGGATAAATCATCAGCTGAAATAAAAGTAGGAGGATAAAAACCCTCTAAGTATATTTCATGCCAATAATTTTCATTCTTGTAACATTTTGAGAAATTTCATATCATAAATTGTGCATGATTAATATCAAATCACATAACGGAAACATGCCTATATAATTTGGACCCCCTTAAACCTCACTTTTATATAGTAAAACTAGGGTTTACATGGGTATACACTATTTTCTTATTTTTGCCCGAAAACATAGCTTGTGGGTACTCGTTAGAACCGCCTCGCCTGTTTTAAGCAGAAATATGAAAAATATCAGTTTTTTTTTTTTTTTTTTTTTTTTTTATCTAAATTTTCAATTTTTGGAGGTGAGATTTTTTTATATATTTGAACAGGCGTGTTTTCGTAATGTTAGACTGGCTCCAGTAGTTTCTACATTTTTTTGGTCACTTCCTGTAGCTGTAGTTGTCTCTGAAATCCCATTTCACTGTTTTACTGTTTTCGTTTCCACCAGGGGACATATATTACGAAGACACGCCTATTCAAATGTATTGAAAATTGTACAACCGAAAAAGAAAAAATTTCAGATAAATAACTCTGATATTTTCATACTTCTGCTCAAAACATAGAATGTGGGTACTCGTTAGAACCACCTCGGAGAGGCAGTTCTAACGAGTACCCACAATCAACTGTATGTTTTGAGCAAAATAAGAAAAAATAATGTATACCCCTGTAAACCTCAGTTTTACTACATAAAAGTGGGCTTAAAGGGGGTCAAAATTATATAGGCGTGTTTTCGTGATGACATCAAATCATTATAAGTTATACTAGATTGTATACCTTTGAAAAGAAAAGATAAAATAATAGAAAAGACAGAGTCTGGAGACAGACTAGTAATGAGTACAAGAGTACAGATTGCCTGTATCAGCAATGAAGCAGTAGAAATCCGATGAAAAAAATGTTTGTTGTGCTGTTCGTTGACAGATTGCGATCTTTTGTTCAGTTTAATTAAACTAACTGAAGTTATTTAACCCTAAGATTTGACATTTCACGCACATTGTCTTCAATGGAGACAATTTGCACGAAATGTCGTTACCTGTTTTCATTGAAGACACTTCACATGAAATGCTTAATCCTGTTTTCTAGGAAAAATAAGAAAAAGAGTTTCAAATTGTCGTCTCATCACGGAAACATGCCTGTATAATTTTGACCCCCCTTAAACCCTACTTTTATATAGTAAAATTGGGATTTACAGGGGTATACATTATTTTTCTGATTTCTGTTCAAAAACATAGATTGTAGGTACTCGTTAGAACCGCCAATTAGGCGGTTCTAACGAGTACCACACAATCTATGTTTTGAGCAGAAATATGAAAAATGTCAGAATTTTTGTCTGAAAGTTTTCAGTTTTTGATGGTGAAATTATCAATATATTTGAATAGGCGTGTTTTCGTAATGTACTGAAATTTTAACCCAGCATGCTAAATGTTAAATCAATGTTTGCAGATTGCAGCTGTTGGAAGTAAAAAAAAAGCGTTTCACCTTTACCACTGTCTAGACAAATTCAGCAGACGATAAACTGATGATATTGTTATTTTTTTCAAGAAAATAGGCTTGATATTTCATGTAAATTTTCTCCTTGCATGAAATGTCACTGCCTATTTACTCGAAAAACAAAAAACAAAAACATATTTCAAAATGTCGTCTGCCGAAATTATCATCCAGCAGGCAAAGCGATAAAAGGTGCACATATGTCGATGCAGTAAATGGATGGCAAACCACTGAGAAATGTTTTCTAGTATACTTTTCAATATCTACGCATAAAAGTTTGCTTATCATACCAGGTTATCAGTTTGTGACAATCTTGCATTCCTGACAACAAGCCATTTTTTCGTGTTATTAATAATAGTAATAATAATAATAATAATAATGATAATAATAATAATAATAATATTATTATTATTATTATTTACTGGACAATTTAGGTAGGAATCTGATCAGCTTTAAAGACATAAAATGTATGCCACTAATTCGCCAGTTTGAAAAAATCGTCAAAAATGGAAATCATGCTAAAGCCAAAATATATGTTTTATAAATTGTCTAGACACTTCTAGAGAAAAAGCCTTGTTTGGTTATAATTTCAATGTAGCAGAGTTCTATATGACCCTAAAGTGGAAAGAATGGATTATTTTAAGGACTGTGGTGGCGGTGGTTGGGGGTGGGGTGTGGAGGGAGGGGAAGGGGGCGGGGGAAGGGTATGTCCGAAGGTACGTTACTTACGTTGTGGCTCATCGGATTTTATTCTGGGCCCAGTTGTTCAAAGCATCGTTAGCTTAACGAGCTCGTTAGTGGTTAAAATGTTAACTGTTCTAAGTAGTACGTAGAATATCTAATTCACAGGTACATGTATATTTGCTGAAAAAATGTGAGTAGCTTTGCAAAAGCTACTTACATTTGTTCAGCACAAATATTAGTGTGCATGCCATATTTAATGATCAAAGTGTTAATGATACGATAACTAACGACATCGTTATTTTTGAACAACTGGGCCCTGGTCACATACCGTGTTAATTCTAAGTATTTGGACATACAGACCTGAGCAAGTAGTGTAGACAACTCGGACGTCGCAAGGTGGCGTCTTGTCAGAATCTTCACTATTAGCAGATTATCTAGGAGGGTTTTAGACATATTAACAAGTAATAGAAACGAACTTGATAAACGATTTAACCGATTGAAAACTGGAGACCCCTAAAAAGGTAAATGGCAAATAGTGCAGACCCAGATACCCTCTCCCCATTCTTAGTTAGGGGACAGAAACAATTTTAATATTTTTAAAGAAAAGTCCACTTGTTTGAAGAGGATTGATATGCAGGAAAACATATAGGAAGTCATAATAGTTATGTGAAAAATAGCTGAAAATCTATCAAGTGTATTCAGTCCCGTTAACACATATTTGTCCAAGAGGGATATATGTATGGTTTACATTTATATTGACCCCCCTCCCCCGCCCACCAACTAAAAAAACAAAAAAAAAAAAAACAAAAAAAAAAAACAAAAAAAAAACAACAACAACAAAAAACAAAAACCAAAAAAACAAAACAAAAAACAAAAAAAAAAAAAAAAAAAAACAAAAAAAAAAACAAAAAAAAAAAAACACAAAATAAAATAAAAAAAACAAAAAAAAAAAAACAAAAACAACAACAACAACAAACAAGTCTGATTTAAACGTTTCAACATTTACTTAATTCTTTAGTATAATAACAAACTAACATGTAGAAGTAACATTTTCTCTCTTCCACCATGCTCAATAGACTGCCTGTTAACATAAACAAGCGTTTATGTAGTATACAGCAAATGTTTCTCCGTATTTTCCATTAGACGCAAATCTTATTTAGCAACATCTGTTTAGACAAGCATTGTCTTTAGAAAGGACAGCTGCCGATAGTACCGGCTCTTTTTTATGCAAGAGGTTTTTTTTTTTTTTTTTTTTTTTTTTTTTAATGTAAGATTGTGTTAAGGTACAATTCAGTCCAGAGTATGGCTAACTTTACAATGGAATACATGATGGCTAGTATGAACATAATCGCACAAAAAAATCAAAGTATCAAAGCACTGAGAGTGCTGATCGGGGCGGTTGCCTGAAGTCTATCTGAATGGGATTTACTTTGAAAACAAAGGTAAACATAAACAGTATGGGGATACAATATGTTTTTTCATGCATTAACATTCGCCAGGTCCCGTGGGAGGTGTTGAAAACCGAGGCCGAAGGCCGCGGTTTTCAACACCTCCCAAGGGACTTGGCGAATGTAAATGCATTGAAAAACCATGTTCGATCGCTATTATTGCACAAAAACTGAAAACATTTGCTACATATCGCGTTATGTCTTTTGCATTATTTTGTTTCGCCTTTTCACCGATGTCGCGCGAACGCTAATTCCACGGACTATGCTCCTTCTAGGACAGGGCAGTACACATCTCGTGACGGCAGCAATTTTGTAGCCCCGGTATGAGTATATTTAAAGTTGCGTAGCCGTGCATTAACAGCGCGTGAATTGCCTTGTAAATACAAGGCTTTTCGCCGGTTAATGCACGGTTGCTAATAACGTGCGACACTGCTTTTTTATGCAGTAATACTCAATAATGGCAAGCCGTTCAGGGTTTGACCCATTTAATATAGATAGCTGCATTTCAAATACAGATATCGCATTTAATAAATACAGGGATCTGTAATTTTTTGAATAACAGATATTTTTAATTAGAATGCAGATATCTGTAATTGAAATAGAGATATATCTAACTGAAATGCGGAAATTGGTATTTAAAATACAGACATCTCTATTTTTTATCATAATATAGATATATCTGCATTTCAATGTGAGATATCTACATGCCACATACAGATATCTGCATTTCAATTAAAGATGTCTCTTATGAAGCTGAGTTCTGGATGTCTGCATTTAAAATACAGGAACCTCTAATTAAAATGCGTGTATCTGTATTTGAAATGAGATATTCGATTTTCATATCTGTATTTCAATTAAAGATATCTGCATCTCAATAAGATATATCTGTATTTATAATTGAATTAGAGCTATCCCTATTCACTCCACTTATGGGACTTTGATACCTCCCTCGTAGATTTGTACGTGCGCACCGTTCACCGGTTACAAATACCAATGTGACAGACGGCGCAGTTCACCCCTTCCCCACCCCACCCCTCCCCCCTCCACCTCTCCTCAACAGACGACACAAAGAAACTAATTAAATATGCTCAAGATTTCACACGTCGCTAAAAATTACCATATTTTTGGTTACAAACAAGCATACATAAACTTTGTTTGCATAGGCCGCAATATTTGTTGAGCCAAAAGACAGCTTGAGAAAGTCATATCTATGCCCTTTTTCTGTAGTTAATGGTACCGCGACTAGGGTAACTTTTTCATCACGAAATCATACCCATATAATTTTGACCCCCTTAAACCCCACTTTTATATAGTAAAACTGGGGTTTAAAGGGGTATATATTATTTTTCTTATTTCCACTCAAAAACATAGATTGTGGTACTTGTTAGAACCGCCTCGCCGAGGCGGTTCTAATGAGTACCCACAATCTATGGTTTCAGCAGAAATAAGGAGAATATCAGAATTTTTTGTCTGAAATTTTTCATTTTTTTGGTGGTAAAATTTTCAGTATATTTCAATAGGCGTGTTTTCGTAATGTTCAGAGATTACTGTAGAGCGCGGGATTTGCACCGATTTCTGTCGGCCTCTCACAGTTTGCTGTACTGGATAGTGGCATGCCTCAGGGGAAAATAAAAAAATGAAGATTCCTACTATTTTCTGCGCGATTTTCATTTTTTTCCGGCCCTAAAAGTATTTAAAGATACGTTTTCCTTCATTTTTCTCTGACATGGAAGCCAGGCATCAAATATGAATAAAAAATTAATGATGGGGGCACCAGATAAGTAGAAAGAAAAGGAGACACGTAGAATATTTGATAGGTGAATTAATGCCTCGCACCTTGTGGATTTTGACCCGTCCCACCCCAACTGTGTGTCTAACTGGGGGAGCTCTCCCTCTATTGCAAATTCCTAAAATCACCTTTGCTTTTTAGACAACACTGTAGATTTGGTTTGCTTTACTGGAATACTGGAGTATGCATATTCGTCCGCCGAGATTGTACACAATATGATCAAAATCATAATTCTTCAAAGGTTTGACGTTTCCTTTTTTTTGTTCATGTATTCGCTATTTATAAGCATCGGAGTGTATAAAGCTTATATGTTTAAATGCAGAATTTAGCGTTATCAGAGTTAGGAGGGAATTATTTTAGTGGGCGGTTTTAGACAGTTAATAGGTAGGTATTTTTCATCTGAACGGATAGTAGTTGAAATGCTGTATAGTAAATCTGGTGGCGGTAAACCGCCCCTAAAAAAGGAAGAAGAAGAAAAGAAAAGAAAAAAAAAAAAAAAAAAAAAAAAAAAAAAAAAAAGAAAGAAAACACGTATGCCTGCGGACATTAGTTTCAGCTGTCGCTTAAAAAAGCATACATTCTTTAATCAATATTTGCTGGATTGCAACGTTTTTTTTTTTTTTTTTTTTTTTCTTGTTTTTTGTTTTTGTTATCTCACTTGCGGAGCGCTCCCTATCGGCAAACAACAACAACCTTTCTTTATAACTAGCATAAACATAGATCCGACAGCTGCAATCTAACTTCTAAACTCTAGAGTAGAAATATGGCTATCGACCACTGACTTAATCCTTAAAATTTGTAGCAGACGACATTTATTTTTTTTTTGTTTTTTTTTTTTCAGAGTAAACAAGTCTTGACATTTAATTTGAATCGTCTGCTTGGATCGATTCACATGAAATGTCAAAACTTGTTTTTTTCTGCAGACGATTCACATGAAATGTCAAGACTTGTTTTCTCTGAAAAAAAAAAAAAAAAAAAAAAACATAATATAAAAAAAAAAAAAAAACATGAAAAAATTGTCGTCTGTGGCAGTTGTAACACCATAATTGTCCAAACAATAACTTCAGTTGGACTGAACAAAAAGTTAACAATCGGTCAAAGAAAAGTGTGGTTTACAAATAAACGATTTTCCACAACAATATATATCCATGTCGCCCCATGATATATAATGATAATTGGGATATGTGTTGGTATACAAACATTAAGAGAAATTTCATATTTTTATTAATTTTTAAGTCGTCTGGTTTCAATTTGTTTATTCTTTTTTTTTTCTTTTGAATCAACCTTTCATACTGCATAAATGCCCTTTTGTCCGTAAAAACGTTTTTTTTCTCACTTTTTTTCCATATTGTAAAGTAATAATTCCATACCGTTCTTGATAAGAGGAATGAACACTTGAGTATTTTTTTTCATTTGTACTTGAAATCCTTTAGTTTGCCAGCAATTTTTAGACACAACAACAGGTAGTAAATTGTACTTGTTCAAATTTCAGAACACGTGTGGTAAGGAGTTGAGTTGTCCGAATACTTAGGGTAAATATGGTATCAGGCAGTTACAGAGACCCCATAGGTGATGACCTGTTAAATGGTTATTGCAAATATAGTAAGGGGTTAGGGAGAATTGATACACTTTCTGGGGAGGTAACTCTATCAAAATTGTTTTATCGCCCTCTAAAAAGGTGTCTACTATAAAAGGAAAAAAAGATATTGCAGTAAGGCGAGGATTTTCCTTAATTGGCTTTGGTGCTGACGACCAATTTCAGAAAATACAATATTTAAATTTTTATTACCCTTTTCACGTAGACCGATGTCTGAATAAGGAAGTAAAAATTATACTTCTGGCTTATTATTGCAGAGAGTCAATTCAGTCCTTTTTATCCCCCCCCCCCCCCACAAAAAAAAAAAAAAAAAAAAAACAAAAAAAAAACTCCTAAATTAATACCATGTAAAAACGATGGGAATTACATTTAGTGTATTTCTTGCATCAGAATGACGAGAACTCAACGCTGGTTTGGAAATAATGGTTAAATGAATACAGTCTGTGCGCGTGTCTGGTATAACTGACTTGAATTATCCTTCTCATTTCCGGTTGAAATGCGAAATTGAATGGTTTTGTAATAGTTGTTATAAAAATGTCCGCCTCTAGATCTCAAACTCCCATTCACATATATAACGTAGGTATGTCAAGGAAATAAATCCACCAAAGGGCATCTAGGGTCTAGTGGGGGAGTTGGAGTGGGGGTCGGTGGGCACCTTTTTATGCAAGGTCTCCTTTGCTTTCCTTTGGAAAGCGCAGGCCCCATTTCAGAAGGGGCTTGGTAGGCCACAAAGGAAACAGCAAGGCATAAAAGTTAATAAAAGTTATCTCTCTTGGCGGAAATGGCGAAAACAATTACAGTATATCCAGTTTCCTAAATTTGTGCCTAATATGTAGTGTAGATACGGTATACAACATAGGCGTAGCGCTAATTACCCACACTACGCATGCGTAAGAAAATATTTATAATAAATGGCATTAGCATAAAATATTGTTTCTTTACAATAGGGGCTGCTCTTGAAAGAAAGAATTTGCTCCCTCTTGGAGCAAATTCTTTTCTTTAAGAGTAGACCCTATTTTGGAAGCGATTCTAGGCATTATTTTGAAGATTTTTCATGGGTGTGCATAAAAATAATTCTCTTCTGGCTATATGCCACTGTACAATACAATTATCTGCTATGTGTTTGTAATCTTTATGTAATCTTTTCTTTTGTAAAATTTTCTTGTTTGTCTTCTCCAGGTGACAGTTACACTCCCAGAAAGAAGCAAGTCAACAAACGGATATGTGACGGAATTGAATTGATGGTAAATAAAATGACAACAAATAACAGGAAGCGCAGTGCTATATAATTACGCGAATGTCTCAGAAACATAATTTGTGTTCCACAAGTTCATTTGCAGTAGGTGAGGGACGGGATATTGTTAGTATGTTTCACTTTTTCCCTCACCCCTCTACATTTGTCTCTCTATTTCATCGTTTCTGCTAGGTTTTATGTCCATTTCTTCCTTTCTCTGAGAGATGACACAAAACGACCCACCAGGGCTGACGTGTCGTGAAAAAAAAAAAAAAAAAAAAAAAAAAAAAAAATCAAATAATAATAATAACAAAATGATTAAGTAATAATAACAAAAAGCATAGCAAAATTTGACAACAGATTCAGTCTGGTTTTGAGGTAGAGTCTAACTGAATTTACATACGTGTTATCAATAAACGGTATATATGCCAAATGCAAGGGAGTCCTTTCTAGGCGCGCTTGACTCACACGTCCCAAGGTCTTCTAGAACATTACACTGTTCTATCTAGAATCAAGCGTGATGTAGTGAAATATAGACCATAGTACCTGTTCCACAGTCAAGTGTTTAACTTATATGTCAGTAAAGACAGTAATTTTGTTCCTTGTTCTGTTAAACCATTGTAGTCGGGAGACCCGTAAAAGGGTAATTGGCAAACAGTGCAGACCAAGATCAGACGCCGCAGAACGCGGCGTCTGATCATGGACTCCACTGTTTGAAAATAGTTTAGCAATCTTTCTCTAGGAACATGCAAATCTCCTAGCCGGGAGTACCTAAAAACCTGAAATTGGACTCTTCCAGTATATAATGTTGGAGAGTCTATTCAGTCTACAATGGGTTACTACCAAACATGTTTTCGCTTTATTTCGGTTGGCTCACTCAAGTACAGAAAAAAACCCAACAAACTCTAGCAGTCGATAGCATTATGGGTTTAAATAAAAACAAAACGCGGGAGCAAACAATTGCTAATATTAAGTTAGATGTATCAAGGGCGAGCAATTTTCCTCTGTTACAGTCCTCGTTTGCTAAAAACGCAAAAAAAAAAAAAAAAAAAAAAAAAAAAAAAAAACACAAAACAAACAAAAAAAAAAAAAAAAAAAAAAAAAAAAAAAAACGAAAAAAAAAAAACCGAAAATTAATTTCCATAAAACTTTTCGTGAATGGTATACAGAACAAATTCTTAAAAAACATATTTTATTTGCCATTTTTGTTTTACAGCACGCACACTAGTCCTATTCTCAGATCTTGCAGAAAGTCCACCCGAACATTGCACCACCGCCTTTCATTCTAAGGAAAGATTACACTGAACATTAGACTAGCTACTAGTCGGATATCAATATTATTTTCATCAATCAATTATAATTATTAATTTACTTAATGAACTAAGGGCCATCTACTACTTACTGCTTGCCTCACCTCTTTGATAACAGCAACTAATCTTGGAGATGTCAGAGACCAACTATTAGAGACTGGCTATACAAGATGTCACACATAAATTTGAATCAGCTTATAGTTAGGAGTGACATGACATCAAGGTCTAAGGGCTAGTCTAACTGAACAGCGAATCAAATGCTACTCATTTCAACCGTAACCCTTGTCCTGCTGAATAAATTAAGATGCCATGCCCATTTCTAATATTCAGCCAATCAGATTACTTGATCAGGATTGTTTCTATAAATTCACATACTCTATAGCAAACAGTGCAGATCCAGATCAGTTGACTTCTGAAGAAGTCAACTGATCTGGATCTACACTGTTTGCAAAGGTAGGGTATATCCGGGATCAGCAGGACAAGGGTTAAATGATAAGGTAATAGATTGAGCAGACACTTGAGAAAACGTACCTTTTGACATGTGCTCTCAACGGAAACTCAAATCAGCCTGGGCAGCTGCACAGTCAAACCGGAGTCGTCTATATCCTCATGAAGAAACTTTGTATTTTTATCCTTATGTGTCCAAAATGCCTCAACATGTTCATTGAATTCTTATCAGAGTGTGCGAATGTACAGGTCGATCTAAATATTCGTTAGGCTCATATGCTTGAAAAAACATTTCCTGACAATACCCCATCAAACATGTCGTGACGTTGCAGCGCCGTTCTAAAGTCGTTCCTGCGACGTTGTGCGTACGTTGTGACGTTGCAGCGACGTTGTAACGACGTTTCTGTGACGTTGTGTGTTTGCTGGCTACGCCTAAAAGGCTAAATTGCTCCCTTTTTGTCATTGTTTGGAAAGAAGTTTTCCCTATGTCATATTGAAAATGAATTGAGAAAATCGTAAAAAAATCCTACCTGGCTTATATATTCATTGTTTGTATCGTTTTTGAATTTCTCCGTGACTTTTAACAATATCTTACATGAATTTCAAAACTTGCCTCGTTTTTTTCGCGATGCATTACGAAAACACGCCTATTCAAATATATTGAAAAATTTACCACAAAAAACTGAAAGTTTTCTGAAAAACATTCATTCTGATTTATTTTTTCATATTTCTGCTCAAACATACTCCGTGACTGTTAACAATATCTTACATGAATTTCAAAACTTGCCTTATTTTTTTCGCGATGCATTATGAAAACACGCCTATTCAAATATATTGAAAAATTTACCATCAAAAACTGAGGCTCAAACCGAGGCGGTTCTAACGAGTACCCACAATCTATGTTTTTGAGCAGAGGTAAAAAATAATGTATACCCTTGTAAACCCCAGTTTTACAATATAAAAGTGGGGTTGAAGGGAGTCAAACTTATATACGTATGTTTTCGTGATGCAAAGAAAAGCTTCTAGTTGAGACAAATATGGTCGCCGGGTTTTCCATGGCGTAATGTAGAATCATTCTGTTTTGAATGTGGAGTTTTTTCTTCTAGCACTGTTTGCAAGTTTCTTGTGGTTTACGAGATTTAAGATGGATTTTGAAAAAAATACACCAAACGTGTTTCCAAACGATCTAGAAAAGAGAAGAGTCTTATTTGGACGAATAAATCAAACTAATAAGGCATTTTAATAATTTAATAAACGAAGTATAAGCAGCGGGTATAAGTCTTCCGTTTTTTTTTTTTTATTTCTTGACGATATCAATACATGTACTTGCTCATGGTCTAAATATGAGAAAAAGAAATCTATGTAAATCAACAAGCACCGTATTAATATAAAACCAGAAAAAAAAAAAAAAAAAAAAAAAAAAAAAAATGACGAAAATATACCGTTATGGCAATTAGGAAGACGTTTAAGGAGAATTAGGCCGAACTAATTAAGGAGAACAGATAAACTTTCAGGGAAGGCAACGCTTTCAAAACGGTTTTGTTCTTTCTGAAAAGGGATCTTCTCTTTCTCTTTTAGGGCAGACCCCTTTCAGAAGGGACTTGGTGTACAGGAAAGGCAAATGGAAGTCACAATATAAAGTGGTCTTCCTTATAAAACCTAACGGAAAATTTACTGGGTGTCTTCCCTTAAATGAGATGTCCTTCCGAAAATATAAGTAAAGTCTAGAACTTTTAGGGCTCCGTACACATTGGGTATCTTTGGACGATATGTTCGTTTTGTTACTCAGATCTGACAACAACTAAAAGAGCACAAAAGGCCCAGACACCATGAACTGCTCCAGTCTGTTATCGCTGAAATGAACAGTACAGGTAAAAGGGCTAGTCACGAACATAGGTATCAATAGCAATATTAAGCGCAGTGAAACTAGTGGATCCTTTAAATAGAGAGAATCGTGTTAATTAAAAGTTAATTAAAAATAAATTGTATTTAATATAGCAAATTAATAGATACATGTTCACGCAACCCTTGTTTTAATCACTTTACCGCCAGGTTTATTTTTGGCGCTCCTGACTGAGAGGTGTATAAAAATCTGTTCGTTCGGCGTTCTCAAGTCATGGTATTACTGTTTGTGCGATGATCTCAGACAAGAGTTAGCAAGACCATAGAGCCCAAGGCCACACATTGAGTAGACCCCAATAGTACTGCTTTTTAAAATATTTAAGCCTAGCGTAACATAGAAAGGAACATTCGCAAACAGTGTAAACCCTGTTCTGACGCCGCAAAACGCGGCGTCTGATCAGGGTCTACACTGTTTGCATTATGCTCAAAAACTTCCACAAAAGTGGTAATAATAAAAACTTACCAGACACCCCTTCTACACAAATAGGAAATGGACCTGTCCAACGAATTGAAATAGTCCACTTGGCATAAATTGGTTATTTGGGAAGAAGATAAAACAAAATGCTATAGAAGAAGGTAAAACAAAATGCTTTTGATGCTATATAGAAAATAACTGCTCTTCGTAGAGACACAGTAACTGATGAAATGACGCAATGAGAACAATTTTTATATCCATACGACTTCCGCTATTCTATACACTACTTCCGTTATTATAAAAACACTACTACCGTCATTACAAATACTACACAAGTTCTTAAAATGACTGGAAACGAGAGTGTATTTAATCAAACAGTGGACATACTGAATAATGGAACTCGGCAAGCAGCTTGGACAAACGATTCTTTTGGATTAGACCCAAATCAATTATATTATAGTAAGTCATATTCTGCAGTGTCTATGGCGCTTTATTTTGTAATCTTCATGTTTGGAATGATAGGAAATGTTATGGTTGTATGCGTAATTCTAAGGTCAAAGACTATGCATACAGCGACCAACTGTTATCTTTTGAGCCTAGCGATTGCGGATTCTCTTATTCTGATTGCGGCTACATTGCCTGGAATTGCGGAGCCTATGTTTCAAATTAAGGAATGGCCATGGGGCCGAGTCATGTGCTCAACTCTAGTGTTTCTACAATATTTAGGGATTAACGCATCCACATTATCAATTGCTGCGTTTACAATTGAACGATATATCGCCATTTGCCATCCATTAAAAGCACATGTGATATGTTCCGTAAACAGGGCGAAGAGGATAATGATTGTACTTTGGATAACATCTATAACATATTGTTCTCCATGGATTGGACTTACATATATCATTAAAACAATGAGTGGCGGCAAAGTGATTGACGTATGCTATTTCAGATTGAAAAGGAACCAGTATCTCGCTTACTATATGATAGATCTTGTGCTTCTTTATGTGATTCCGTTAGTAATGGCGGCTGCTATGTATACGTGTATTGCACGAACTCTGTTCAAGGCAATGTCCAATGACACCGAGCAGCAAGGTGAAGGTCGACAGTTAAGCACAGCCAGCAAATGTGGAAATAACACTAAACGAAGTAGGACGCACTCAAGATTTCAGGTGAGTTACACCTTTAATTTTTACCATTCTCTAGTCCCATTCAGCTGATGAAACTCTTTTTTTCTCAGAAAATTGGCTTTTGAATCTCAAAGTCCATTTTCTGGGAAAAATAGAAAAAGTATTTCAAAATACCATCTGCTGAACTTATTACCCACCATGGCAAGTGCTTAACATTTTAAAAACGTTGACAACATCAGCAGACGACCCATTACGAAAACACGGCTATTCAAATATATAGAAATTTTCACCTCCAAAAACAGAAAATTTTCAGATAAAAAGCTAACTCTGATATTTTTCATATTTCTGCTCAAAACATAGATTGTGGGTACTCGTTAGAACCGCCTCGGCAAGGCGGTTCTAATGAGACCACAATCTATGTTGGCGAGGCGATTCTAACGAGTACCCACAATCTATGTCTTTGACCAGAAATAAGAAAAACAATGTATACCCCTGTAAACCCCAGTTTTACTATATAAAAGTGGGGTTTAAGGGGGTCAAAATTATATAGGCATGTTTTTGTGATGGACAAGTGGATCCTGGGTCCTGTTTTCATTATATTATTATTTTTTTAAACAACAACAACAACAGAAGTGATTTATATATTTAATTCAGACGCTCTCGATTTTGAAACCAGGGTTAAACTTTTCATTGATAATCGAGAGGAGTTTGTTTGGAAAATAGATTATAATAATTTGATAGAACAAAAATTATCCAGGGAATATTTATCTCCTTTCTCATTAGGGGAAAGAACTTTCTCCTTCTGGGAGCAAAATCTCACCTTTAATAGTAGCGAAAGTTTTGAAAGCGATCAAGTGTCAGAGAACAAAACTTCTGTTTGCATAAATTGACTCCATTTGAAAATCCAACAAGCACACAACGTTGAAACAACCTCTATTCAAAGTCAAGGCTTTGAACCAAAGTTGAATCGACGTTGTTTCAACGCCGTCAATACGTTGAATCAATGTCGAATCGACGTTTCTTCAACGTTGTGTACCCACAGGGAAGTAGCTGCAAATTCATCAGGTGTGTCCGTCCGCAGCCTTAAATAAAGTGTCAAGCTAATTTGTTTTATAAGTAAAAATGCGGATTGGAATAGATTGGCAGAATTTCCATTAGCCTTCTGAAATAGATTGAGGTATGAGCTGTCATTCAGTATGAGATCCCCGATTCATTGCCGTGCAATTAAAGGGGAAGCAAACTTAACAACTGTAGTTAAGAGGTCAAACTAGAAAGGGTAAATGTAATTACCAATTACTTCCGGACCAGTCAGCTCAGCTTATAGACAGTTCTCCTCACTTCGAATATAACGATCTGCCCTACCTATGTGCGAAAGACGGATAATATCAGTGCAACAATTTTAGGGGACTTTATACACTTAGTATGTGACAACTTGCTTTCCTGCACACCATGCTCCTTATGAAAAGGTTCCGCTCTGCAAGTAAAGAATTTGCTCTCTTACCTCCACCAGCAGACACTATAACTTGGAACATTTTTATGGAAAGTAAAGCAGTCACCAGTAGATAGAAAAACAGAGCATATATAAAATCAGAAGACAGCAATACAAACAAGCTAATCATTTAATGATCATTTATAAAAATCCAGAAATCCAGCTATGAACACTCGAATGTAATAGAGAAACAATGACTGCAATTGAAACTTGCGTAAAATTCCCAGCAGTTTCTCTACAGCCCGTTCCAAGGTTGTACTTCTGTTGCAGTTTTTCCAAGTTCGTGCAACGGTGATTTCATATGTTACTTTTGTTTTATTTTATTATTTGTTTTGTTTTATTATTTGTTCCACACCCCCACCCTCGGAAAGGCGGTGCTGAGTGAGTAATACAGAAGTTTCGATTAGTACACAAAAGAAAACAAAACAAAAAAAAAAAAAAAAAAAAAAAAAAAATAGCAAGGATGATTCACGTACTTTTGTTATTCAGGTATTCTCCTAACAGACTATATCATACATTCGAAATTCAAACCTTCCGTTTCATTACGAAAACACGCCTATTCAAATACACTGAAAATTTTACCACCAAAAATTGGCAATTTTTCGGATAAAAAATTCTGATATTTTTCACATTTCTGCTCAAAACATAGATTGTGGGTACTCGTTAGAACCGCCTCGACGAGGCGGTTCTAACGAGTACCCACAATCTATGTTTTTGAGCAGAAATAAAGAAAATAATTTATACCCCTGTAAACCCCAGTTTTACTATATAAAAGTGGGGTTTAAGGGGGTCAAAATTATATAGGCATGTTTTCGTGATGTTAACGTCAGTGACCCTCATATAACTGTCCATAAATACCATACCGGGAATGTTTAAGATTTATATGAAGGTAATTGATGAGGCATGATTGGCCCGCAACTAGCTAGTCTTACCATCACGGTAACATACCTATATAATTTTGACCCCCATAAACCCCATTTTTATATAGTAAAACTGGGGTTTACTGGAGTATACATTATTTTTCTTATTTCTGCTCAAAAGGCGGTTCTAACGAGTACCTACAATCTATGTTTTGAGCAGAAAAAAGAAAAATATCAAAATTTTTCATCTGAAAATTTTCATTTTTTGGTGGTAAAATTCTCAATATATTTGAATAGGCGTGTTTTCGTAATGCCCAGAAAACGTTACACTAAGGCTGTTTTTAACTTTGTGAGTGTGTTCATTGCTCTTAAGGGTATTCCTTTTAGAGTCTGTTTATTTATACTACTGCTGGTGTTAGTTTCGTGTTGCGGCCGTATAACGTCTCCTCGGACTTCACTATCATCATATTTAAAATAAAAGTCTAAGCGACTGCCTTTGGAAACAAAAATACATACAAAAGAACAAAAATCGGAGTCTAGGTTTTATTAAGTATCTCCATATGCAGCGATGAAGTTTGCAAGAATGCATACAACAGCTAGCACCGGTTTGAGCGGTATTTGATTTTCAGAGTAACCAAAATGGGCTAAATGATCCAAAAGGAAATAAAAAATATAATCTGCACTAAAGTTCTGAAGTTTATGTTTTCTGGTCCTGTGTGATCATAGAGCCAATTTCGATTTTTTAAAAAAAATTCCGTTTTAACATCAATTACTTTCATATAAAGTTTCAATAATCCCATACCGGGAATGTTAAAAAAATTATATTTGGGTCACTGATGAGGCCTGATCAGCCAAAGCTAGCTATTCTGACCCAAAAATCTTTACACTTAGGCTGTTTTTAACTTTGTGAGTTTGTTTGTGTTGAGGTTTTACGGCCCAGTCAACCCAGTGGGGTCATGTCGAGCGCGGTCAGTTTACCTAACCACACATTTACTGGGCAGGCTTAGTCATGTAAGTGGTTAACCAGTATTGTGCACATTCTTTCGCCAGAAACTGACAACTGCCCTTCTTTTGAATCAGGGGAAGGGAGAGGATGACCGTAGAAAATATTTCATGATCAATCTCCACGAAAGAATGTTGCCGACCTCGGCGGGGGGTTGAACCCGCGACCTCCTGGTCTCCAGTCGGACGGCGCATCCAACTGAGCCACCGAGACCGGCAACTTTGTGAGTATGTTCACTGCTGTCAAGGGTCATTCCTTCTAGAGTCTATTTATTTTCACTACAACTGGTATTAGTGCTGTGTTGCTATCGCAAAACGTCTCCCCGTACTTCACTGTTATTACATATAAAGTTATTTCTGTTCCTTTGTGATCACTGAGCCGAGAATTTTGAAAACATTACGTTTGTGACCCTAATGTAAAGTTTTAGATATTCTCATATCGAGAAATTTTGAAAAAAAAAAAAAAAAAAAAAAAAACATATATGAGGATCACTGATGGGGCCTGATTTGCCAAACTCTCTAGTCTAACCCTGAAAACTTGACACTTCGGCTTGTAACTTTTGGGGTGTGTTTATTGCTCTCTGTGGTCATTGACCGGCGCGGGACTCGCGCCGGACCTTAATATAGCTTTGGATTTTTACATATGGGAGCGTGTTCGATTAGCTCACTAAGGACTTTTTGTATTTGCCGGGATCGTCGGTTTGTGACGAACCCTTCAAATGTAAAAATCTTATTACAAACTGTGTTTTAAACAGATTAATGTCTATTTTATTTTCATTTTAATCAAGAAATTTCATAAAGCTTAACAAAAGCAAACATTAACTCTTTCGGTGCTAAATTTCAGACGACATTGTCGTCTTTTTTTTGCATTTTTTAACAAACTATCGCTTGAAAAGAAGTTTATACGTAAAGTCGAAAGACGGAATGTCAAATAGCGTAGATCCAGATGAGACGGCTCATATGAGCCGTCTCATCTAGATCTATGCTGTTTGCAATAGCCTATTATTATCGCCTGTGGCAGTGAAAGTTATAAATCACATTATTGTTTGATTTTTACCTGTTACATTGAAAATTTATTAAACTTTCGTATACCCTTGTCCCATATCTCTATGTAAACATGAACAATGAACAAAATTTGCGCCGGTACTTAGACGTTTACGTCTAAATATTTTGTCTTCTTTCATTTAGAATCCATTTAATTAACCTTCCACATGTTGTTTTATTAGTGATTATACCCGACGTATACGCTTTTCAGACTTCAGTATGATTGTTTTATGTGCTAGTATACCACCATCACCTATCGTCCTTCCGGCTGAAGTAAAGTGTTTGTTCATTAACATGTATTAACCCAAACAAAGACCAGTAGAATGTCAATGACTAACCGACTTAGGTTGATTTCTGCTTTGTAAAAGGTCATGGAAACTCCCGCAGATGGTATTCTTAAGCACATATCTTGACTGAATTTCTACAGATAGAAAAGTATGTGCAAGTATTAGCTTTCACAAAAAAAGCTTGGTCTAAGCTTAGCACACAATAAATGTTAAAGCTAATTGGAGATTGACAAAGGTCAATCCAACTTAAGAGGTCAGTGTGACTTATAACTCAGGGTCCAGTCATTGGTCATCATATTTGGGATGACTACCTGATAGATTAATATAAAATTTGACATTTTACTGTCTTCAACCAGTTTACAAGTTTATTGAGTGCTAAGCGTAGACAATGCTTCATGTGAAAGCGAATACTTGGTTCTCTGAATCTGCCAGATATTCTTAATTGAAATGAGTATAACACTGAGTGCTAACAAGCACGTTGAGCAGTTAACTTGACTATTATAATATTGAGTAGCACTTGACCTTTCACAAACTGTGAGGGTGCTTACGGAGCAATGACAAATCTTAACATTGTCCACGGACATAGACAATGAAGTCAATATTTTTCAGTTATGTACAGTGCAGTACAGAAAGAAAGAAAGGCAGAGAAGAAAGACATGACTATCGTTATGTCGGCTTTTAAATTTCACTTCGTTTCAGAAATTAGATTCCGATTCGCTTCAGCTGAGAATTTAATCCAGTTCAGTCAAACGACACGAAACTGAATGAATATGGATCAAATCATTACAGACACCCTTTCCATTTGGCTTTAATGACAACATTTATCATGAGGGTTATATTTCTAAAATGCCAGATTTTGATATTTTCTCGCTACTGGAATGTCAAAAACGTAAAACGAGGTCTCACGGCACTAGCAAAAACGGCAACTATAAACGAAAATTGCGCGCGTTGAAAAGAAACAATACTAGGCTGAAGTGACTGTCTATAATATTATTGAATCACGGACGCCACTCAATGCTTGCATTTCTAAGTTCATTACCCATTTCTGTATTACGCATTCTGGACACCGAGGCGAATAAATTCTATGATAGATCTAATCAGCTGTATGATGCAGCTCTTCATACTAGAGGTTATACTCAATATGCTCCTCGTCCTTACATCGCTTCTGAAATTAATCACAAACGTCATTACATCAAGGTATCTTTCATTAATAGAGGTATGGATTTTATAGATTTGCATAGTATCTTTCGGGACAGTTCGGTGATCTCGTCCATTCCTACTTATTTTCAAACTTCTGAAACAGCTATAATTTGCTATAAATATAACAAACCGATAAGATCTATCATTTTTAATTTTGACTCGTTTGCAGTGAGTATTAAAGAAAAGCAAGACAGACTTCCTACGTTATATTGGTTACCGAAACTTCATAAACGACCTTATAAGGCACTTTCATTGCTAATTCTAGTTCTTGTACGACTACTGTTTTGTCCAAACTGCTAACCATGCCTTACTGCCGTTAAAAACATTGGATTAGATACTATGATACTGTTTACGAAAGGGACGGAATTAACTATTTTTGGTCAATTAAAAATTCTAATAATGTTCTCAATAAATTTAAATCTAAAAACTTTCAGGCTTCTAAATTGTCTACATATGATTTTTCTACACTGTATACTACGTTACCTCATCATCTTATAAAAGATAAACTTATTGATTTAATTAACCGAACGTTTATTCGGGAGAATACCCAATATTTGGCTTGTAACGAAGAATGTGCTTTTTTCACTTCTGATGTATATAATAATCATAATTTATGGTCGTGTCAAAGAGTCTGTGATGCCCTTGTTTATCTTTTGGATAATATTTTTATTAGATTTGGAACTAAACTTTATAGACAAACTATTGGTATTCCGATGGGAACTAATTGTGCTCCTCTTGTTGCAGATTTGTTTCTTTTTTGTTATGAGAGAGATTTCATGAAGTCTCTCTCATGTGAAAATCAGGCTGACATTATTGAGGCTTTCAAGATACCTTGAAGATTTATTAAATATTGACAATATTTACTTTGACCAAATGGTGGACCGGATATACCCTACAGAACTCCAATTAAATAAAGCAAATTCTTCCGATACCGAGGCACCTTTTTTGGATTTGAATCTATGTATATCTAATGGTACAGTTTCCACCAAAATTTATGATAAACGGGACGATTTTGATTTTGATATAGTCAATTTCCCTTTTTTGGATGGCGATGTCCCCCGGCGTACCTCATATGGGGTATACATATCTCAGCTTATAAGATTTGCCAGAGCTTCTTCAAATCTTATTGACTTTAACTACCGTAATAAAGCCCTTACTGCCAAACTTCTTAGGCAGGGCTATCGTTATTTTAAACTTCGTAAGGCGTTTTCGAAATTTTATCGCAGACACAGTGCCTTGTTAGAAAAATATAGCGTCAGTCTGAAAACACTTCTGCAACAAGGTATATCGGAACCCGAATTTTACGGTGACAGTGTACAGATTTAGAAAAAATTGTAGGTAAATCTAACTTTTCGGAGAATATCTCTCTCATAACAAAAAAGAAACAAATCTGCAACAAGAGGAGCACAATTAGTTCTCATCGGAATACCAATAGTTTGTCTATAAAGTTTAGTTCCAAATCTAATAAAAATATTATCCAAACGATAAACAAGGGCATCATAGACTTTTTGACATGACCATAAATTGTGATTATTATATACATCAGAAGTGAAAAAAAGCACATTCTTCGTTGCAAGCCAAATATTGGGTATTCTCCCGAATAAACGTTCGGTTAATTAAATCAATAAGTTTATCTTTTATAAGATGATGAGGTAACGTAGTATACAGTGTAGAAAAATCATATGTAGACAATTTAGAAGCCTGAAAGTTTTTAGATTTAAATTTATTGAGAACATTATTAGAATTTTTAATTGACCAAAAATAGTTAATTCCGTCCCTTTCGTAAACAGTATCATAGTATCTAATCCAATGTTTTTTAACAGCAGTAAGGCATGAAGTTAGCAGTTTGGACAAACAGTAGTCGTACAAGAACTAGAATTAGCAATGAAACGTGCTTTATAAGGTCGTTTATGAAGTTTCGGTAACCAATATAACGTAGGAAGTCTGTCTTGCTTTTCTTTAATACTCACTGCAAACTTAGCAATAATATCGATAGAATGGGTATTGACAATAGATCTCTCGTCAGTAGAAATCCGTATATATGTTTTGGTACTACCAAGTTCTTGTTTTAGAGTATTGATATAATAAAGTCGTCACACAACAACAACATTAGTAGCAGCTTTATCAGCTGGAGCCAAAACATACTTCCTATGAAATTCTTGGATAACTTGTTTCAAATATCGAAAAGATAATTTAGGCTTAGGAGGGAGAAAGATCAAGGTTATTAGAGTAAAATAACACACGTTCATCAATGATCTTAAAAATCTTTAATTTCCAATTATTTAAAGCATAGACTCAACATGCTCTCGTTTACACCAACGCGTAATCATTTAAAGCACTGGCAATTGTTTCCCGACATTTATTGAAATCAATGTGGGCTTGGATCTATATTTAGGTCCTTTTGAAATAACTGAACGGATTCGTGAATCAGTTACAATCTTCAAGTTACCAGTGACAATATGACCCGCTGGTTGATAATAAAATTTAGAATCTTTACAATCTCAAGAATCAGGGGAACTAGTTTCAATATCAAGATCAGAAACTAATTTATTGAAATTAAGTATAGTATTACGGATAGGTTTGTTATATTTATAACAAATAATAGGAGATTCCGTGTTTTCGAAATATGAAAGTATAGCTGATATAACATTATTATCTCGAAATATGCTAGGTAAATCTATGAATCCAATACCTTTATTAATGAATGGAAGTTTGATGAAGTGTCTAATGTGATTAATTTCAGAATCAATGTAAGGACGAAGAGCATGTTGAGTATAACATCTAGTAAGGAGAGCTGCTTCATATAAATTATGTTTTCTATCATAAAATTTATTCGCCTCATCATCTAACTTACGTAATGAAGAAACAGACAGTGAAGCTAGTTTAGAAAGCATTTGATGACGTCCAGAATTTAAGAGAATATTTAAATCTAAAAGAGATAAAACAGTTTTATGTTTTCGTTTAAAATTGCCATTTTTGCGCTTACCATGGGATCGTTTATTACGTTTTTTAATATCGAAAAGGAAACAAGCATCGAAATCCGGCATTTTAGAAATATTTCCTTCATGGTAAATATTATCATTAAATCCAAGTGGAAAAGGGGTTTGTAAACGTTTAATCCATTTAAGGTCAAGTTCATGTCTTAAAATATTTTTGAATCTTTTGGTAGAATTGGACTAGTGTACAATTTTTTCAACAGGTTGAACCAAAACTTTACTAGATGATCATGAATGACCAGTACTCCGGAAATGTTGATAAAGAAACGTATCAATTTTCTTTGCTTTTTTTGATTTTAAGCAAATGTTCCTTAAACCTTGTTTTAAGAGCCCGTTTGGTCTGTCCAACATACTGCATTTCTCAGCCTCCTTCGCTGCAAGTGAGAACATATATAACATCCTCTGATTTTCAGTCTAAATCAGAGTTGTTTACAACTGAAAATTGTCTATGATTAACTGAGGAAATTATAGTTGACCGACAAATTAAATGATTGCAGCAGTTGCAACTCTTGGCATTGCACTTAGAAATATTAGGGTACATACTGTTCCTTTTATACGGATTCTTATATTTTAGAAGTATAGGAGATTTAATTGGAGAAAGTCTAATTCTAAGGTGATTACTGAAAATATTATAATTGGAAGCGCCATATAAATTTATAGATGATACAACTCACACCCCTAGCAAGCCGTGATTAAAGCTAAAAATTCAAAATTATAAGCTTAAAAATGCACTCTATCAATGGTAAAATTGGAATAGGCAGAGTGAATTAACCATGCACCTCTCCTAGGGGAGGGACGATTGTAAGTGACGGTGTCCCAAATTCTAACAAACCTAAGACCCACTTCAGCACAATGACAGGTGCACAACCCCAGACTCAATCAATATAAGTCCCTAGCTGTCTCTGCGGGGTGGGGGTGGAGGGGGGGGGGGGCACCTATACCCGTGTTCTCCGTAAAAAACCGAATTCCCTAGCACCTCCAGAAGCGAGCAGAATCCGCTGGGTGTTGTCAGGAGATACTACGCCAAACAGGAAGACAACAACGTTACCCAGACCTTACATTGTTGCATTTGATTCGACTACAACAAGGAAGCCGGACGATAAAAAATAATTAACGGACGATAAATGACGCAGGGAATGTGCCTGTCATGGCTTCGTACCCTGCGATCCCGTGCACTGAAATACAGTCGGCTCTCGTTTTCTCGAATTCCAAGGGACTCTCTGAAATACTTCGAGATATCCGTACCTCGACATATCAAAATTGCAGAATTGAGGAAAAAATAAATCGAACAACCACATTTAACAAATGTATATGTAATTTCGCTCATGAAGTTAGAGATACAGTCAAACCTGTCCTAAAGGCCATCTGTATTAAGAAATCGCCTGCCTTTAAAGGCCACGATTTCAGATCCCATTAAAGGCAAAGAAGTGGAAATCTACCTGTATTAAGCAAGCACCTGTCTTAAGCAATCACTTTTTGGCTTTCCCATAGGTGGTTGCTTAACACAGGTTTGACAGTATTTTGAAAATATTGTGGAAAAGAGGAGAAATTGCTCCTGATTCCCCTCTTTTCCGCAATATTTTGTTACCTGTTGTTAGATTTCAGGTTTAAGCAGGGACAAGATTTTCACTTCGAGATAAGCGGTTATTCGAGATAAGCTAGATCGAGATAACGAGAGTCAACTGTATATAACTAAACAACAAAAATTATCTCTATAGACTTCGTCCTTGCTCCTCTTCGAACTTCGCCAGTATGATGGGTGTAGACAATAAACGACCAGTACCAGATGAATTATGTATATTAGGTCTTTCTAACTGGTTTTAGACACCATTGGTGTCAACAAGTATAGCCTTGATCTGGTTACATTGGGGGTCAGAGCTATGTGTGCTTACTTATAGGCTTTGTCTCGATTTCTTGCCCCATTCTTTACCTTAATTACATTCGATTAGATACAATAACCACACTCCACTCCAGACAAATTACATAAATTGTTTTGATCCTGAATTTCAGGACAAAGTATGACCCGTTGATTATTTTTTTTTTCGACTACTCGTGTGGTCCAATTCCTGTCACCGTCGCTCCTAAGAGATTTGATTATCATTATCGTTGATCACCGCTCTTTCTCGGTTTTAATTCAATCGTCTGATATCTGTAATAATAACGAGACCTTCTGTCATATGTTCTGTTTTTCTTCGAGGTCCTTAGAGTACAGTTGTATCTAGACATTGTTTGTGTTGAGGTTTTACGGCCCAGTCAACCCAATGGGGTCATGTCGAGCGCGGTCAGTTTACCTAACCACACGTTTACTGGGCAGGCTTAGTCCTCTAAGCGGTTAACCAGTAATCAGGTAACTATTGTCGAAAACGTATCACACCACGTTGTGTTGTAAAATGACATCAAACTGTTACACTTATTACGAAAACATGCCTATATAATTTTGACCCCCTTAAACCCCACTTTTATACAGTAAACTGGGGTTTACAGGGGTATACATTATATTTGTTATTTTTGCTCGAAAACAGATTGTGGGTACTCGTTAGAACCGCCTCGCCGAGGCGGTTCTAACGAGTACACAAGTCTATGTTTTGAGCAGCAATATGAAAAATATCATAGTTTTTTATCTGAAAATTTTCAGTTTTTGGAGGTGAAATTTTCTATATATGTGAAAAGCCGTGTTTTCATAATGTTTCTCGAGCAAAATATCAGTGAAGATACTCAGGATATGTCACAATTTCGAAGCTATTTCCGAGGCACTGTCAAAAGAAGGGAACGAGGAACATACGAGTACAACGGCAATGCCATTACGAAAACACGCCTATTCATGTATTTAGAGAATTTTACCACCAAAAAATGAAAATTTTCAGATGAAAAATTCTGGTACTTTTAATATTTCTGCTCAGAACATAGATTGTGGGTACTCGTTAGAACCGCCTCGGCGCAGTCTGATCAGAATCCTCACTGGGCGCATTTTGGATAGCCATATATATATATATATATATATATATATATATATATATATATATATATATATATATATATATATATATATATATATATATATATATATATAAGCCTTGGGTAAGGCTACAATAACCCAGTTATGCCTGGTGGACTATTCTACCTCACCGCTTTCGGCAGATCCATTTCCTACATGTATATAAGGGGTGTCTGGTTAGGTTTTATTATTATAATCTTTTGTATAAACTGCGATATTTAATGCAAACAGTGCAGAGACTGATCGTTTTGCGGCGTCTGATCTGGATCTGCCAACGTTCCTTTTACGGGACGCCAGGTTTAAATAGGTTAAGTTTCGGTGACAAACACTTTGTATTTCATATTTAACTGAAAGGAATTTGTAAAGATTCTTGAAGCAGCAGTTTGGTTTCAATTCATTTAAGCACACATTAACGTTTTCAAATTTCCTATATGGCTTCCGCATTTCACAAACAACGTCTGAGCCTCATAAATGAAAACAAGTCTTCAAGCAAAACCTAATGTAGTGGAATGAATACACTTTCTTAAGAGGCAACACTGTCTAAAAGTAGTTGACGTCCTTCTGGAAAGTGATCTGCTCTAAAACCTAGTGTTGGGAATCGGCCAAAATTTCATAGTCGATCATCGGTTTTGTAAAACCGCCTGATCAGCCACATATAATTGACTTGTAGAAAATATGATCATTCTTAATTTACAATGTAGCAGTCTTCCAGGTACTAAATCAAAGCTCAAGCTCAATTAGGAGTATCCAGATAGTATTTTTCTTATTTCTCCATGAAAACATGTGTTGTGGGTACTCATTAGAAGCGCCTCGCGGAGGCGCTTCTAATGAGTACCCATAACACATGTTTTTATGGAGAAAATAGAAAAATATCAGTGCTTTTCGGTTGAAAGACGTGACTTATTTAAGGCTCTTTTATCAAATTTCTTCGTTCTTGACCACAAATCTAGAATGACCCGAATAGTCAGCTTTGAATTTGATTTCTTTATAACTTGCCTATAAAATAAAAAGTAAGAAAAATTATTTCTAAAAATAAAATGTTCCGATTGGTCGACTATAAAAAAAAATTCCGATCATCCGTCACAAGAGGCAAAAGGGACTAATGATCGATTATTAATCGATCATCAGTGGCAATACTACAGTAAAACCAGAGGGTTCGCTTCTATGGAAGCAAATTCTTTCCTTTTACATTTGATTCCTTTTCAGGAGGGACGGTGTGCAGAAAAGTAAAAAGTAGTCACAAGACTTGTCCGACTTGTTTAATGGCGGAAAATCTACAAACCAAACTACAAGATCCGTATGATCTTCATTGATACATTCAACGAGTCGATTTCAAGTGAAACGCATCATAAGAAACGGTCCAAATTACCCAGCAAAGTCATATAATTGGATAAAAGCCTTTGCTTGCTATACATTGATACATTCTTTATCCTATGATTATATGGTGGTAAGAATCGACTGCAGTTCCCTAAACTCTGATCTCTACCGCAAACATATCATTCCCAGCCCATCTTGTCGCTGTGGAGGATTTGAAAGTGTGCAACATTTCTTCTTCAGTTGTCCTAACTACACGGTTGCAAGGGAAAGATACTTACCGGCCGATTTACGCAGATACTCAGTTAAAGATCTTCTGCACGGCAAAACTAACTTAACATCTCAGGAAAATGAAGCCCTTTTCTTGCAAGTACAGGATTTCATCATCAAGTCTGGAAGATTTGTATAGCATACCCAGTCATCAACCGTTGGCTAACGTACTAAATGGCACTTCTACATATTTAACGTACAGCTCTTGATCCCATACATATTTAGGCACGGGCGTCAGTCGGTCAAAATCTCTCTCTCTCTCTCTCTCTATCTCTCTCTCTCTCTCTCTCTCTCTCTCTGTGTGTGTGTGTGTATGTCTTGTTTGCTTGTTCAAAATGTCCAACAGTTTTCATTATTAGTCATGCCGTTCAGTTATGTTGTATACGAACTTTTTTCCAGGAGATGACATTTATAAGCATTACAGCTTACAGTCAGATCCTATTCGACATGTCTGTTTTATCGATGTAACTTTATACGAGCTTTAAAATAAATATTGTTTAAACCATGGTGGTAAGAAGGCCGTATTATACTGCGGGGATACCTGTGTAGGCTGGTCTTTGCCTTCGCTGTCCGAATACGGCCTGGAGCTCCATTTTCTGATGATTTTGAAAGCCAACTGAGAATGTCCTGGTTCCGTGGTTATAAAACTTTTTTCATGCTCAACTCAAATGAGCATGACATTTCACTTGGTCATAAAAATAAAAATACCAAAAATTAAAACTTTTTTCATGCTCAACTCAGCTGAGCATGCTCAGCTGAGTTGAGCATGAAAGAAGTTTTAAAAAATTGTCAGTATCTTAAGATTTATAAGCAAAATAAATTTCATGTTCAGTTGAGTTGAGCATGAATAAAGTTTTATAATCTCGGGGCCTGATTTGAAAGCGCCGGTCCGCAGATTGATTTAGATTCGTCGCAGAATTTCGTTGAAAAAATATATTTTGCGGGCATTTTTGTAAAATCTATTTACAATGTACAAGCATTCTGTCTCAAGTTGCTTTGAATACAATCGAAAGAATGCTAGACTCGGAAATAACTTTCAAATTTATGACAAGACTACTTGCGGGAAGCAAAATTTATATTAAGATCCCACACTATCTTGCACCATATTAACGTTTACCACTCTCTGGGCTAACCAAGCACACGACAAAAGGAAATTTTCTTATTTTTTCCAGAAAACAGGATTTGACATTTACTACAACATGCCTCAATTGGAGATAATTTGCATGAAATGTCAATCATGTTTCCTAGGAAAAAAGAAGAAAAAATGTCAAAATGTCGTCTGCTGAAATCTTACCCAGAGTGCTAAGTGTTTATAACAAGCACAATATGCCACTAAAATATTGTAATTGTTTGACATTATGAAAACATAAGGTGGACCCTTAAAGCTCTTATCTACGAAGGAGCATTAGGGCCACATAAATTTTTATTTCTGTTGATAATTATCTCGAAATTTCGACTTACTATCTCGAAATTTCGACTAAATAACGCGAAATTTCGACTTAATAACTCGAAATTTCGACTTAATATTTTGTAATTTCGACTTATTATCTTGAAATTTCGATATAAGATCTCGAAATTTCGACTTAATAACTCGAAATTTCGAGTTAATAACCCGAAATTTCGATTTAATATCTTACAACCTACGTCTACTTTGAAATACATTAGATGTTAAATTTCCTTAGCATTTGTTCCGGGGACCCCATTGTTTGTACTATTATTTGAAGAAAAGGCAATAAGATATATGTTTATACTAAACTAGTCAGTCCCCATACATGTTATTATAACTGCGTAACTCCACGCGCAACCGGCGTTTCTGCATTAGTATCTAAAATCACTTCCAGAGAACACAAAATTGAGTTTCTCAGACATACGGTTTTAGAGTTCCAGGCCTTGCAGGCTAAGGTGCCTGAGCGTCCGTCTGTCCAGCCATCTGGCCGTCTGGAGTTATCTCCCTTATTTTTTTTTCATTATTTTCGCATTCTATGTTCAAAATCACTTACTAGGGAACAAACAATTGAGTTTCTTAGTCTAATGGTTTGGTTTAAGAGTCATAGGCCTTGCAGGCAAAGGACCTTATATTTCTCCTTATGTTTGCATTCTTTGTTGAAAATCACTTACTAGGGAACACAAAAGCGAATTTCTTAGTCTAATGGTTTAAGAGTTATAGGCCTTGCAGGCAAAGGACCTTATATTTCTCCTTATTTTTGCATACTTTGTTGAAAATCACTTACAAGGAACACAAAACTGAGTTTCTTAGTCTTATGGTTTAAGAGTTACAGGCCTTGCAGGCAAAGGGCCTTATATTGCTCCTTATTTTTGCATTCTTTGTTGAAAATCGCTTAGTAGGGAACACAAAACTGAGTTTCTTATAGGTCTTATGGTTTAAGAGTTACAGGCCATGCAGGCAAAGGGCCTCAAATTTCTCCTTATTTTTGGATTCTTTGTTCAAAATCACTTACTAGAAAACACATAATTGAGTTTCTTAGTCTCATGGTTTAAGAGTTACTGACCTTACAGACAAAGGATTTTACATTTCTCATTATTTTTGAATTCTTCGTTAACTAGAAATGTATCCAACGTACACAGATGCTCCCGCATTGACGTAGACTAATTTGGTAAGGTTTGCAGAGTTTTATAGACCCCAAAGCGGGGACATCCGTGTACTATGAACACTTTTCTAGTTTTTTTTTTTGTATATTTTACAGGCTTTCAAATGGATCTCTAGTCATTTGTCATTGCATGCAAATATTCAATCTTGTTTCAGTATGGATGCAAATTAAACTGGGTATCTTGTCTACACAAACCTTTGGAGGACAACATGAACATGCAGTTTTACGTTTTCAAATCTGGTGAGCTTTGAAGCCCCTGGTCCTTCTGATGCGGAGGCCACCAGCGCCTACAGCGCTTTGATTCAAAATATGTCGATGAAATTTACTAAAAATTAATGAATCAGGAGAATGTATCCGTTTGTAGACATTTGGATGTCTCGTAAGTCATGGCCGGAAGCTCGCATAAAGATATTGAGTGTATAACCAGCGGCTACCCATTACGAGATTACCAAGTTTTAATTCTATTCAAAAGATCTTATGTCAAAATTTCAAGATAGTAAGTCGAAATTTCAAGATATTAAATCGAAATTTCGAGTTATTAAGTCGAAATTTCGAGTTATTAAGTCGAAAGTGTAAGATATTAAGTCGAAATTTCGAGTTATTAAGTCGAAATTTCGAGTAAATATGTCGAATTTTCGACTTACAATGTATTACGTTGAAAATTCGACATAATAAGTCGAAATTTCGAGATCTTATGTCGAAATTTCGAGATAATAAGTCGAACTTTTAAGATATTAAGTCGAAATTTCGAGTTATTAAGTCGAAATTTCGAGTTATTAAGTCGAAAGTTTAAGATATTAAGTCGAAATTTCGAGTTATTAAGTCGAAATTTCGAGTTATTATGTCGAATTTTCGATTTACAATGTATTATGTTGAAAATTCGACATAATAAGTCGAAATTTCGAGATCATCGAGATAATAAGTCGAACTTTTAAGATATTAAGTCGAAATTTAGAGTTATTAAGTCGACTTTTGAGATACTTATCAACAGAAATAAAAGTACATGTGGTCCTAATGCTCTTTCGTATTTATCACATCTACAGCAGACGACAATTTGATTTTCTTATTATATTCAAAAACCATAAGATTTGTCGTCTAATTTTCTCTGGCAAAAATCGAGCTTCTCATGTCGTCTGCTACAAATTTACTGGTTAATATTGTTTTACAGTATTACGTGTGGTGCAGCTCATTTATTTAACGAATTCCTTCTTAATTGCTGTCTCTGTTTTGTAACATCCGTAATCTAACAACTAGCACGAAACAGGTTTCCTTTTCTTTACCAGCTACTATTTGCTAAGATCGTCTGCTAGATTGTGAATCTTGTTCCCTTAAACAGTTTATTTAATTTCTGGTGTCTCGAAAACTATGACGTTGAAAAAGGTTATGACTCAGATCAGCCAGAGCAGATCGCGGCGGCCAATCAGGGTCTGTTCTGTTTGCATTACTGGGGATCAGAAGAAATGAGGAAGATCGCCTTATGTATTACGAGAACATGCCTATATAATTTTGACCCCCTTAAACTCCACTTTTATATCATAAAACTTGGGTTTACAGGGGTATACATTTTCTTATTTCTGCTCAAAAACATAGATCGTGGGTATACCGGCACAGTGGCTCAGTTGGTAGAGCGTCCGCTTTGCGACCGGGAGGTTGCGGGTTCGATCCCCAGCCGAGTCATACCAAAGACTTTAAATATGGTACTAGCTGATCTGTCGCTTGGCGCTCAGCATTAAGAAAGTAGAGCTAGGAATCAGAACTGGTCAGCTCAGTGTCAGTATAATGTGACTGGATGGAACATCATGTCAAGTATCTGGGGCGTGATATTTCAGTGAGGCAGCACTCTGAAAGTGAGGGCCCTGCTACATCCAGGCACCGTCGCGATATGCCTGAAAGATTATTGAAAGCGACGTAAAGCCAGAATAAAACAAACGGTTCTAACTAGTACCTACAAACTTTGTTTTGAGCAGAAATATGAAAAATATCAGATTTTTTTATCTGACCATTTTCATTTTTCGGTGGTAAGATTTTGAGTATATTTGAATAGGCATGTTTTCGCAATGAGTTAACATGGTTGAGTACATCGTCACAAGATAGTTGCCTGATGTTGTACGCTAAAACTTAGTAATTCAGTAACACGCACGCACGCATGCGCGCACACACACGTATATGTACATACATAATTTCGCCTTCCTTCAATGTCAGAAACAAAGTATTGCTACGTTAGGCACTGGAGACAGTCAATGCTCAAAAGGCAAATGACTTGAATGGATTTTATTAAATAGAAGGAGTCAATAAAACCCAGTAAGCATTCTTTATAAATTTATAGCGGGCCGTTATCGGCCCGTCAGGGTAGCTGACGGGCCGATAACGGACCGCTATAGATTTATATAGAATGCTAGCTGGGTTATGGCAATTATAATGGTCAGAACACAATTTGCATAATGTATCTTTATAAAATGATCTTTGAGCTCTTCTATGAATTCCTATTATTTTACTTGCAACTGGTTAGCAAGCGTTTTTTAAAGGATGGGATATCACCTGGACCTTATGCGACAGACTGCATCCTTAGTTTTTAACCCAATCATGGTTGATAGCTATGCTTTCCTCTTTAAGTGCACGACGGTAGGTCGGTGTCTCATACTCTGTGAAGGTTCCGACCTAAACCATTCATCAGAGGGCTGATATCTAATGTAATGTCTTTGGTTGGGTTATCCGTAGTATAACTAGTCGTGTTCTTTAGCTCTGGCTACCAGTATCTAAAGTAATTGACACACGCCTGCATCCTTGATTTATCACAACGGCTTAGTATGATTTAGAGGATTTTCTGTGATGTTTCACTATTTGAGGTAGGGAGCCTTAATACTACAACATTTGAACCTGGGGTGAAGATTTTACACCAGTAAAATCGATTTTACTCTCCTCCCGTAGTTTTTAGTACGGACTCATTACGAAAACATACCTGTATAATATTGACCCCTAAAACCCCACTTTTATATTGTAAAAATGGGGTTTATAGGGTTATACGTTATTTGAGGCGGTTCGAACGCGTACCAATAATCTATGTTTTGAGCAGAAATATGAAAAATAGAAGAATTTTTCCATCACCAAAACATACCTATATAATTTTGACCCCCTTAAACCCCACTTTTATTGAGTAAAACTGGGGTTTACAGGGGTATACATTATTTTTCTTATTTCTGCTCAAAACATAGATTATTGGTACGCGTTAGAACCGCCACGGTTCTAACGAGTACACAGAATCTATGTTTTGAGCAGAAATATGAAAAATATTAGAATTTTTTTATCTGAAAATTTTCATTTTTTGTTGGTAAAATTTTCAGTATATTTGAATAGGCGTGTTTTCGTAATGTCTGAAAACTTTCAGTTTTTTGATGGTGACATTTTCAATATATTTGAATAGGCGTGTTTTCGTAATGCTTTCCAAATAGATGGTACTGCTGTTGTTTTTCTTTGTTTGGCCTTGAGTTGCGGTGCTTCTGACGTGTTTTGTCCTGTTCGGTGTCTTATTTTTGTATTTAGTGGATCCTGTCTAGCATTGTTTAGGAAGAGGAAGTTGCTTAGTTTTTCTTGTCATTACGAAAACACACCTATTCAAATACACTGAAAATTTTACCAGCCAAATCTGAAAAATTTCAGATGAAAAACTCTGATATTTTTCATATTTATGCTCAAAACATAGGTTGTGGGTACTCGTTAGAACCGCTGAGGCGGTTCTAACGAGTACCCACAATCTATGTTTTTGAGCAGAAATAAGAAAAAATAATGTGTACCCCCGTAAACCCCAGTTTAACCATATAAAGGTGGAGTTTAAGGGGCCAAAATTATTTAGGTATGTTATCGTGATGTGATTTATGGCGTGTGTATTTACTATTTGTCTTGGTTTGCCTTGTATTCCAGTTTGTGTCACTGGTAAACTGTTATGTGATTGTGGCCCTTCTATAGCTCTTCTGTTCTATTTTTGATTCAGATGAGGCATTTTTGACGTCATTGGCAGAACATTTAATCCATATTCAGAATATTCGTAAACGTACCACTGCGATTCGGCCTGGTTGCAAGGAAGCAAACTGTTACTTGTCACATAAAATATATATTATTAGCTCAGCATTTGACAATTTCTTAAAATATTGAGTGTGCCACGTCATATAAAACGCCTAACCAATATATTAAATTAGTTAATAGACTGCGAAGGGCTGATTAAATATACGGTCTAAAATTTTTATTTGTTCCTCGGATATACCATATTTGCCCAAAGCATTTTAAACCTGAGCAAACAGTATAGAAGAACATACGTTTATGTGGAGAAAAAAAAAAGGAAAATTATACAAAAATCAACAACAAAGAGAAAGATCAATCAAACAAATACGCAAGCAAAACTGACATAATAAACAAATAAATTATAACCACACAGTAAAAATAAAATTACGAAAACAGGCGTATTAAAATAAATTGAGAATTTTACCACCAAAACATGAAAACCTTCAGATGAAAAATTCTGGTAGTTTTTATATTTCTGCTCAAAACATAGAGGCGGTTCTAACGAGTACCCACAATCTATGTTTTTGAGCAGAAATAAGAAAATCAATGCATACTCCTGTAAACCCCAGTTTTACTGTATGAAAGTGGGATTTAGGGCTCAAAACAATATAGGCGTGTTTTCGTGATGGAAAAAAAATGTATATAAAAAACAACAACGGCATGAACATTTATCTGGATATGTCATTTGATTAGAGTTTCCTATACGCCATGTTCACTATATAATAAGGTAAATAAGGAAGATTTAATTATTATTATTGCATAAAAAGCAGTGCCGCACGTTAATAACAGCCGTGTATTAACCAGCGAAAAACCGTGTATTAACAAGGGAATTCATGCGCTGTTAATGCACGGATACGCAACTTTCAATATGATCGTATCGGGGCCAAAGAATTGTTGCCGTCACGAGATATGTACTGCCTGGCCTCAGAACGAGCATAGTCCGTGGAAATTGCGTTCGCGAGACATCGGTGAAAAGGCGAAACATAATAGTGCAAGAAATAACGCGAAATGTAGCAAATGTTTTCAGTTTTATGCAATAATAGCGATCGAACATGGTTTTTCAATGAATTAACATTCGCCAGGTCCCGTGGGAGGTTTGTATGAAAAACCCTGTTTGATCCCTATAAGCATATTAAAATATAAATAAAGATATCTATGAAATACAATCACGAAGTACAGCCTTCCCGAGGAATACAAAGAACTGACAAAGAATGAGACATTACGAAAACACGCCTATTCAAATACATTGAAAATTTTGCAACCAAAAAAGGAAATTTTTAAGATAAAAAATTCCGGCGAGGCGGTTCTAACCAGCCCCATAATCTATGTTTGTTTTAGCAAAATAAGAAAAATAATGTATACCCCTGTAAACTCCAGTTTTACTGTATAAAAGTGGAGTTTAATGGAGTCAAGATTATATAGGCGTGTTTTTGTGATGGATGAAGAACAAACGGATTGTCAAAGCAAACGCCACATGTGAAACCGTCGACGACGAACAAAGAACTGCGACAGAAGAACCACCTAAGAACAGTCAGTGGAAAAGCTGCTAAAACATATCTATGGCGTAAAATGTTTGCTACATTACGAAAACACGCCTATTCAAATATATTGAAATTTTCATCTCCAAAAACAGAAAATTTTTAGACAAAAAATCTGATATTTTTTTCATACTTCTGCTCAAAACATAGATTGTGTGTACTCGTTAGAACCGCCTCGGTGAGAAGATCCTATCCAGACCAAAAGGCCTGAGACTGATTCTGTTATGCAGATTTATGAACCATTCTTATCAGATGGTTTTGTGTCACTAAATAGTGACTATGCCCAGTCTACCCCAATTAAAATCTTACGAGATACTGGAGCTTCTTAATCCCATATTTTAGCAGATACTCTGCCCTTTTCTGAGAAGACGTCTTCTGGGACAAGTGTCCTTATTCAGGGTGTAGAGTGTGGATTTGTTAATGTTCCTCTTCATAACATTTATTTATCCTCAGACTTGGTAACTGGTTAGTGGCTGTTGGTGTTCGACCTTTTTTACCTTTTAAAGGTGTTCGCTTACTGTTAGGCAATGACTTAGCAGGAGATAAGGTTGTGGTAAACCCACTTTTGACTAACATACCTTGTATTGATCAGCCACCTGATCCCATTGAGCAGGAAATCCCTGATCTTTATCCATCATGTGCCGTTACAAGGGCCATGGCAAAGAAAGCAAAACAGAATGATGGGGACATTGATTTAACTGATACCTTTTTGGATCAGTCTTTTAAACATGAGATTACAAATTCTCTTTCATCCAGCCTCTCTGAAAAGCAGACAGACTTAGGTGACAAGTCAGAGTCCAGTCATTACTCTTCAATATTAAATGACCAAGGTCAAGGTCATGACTTGGTGTCAAGGTCACAGCTTTGTAAGGAACAGCATAATGATCCTGAAATTTTGCCTTTATTTGAAAGGGCTTTTGATGAGAAAGAAATAGATCAAGTCCCAGTCTGTTTCTACGTCAAAAATGGCATTTTAATGAGAAAATGGCGTCCTCCTGATGTCTCAGCAGAAGACGAGTGGACTGTTAACCACCAAATAGTGGTTCCAAGGGGTTATCGCCCTGAAATTTTGAACTTGGCCCATGAGACTCCCATGTCAGGTCATTAAGGTGTAAACAAGACCTATCACAAAATTCTTAACCATTTTTACTGGCCAGGGTTAAAATCTGATGTTTCTCAGTTTTGTAAATCTTGTCATACTTGTCAGATGGTAGGAAAACCCAACCAGACAATAACAAAAGCTCATTTACAGCCCATACCTGCTTTTGATGAACCTTTTAGCAGAATAATTATTGACTGTGTTGGTCCCTTGCCCAAAACAAAGTCAGGTAATGAATATCTTCTCACTATAATGTGTGCATCTACACGTTTCCCAGAAGCCATTCCACTTAGGAATATTAAAACTAAGAACATTGTTAAGGCTTAGGTAAAGTTTTTTACATTTGTAGGTCTCCCAAAGTCTGTTCAGTCGAATCAGGGCTCTAATTTTATGTCTGGAATTTTTCAACAGGTCATGCACGAGTTGGGCATTACTCAATATAAATCGTCACCTTATCATCCTGAAAGTCAAGGTGCCCTTGAAAGATTTCATCAGACACTGAAAAATATGATCAGATCATACTGCTTTGATACTGAAAAAGATTGGGATGAGGGCATCCATTTGTTGTTGTTCGCTGTTAGAGAATCTGTTCAGGAATCTCTTGGTTTCAGCCCATTTGAACTGGTATTTGGCCACACTGTGCGTGGACCTTTGAAACTTTTGAAAGAGAAATTTAATTCAAATGATGACAGTTCTCTGAACTTACTTCAGTATGTATCAGATTTTAAAGACAGACTGTCTAGAGCTTGTGAGGCTGCTCGGACCAATCTTAAGTCAGCACAAAGGAAAATGAAACGTTGGTATGATGAACATGCAAAAGAAAGAAAATTCATGCCTGGAGACAGGGTACTTGCTCTTTTGCCTATTCCTGGCAAACCATTGCAAGCCAGGTATTACGGCCCTTACACTGTAGATAAACAGATTAGTGACGTAAATTACATTGTGAGCACTCCTGGGAGACGCAAACAAAAACAGTTATGTCATGTTAACATGCTTAAACAATACATAGATAGGGATAGCTCTCGGCCAGAAACTTTCACACCTAGATCCAGTCCAAAGAAAGGAACTGAAACAGTTAATTCATCAATATGAACACTTATTTCCGGATATTCCTACAAGGACTGACAAAATTTATCATGATGTGAATGTTGAGGACTCACAACCTGTCAAACAACATCCATATAGAATGAACCCAACAAAACAAAAATATCTTAAGGAAGAAATTCAGTATTTGCTGGGCAATGATTTTATTGAACCAAGTCAAAGTGAATGGAGTTCACCTTGCATTCTTGTGCCAAAACCTGATGGAACATATCGGATGTGCACCGATTACAGGAAGGTCAATAATTTGAGGAAAACAGACACTTTTCCCATACCAAGAATGGATGACTGTATTGACAAAATTGGAAATTCAAAATATATAACTAAATTTATATCTTCTGAAAGGATTTTGGCAAATTCCTCTCACAGAAAGAGCCAAAGAGGTCTCAGCATTTGTTACTCCTGATGGATTATATCACTATAAAGTAATGCCTTTCGGAATGAAAAACTCTCCGGCAACATTTCAACGCTTAATCAACACCATAGTAGCTGGAATCGAGCATTGCGATGCTTACATCGATGATGCAATCATATACAACGATGAATGGAATCACCATCTTGGAACTATCGAAGTATTCTTTGATAAACTAAGTGAAGCAAAATTGACAATAAACCTTGCTAAAAGTGAATTCTGTTATGCAATTTTAACATTTCTAGGACATGTTGTGGGTCATGGTCAGGTTAAACCGATAGAGGCTTAAGTTGAAGCTATTTCAAATTATCCGATGCCCACATGCAAAAGACAACTGATGAGGTTTCTTGGTATGGCCGGTTATTACAGAAAATTCTGTAATAATTTTTCTGTCATTGCTGAGCCACTGACTAATTAGTAAAAGAATGAGGTTTAAGTGGACTAGTGATTGCCAGAATGCCTTTGATAATCTGAAAGCCATACTGAGAAGTGAGCCGGTTCTCTTGGCACCGAATTTTAATAAAGAATTTAAGCTTTAGATGCAAGTGATGTTGGTGCGGGTGGTGTATTGCTGCAAGAGGATGACAATAGTGTGGATCATCCAGTTTGTTACTTTTCCAAAAAGTTTAACAAACATCAAAAGAATTATTCTACAGTAGAGAAAGAATGTTTGTCTCTCATTCTTGCTCTTCAACATTTTGAAGTTTATCTGACTTCTTCGTCCTCACCTATTGTTGTTTTCAGCGATCACAATCCCCTGACTTTCATCCATAAGATGAAAAACAAGAATCAGAGGTTGCTCAGATGGAGTCTGTTGTTACAGGAATACAATCTTGACATCAGGCATATCAGGGGAAAAGATAATATTATTCCTGATGCCTTGTCCAGAGCATGATGTCTTGATCTGTGGTTTCCTGTAACTTGCTGTATATACGATAATAATTGCCTTTATCAGTATTTTATTTTATGATAATTTTATGGCAAAAGAAAGCTTTATTGCATAAATCTTTCTTTTCCTTGAAGAGGGGAAGTGTAATATATAGGGTGTTCATTTATCTTAAGCATCATGTTTACTATGTTTCCATAAATAGCTTTATTTACTATGTTTCAAAAAATAACTTTCTAGAACAACATGTTTACAATAACATGATGTTTACGTCCTTGATTCTGGACTGAGTTATTTTTGGAATGTCATGGAAGATTTAGAAGTTTCTTGATTGGAACTGGAAAATAAGAGATGCTTGTAGTAAATTCTTTTTCTAGAACCTTCTTTGATATTATATAAGGAGAAAAGATTTTCATCTGGGCATCTTTGTATACTTTCACTGGAAATTATTCTATACTGGATTACTTTACTATTTTATTCATTCTGGACTTAAATTCTGAATTCAGGAACTTTAAATTGTGGGATCAGAAACTGATATTCAAAGGATTTGTTTTATAAATTCTCGTGGATTATTTCAGAGGGACTTTGTGACATAAACTTGAAAGGTACTATCTACTTACATTCTTTTGTTTTGAATCGGGTCTCATTTTTTTGTGAATAAACATTGTTAATAATTAAAGCTTGTTGCTGGTTTCACTTTCATTTCTTTCTCGTTACGCCTGGCTCGTAACAATATATATATATATATATATAAAGTAATTGATTTACGTATTTGATTTTACTCTAAGAATGTAAAACTGCTACCACGCTAGCCATCTTTTGTCTTGTCGACCACTGAAACAAGGTATCCAAGAATTATTACCTCGCTTGGAGAAGAGAGAGCTAATCTTAATGCTTTTCGTACATTTGTTCGATTCGCGCTTGTTTAGATTTGTCGGTTTCCTCTTCCTCTCAGTGTCTGGGAAGGGCCGCGGTTTGTGAATGTGGCACTCCCTGGTCTTTTCTCTTACCTTTTCTCTATAGGACGTATGCTTTGGTTCCCGCTTACAAGTCCATAAACATTTTTGTCATCGTTTGACGTGTGCACTGTCAGAGCTTTTGGAAAGGTGCTTGGCAGTGCTAATCATGTATGCAAACTTTCAAAGATGACAAGCTGAGTATTCATTACGTAAACATGGCTTTTCAAAGAAAGAAATTGAGAATTGTATCACCAAAAAAAAAAAAAAAAAAAAAAAAAAAAAAAAAGAAGAAAACATTCAGTTGAAAAATTCTGGTAGTTTTCATATGTCTGCTCTAAACATAGATTGTGAGTACCATTTCGACGATTTCTCCTATACTATACTTGTTCTTAAATTTGAACAAATCAGTATTACTGCCTCATCACGAAAACACGCCGATATAATTTTGATCCCCTTAAACCCCACTTTTATGTAGTAAAATTAGGGTTTACAGGGGTATACATTAGTTTTCTTATCTTTTGCTCAAAATAATAGATTGTGGGTACTCGTTAGAACCGCTTCGACGAGGCGGTTCTAACGAGTGCCCATAATCTATGTTTTAGAAGAAATAAGAAAATTAATATATACCCCTGTAAACCCCAGTTTTACTACATAAAAATAGGGTTTAAGGGGGTAAAAATTAAATAGGCATGTTTTCGTAATGTTGACCGTTATCGTATTCTGTCAAGTTTGCAGTAAGTATTTTAGAGAACCAGGATAAGCTTCTAACATTATGTATTAGTGAAAGAAGGCTCACAAAATAGGCCGCGCCAAGTGAAAATAAGTCTTCGAGCATGCGCATAACGCCCAGATTCATAGTTAATACATGCATGCTCAAAGTCTAATCCGGACATTTGCTCTCCATTGATACCATTACAAAAACATGCCTATTCAAATATATTGAAAAATTTACCACCAAAAAATTGAAAATTTTCAGATAAAAATTCTGATATTTTTCATATTTCTGCTCAAAACATAGATTGTGGGTACTCGTTAGAACCGCCTCGGCGAGGCGGTTCTAACGAGTACCACGAACTATGTTTTTGAGCCGAAATAAGGAAAATAATATATACCCCTGTAAACCCCAGTTTTACTATATAAAAGTGGGGTTAAAGGGGATCAAAATTATATAGGTATGTTTTCGTGATGCATTCTTTATTGTCGAATGATTATGTTAGCGGACAGCGAAGACCCTGTTCAGACTGCACGGATGCGCATGCTGAACTGGGCTTTCGCTGTCCGCATATGCCAGAAGACAAATTTCGATTGCCGCGGTCGATATGAAGCACGTTTCACCGCAAACTCGAGTTTATGCACTAGGTTTGACTTCTCAAAATGACGAGCTTTTTGACTTTCTCCTGTCTATTTAAACTCAATTGATCAAGTGAAAATTCTAGTTAGGTGAATAAGCTCCAGTCTAGATACCTCCACGAGAGGAAGTCTACATATGATTTCCCACACCTTATACTGCACTACCAAAACTACACTACACTTATAAAAAAATAAAATTCTGGTTTTAATCGAAAGGGGGTTAATTGTAATGAAAAACATTTTTTTTGTTTTCACTTCAGAGTGTTATAAACATTATACCTATGATCTTGTCAAACATCTTTTTATGCTCTTTCTTCTTGATAATATCTTTGTTTGGCTTGGAACTAACTTATACAAACAAATATTTGATATACCACAGAGAACTTACTTAATATTGAAAATGATTGTTTAGGACAAATGATAGATAAAATGTATCCAAAAAATCTTCAGCTGAACAGAGCTAATGCCTCTGATGGAGAGGCCTCGTTTAAGATTTATCAACATCTAATGGTATAATCTCCTCTAAAATTTATAACAAGCTTTGATTTTGATATTGATAACTTTCCTTTTTTATCGCACATGCATTTGCATGAGCGACTAGGGCATGTAAGTTTCCGTCCGTTCTTCTATTCGTCCGTGTACTTACGTCCACTTTAGCGTCCACCCTAGCGACCAGCCTGAATGAAGTCGAAACTGTTTGAAATATTTTAATGATTAGGGCGAGGCAGATTGTCATGTACAAGAATGACAAATCACGCATTTAGTTTAAACATTTTTATTTCCAATTTAGTACATGTATAAACATACAACGTCATAATACAACCAGGATTAGAACGGAAGCTTTAAGCTTATTTTGTTCTTCATGCATTTTTCCAGTTATCCCTCTTTTATATATAGTTTTTTTTTCCGTTCTTAGTCTATAACCCGAAACCGTTTAAAATATTTGAATAATGCTTTGTAGGATTATAGAATAGGGCGAGACGGAGTGTACAAGAATGACATATCTCACGCTTTTTGTGTCCAGTTATCGTCCTTTTATATCGTTTTTTTTCCGTTTCAAACACTTTTAATTCTGTACAATGACTCCATTTATAATACTTGAGGCTCGCGCTCTCGAAGTACTTTATTTATATCGCAATAACGTGAGTAATATAGCGGATTCTTTCAAAATGACAACTCTCAGGATTTTTCCAGTTATCTTACTTTATTATATTTATTTTTGTTTTCAATTTATAGCCCAGTAGCCGTTTTTAAGATTATAGAATAGGGTAAGGCGGAGTGTCACATACACGAATGACAACTCTCACTGAGCTAAACAATTGTCGTGATGTACAATGACTCCGTTGATAATCTTCTCAAGCTTGCTCTCGAAGTACTTTCTTTACATTGCAATGACGTGGTAACATAGCGGACTCTGAGCCGGATCTTGCATTTAGGAATTCTAGTCTCAATATTAAGACCCGAAACACGATTTCTGAAATTAAATATGGTATTGCTAATAAGTGTGTTCCTAAAATAACATGGAATAGAGGAGATTACTGACAGACAAGTCGATAAATTCGATTCCTTTGTTGATAAGGTGTCGGATGTGATTAATTTTAGTCACATTAGGAAAACACGCCTATTCAAATATACTGAAAATTTTACCACTAAAAAATGAAAATTTTCAGATAAAAAATTCTGATATTTTCTTATTTCTGCTCAAAACATGGATTGTGGGTACTCGTTAGAACCGCCTCGACGAGGCGGTTCTAACGAGAACCCACAATCTATGTTTTGAGCAGAAATAAGAACAATAATGTGTACCCCTGTAAACCCCAGTTTTACTATATAAAAGTGGGGTATAAGGGGGTCGAAATTATATAGGCATGTTTTCGTGATGATGAACGGTCGAAGAGCATGTTCCGTAAAACACTTATGAAGACGCACATGTATGTCTTGTCTTTTTTGTATTTTTTTTTAAGTTGAGCCTCAACGTGAGAAAACGTGCCTTCTGACATGCGCCCCCACCAAATACTCAAATCAGCCTGAGCATTCGCGCAGTCTGATCAGAGTCTTTGTTGTCGGCATGAAGAAACTGCATCATTGGCTGTCCAAAATACGTACCGTGAAGATTCTGATCAGACTGCGTGAATACGTAGGCTGATCTCATTACGAAAACATGCCTATATAATTTTGACTCCACTCATACCCCACTTTTATATAGTAAAACTGGGGTTGACGGGGGTATACATTATTTTTCTTATTTCTGCTCAAAAACATAGATTGTGGGCACTCATTAGTACCCATAATGTATGTTTTGGGCAGAAAAATGAAGAGTATCAGAATTTTTTATCTGAAAAATTTCAGTTTTTTGGTGGTAAAATTTTCAGTATATTTGAATAGGCTTGTTTTCATAATGTGAATCTTCGCTAGGCGCACATATCCGTAGATATGTTTTCTGACATTGTGCCTCAATTGATTCTTATCGATATCGTTTTGTCCCCCCCCCCCGACTTAAGTCGAAGTGGACTATTAAAATGGGTTTTGTCTGTCCGTCCCCCTGTCCGAGCGAAGGAATGGTCATATATTGGGTAGGTATATCCTGGGTAATTTACATGGAGTTTGCTCTATGTCGTCTATAAATGCCCAACAAAAATGAGGGTTCTATTGGGTAGTTTTTTATGCTGTCGGATAGTTTTACATTTTTTTATTATGAAAATTATAACATTGAGAATCCAATTAGTGTCCATATGTGTCCGTTCGTCCGTCCGTCCGTCCGTAGACACAATGAGATGAGGTTGCTTGTGGGCGCAACTCCTCTTACAATTTTATACTCATCTTTTTGAAACTTTGCAGGTGTTCAGTTTATGTCATGGTCTGAAGATGTGCATGTGTTTTTGAAGTTATCCTATCATTTCTTTTTATCAACTTTTTTCCACTTTGTCAACTTTTTCATCCGATTTCTATTACAATAAATACCTTGTGGGCTCAACTACTCTTAGAGCTTCCACCGATCATTTTGAAACTATGCATACTTGTTCTACATGGTCTGTAGATGTGAGTGTGGCATTGGGGTTATCCTCCCAATATTTGTTACCACTTTTTTTCACTTTTTCGATTTATTCTTTTCCAGATCCGATTATTATTAGAATAGATATCTTGTTGGCGCATCTCTTCCTAGAGTTTTCCACCAGTTATTTGGAATGTTCCACAATGGCGTAGGAGATGATTTTATCAAGCTTTGGCTTACCGTCAGATCCTGTACCATGTGCTTGTACTTCCTAAGACTTGTATATTCTTGTCAAGTAAAATAATGTTTAAACCAATCATTTGGAAACTGTGCATACTTCTTCTACATGGTCTGAAGATGTGTGCGTGGTTTTGGGCTTATCCCGCCGTTTTTTTTTTTTTTTTTTTTTTTTTTTTTTTTTTTTTTACTTTTTTTCAACTTTTTGACTTAGTTTTCCGGGTCCGATTAGTATTAGAATAGATATCTTGTGGGCGCAACTCAAACAAGAGTTTTCCATTCGATCATTTTGAAATAATGCATACGTGTTCTACATGGTCTGTAGATGTGCGTTTGGTTTATCTTCCTATTATTTTTTATCAACTTTTTCCCCTTTTTCGACTTGCTTTTTTCCAGGTCTGAATAGAATTAGAATAGATACTTTGTGGGCGCAACTCTTCCTAGTGTTTTTTTATTTTGAAACTATGCATACATGTACTTGTTGTACGTGGTCTGAAGATGTGCATGTAGTGTTTGGATAATCCTATTATTATTTTATTAAGTTTTTCCACTTTTTCAACCTCCTTTTTCCAGGTCTGAATAGTATTAGAATAGATACATTAAGTTAGCAACTCTTCCTTCAGTTGTCCATCGATTATTTTGAAACCATGCATACTTATTCTACATGGTCTGAAGATGTGCATGTGGTTTTGGGGTTATCCTACTATTTTTTTCTTTACTCTTTTTCCCACTTTTTCGACTTAGTTTTTGTAGGTGTGACATGATGATATAGGTAGCTTGTGAGTGCAACTCCTTTTACAGTTTATACCAAACTTTTTAAAACTTTTCATGTGCATTTATTATGGTCTCAAGGTGTGCATGTTGTTTGAAAATAATCATGTTAATTTTTGTCAGTGTTTTCTGCTTTTTCCACGTTTTTTCAAGCCTTTATTACTATCAGAATACACAACTTGTGTGTGCAATTTCTACAGTTTTCTATCGATTATTATGTAATTTTGCAGGCTTATTCTACATGCTCTGAAGATGTGCATTTGTTTTGGGGGTTATCCTTCCTTTATTCCTTACCAACTTTTTCTACTTTATTTGTCTTTCTGGTTTTACTATCCCGAACGCTACTTGAAGGGGCTATTAAACTGTTTAAAACTCGCAGCCCTTTACTTACAAAGCCATGACGTAATGGGCTTTTAGTAAGTATAATATTTATACAGCATTTTACAGAAGAATAGCCGCCAATATCTCAACAAGGCTTCAGGCTCCTGATATGTCTGAGTGTAGCGCAAATCAGATAAATTGCCGCGCATGGAAATTTCTGTTTTGCATATGCCGGACTCGGTCACCCAGATCAGCCTGCTAATTCTCAATGTCTTATGGGGACATTTATTGCCATCTAACAGAACCAACGAATAACGTAGAATATATAAACAGATAGAGAAGGTCCTGATCAGTCCCTGCATCACAGTCTAATTTGTGTCTGTAGTGTTTGTGTATAGCATTAATATAGCATTAAGACCCCTTTCTAAGCAATGCATTAGATAAAATGTATGACTATTAGATCTTGTTTTTACTGTCTGCAGCCATAAGTGGCCATTGAGGGGCTTTGTCTTAAAAATATTTTGTCTACTCAATTAAGGTAGAAGGATGCATTTGGTAAAATTACAACCATTTTGGATGGAAACGGTAACTTTTGTGACTTCGTGTTTGTTTTCCTGTACACCAACTCCCTTTCAAAAAGTCTGCTCTAAAAAATTATGTCTTAAAGGAAAGAATTGCTCTCAAGGGGCGGGATTGATGTGTGTGTGTGTGGGGGGGGGGGGGGGGGGGGGAGTGGGGGGGGGGGTGGTGGTGGAGGGAAAGCCAGTTATATTACCGCTTAGAGTAGATCTCTTTTCAGCAGACACAATTTTGATTAAGTTCTCTTACTTGAACATATATCATTGTCCCTTAAGAGGATAGATTTTAATATATCAATTCTTAGATATGGGTTATCTCCATTGAAAGCGAATTTATTGCCTTTAAATGAATAGATTTGGTTTAAAAACATATTTCTTTTTCAATAACATGTACATAAATGACACATACATTGTAACAAGTTTCTAATAATAAACTACAGAAGATCTGAAAGAAAGCATTTTGCTTGTAGAGTTCATTTCCTCTAAGATGGCTGTTTACAATCAATGTAATGGAAAATTTTACCGGAGATAAATCGCCGAGGCGGTTCTAACGAGTACCCACAATCTATGTTTTGAGCAGAAATATGAAAAATATCAGAATTTTTTATCGGAAAATTTCCCTTTTTTGCTTGTAAAGTTTTCAGTATATTTGAATAGGCGTGTTTTCGTAATGGATGCTGAAGCGTATAAATGTAGCGTTGTCGAATAACGCGGTATTTCGGACATATTTATGAGTTTGGATTTCGCGGTATTTATGAATTTGGATTACGGCTTAGGTACCATGACCGCAACTACACACTAATAAGTAGTGGACCAAGTCTTCAATATGTCCACATGAACACAGAGGAACCAATTGTACAAGTGTTGGTTTAGTGAGCTATATTCAAGTCGTAACCGAGTGTGATATATTTGGCCTTCCCGTGTGGTTTAAACATTATCAAAGTATTTAGGAGTCGCCGTTCTCTCCGCTTGATTATCATTCATATACTTTTTAAATGTGTTTAATGTTGCTGAGTTTCGCAAGTCCGGTTCTAGGCCGATGGATAGATTTAAATGTCACTAAGTTGCCAGGTTTTGTGCGCAGAAAACTGAACATGCATGACGATGACATGGATGGAATAGATGCTCTTTTCCTTAACATCAACACAAGACTGTTCCTAAGGATAATCATAGCTTAGTAAATGTATATTCGGTAAAATGCACAGAACTTTAATACCATGTTAAAGCTTTCGTTAAATTCATATCATTAGCTCGCCTGTACGAAAGTACAGGCCCCGAGGTTGTAATTTTTTTTCATGCTCAACTCAGATGAAGATGAAATGTCCTCAAATCTCAAATTACTAATAATTGCAAATTCATTATTTCTTTATTGTTGGCATTTTCATATTTATTAGCAGGGGAAATTTCATGCCCAGCCGAGTTGAGCATGGAAATGTCCATTCACCTTGGGGCTTTATAGAGCAGAAGGTTTAAAAGTTTTAAAAATGCTACACCTCAAGTGAATGGACGTAGGTCATACTTGCCCTGATGTTAGATACTAGTCTGATGTTCTATGCTGTACTATCCTGACCCACGCGAATGTCCGGTGACAGCTCTTAACGCAACAGCAGTTACAGTTTCGAGTAAGCAGTTTTCCAGTGGACACGCAACGTTGAGACAACGTCGCATCAACGATGTCATGTGCCCGCTGGGTTTAAATCTCTTTTTATACGCCCGTTAAAAAAAAGACAAAAGAAAAAAAACGGACTAATTATACTATGTCGTTGTCCGGCTAATCGTCCGTCCGTCCGTTCCGTTTCTCACACAAAAGTGATTACTCTCTCTTTCTTAATTTCCTGTCGAGTTATTTTCCTTTGATTAATGTTTTCAGACTATCTTAGTGCGTACTAGAACTCTGTAAACGTTTTGGATATCTTGATAAACTTTATAGCAATATGTATGAGATCAAGACGGCTGGACGCTGCAAAAATGGTTGCTCGCCCTTTCTTATTTTCTGAGTTATTTTCCTTTGATAAGATTTTTTTATACTATCCTTGTGCATACCACACCATTACTAGATAACCATATGTAATGACGAAACATTAAAACAGTGGGTATGAGGTTAAGACGGTGTGTCGCTTGCAAAAAAAAAAAAAAAAAAAAAAAAAAAAAAAAAAAAAAAAATAATTGCTCTCCCTATTTCCGCTTCTGAGTTACTTACCTTAGATTAAATTTTTGTCTGACCTTGTGCATACCTTAAGTAGGTAACCGTACGGAATATCTTGATGAAACTTAAAAGCAATAGGCATGAGGTTAAGACGATCTGTTTCCTACCAAACGGTTACTCTCTCTTTCTTAGTTTCCAAGTTATTTCTCTCTGATTAGTTTTGTTTCACATATTTCCTTATGCATGTCATAATTAGGTTACCATATGGAATATCTTGATGAAACTTTATAACAATGTGTATGAGGTCAAGACTGCGTGTCACATAAAAAAAAGATTGCTCTCCCTTTCTCAGTTCCTGAGTTACTTTCCGTTAAGTATTTTTTGAACTATCATTGTGCGCACCAAAACTCAATAACCGTGTTGACTATCCGAATGAAACTTCACAGCAATGTGTATGCGGTTAAGACATGTCGGTGCAAAAATGATTGCTCTCTTTATCTTACTTTCTGCGTTACTTCCCATTTCATAAGATTGTTTTCATACCATCCTTGTGCGCGCTATAACTAAGCAGCCATATGAAATATCTTGATGCAACTTTATAGCAACGTGTATGCGGTTAATACGGTGTGCCGCGTATAAAAATGATTGCTCTTCCTTTATAGATTACTGAATTACTTTCCTTTGATTAAATTTTTGACTGACCTTGTGCGTACCATTAGTAGGTAACCGTATGGAATATGTTGATGAAACGTTATAGCAGTGTCACATACAAAAAAGATTGTTCTCCCTTTGTTAGTTTACGAGTTACTTCCTTTTAATAAGTTTTGTTTTTCATGTTATCCCTATGCGTGCCATTATGAGGCGACCATATGGAATATCTTGATGAAAATTTTATAGCAATATGTATTAGGTCAGGACGGTGTGTCGCGTACAAAAAATGCTATATCTTTCTTAGTTTCTGAGTTATATTCCTTTAATTAGTTTTTTCCCACTCTATCCTTTGGCGTACCATAACTAGGTAACAATATGGAATATCTTGATGAAACTACAACAATGCATATGTGGATAAGATGGCGTGTCGCTTACATAAAATGATTGCTCTCCCTCTGTCAGTTTCTGAGTTACTCATTTTAACTATTGTTTTCAGACTATCCTTCTTCACGTCATAACCAGGTAACCGTATGGCAACGTAACGAGCATACAGTTGTAAAAGTCCACATATTTTACGCATGTATCCAGCTATATAGATGGAGTACCCTTGTTTAATGGTAAACTGGCGTATTTTGCCCTCTTTGCGGTGCTTTTGTTACATTACAGGAATGTCGGTTACGGAATAAATTTGGTTTATGTTCAAAGCATTAATTTCAAAACTTCATCTAATTAGAACAAAATTTAGTCTTCTTGTATCATTATTTATCCTAAATACTGGGACAGCGAAGCCTGAAAAAGCAACGTAGTTGCCAAAGTTTGACTAAATGCCGTAGGTTTACGTAATTGTTTCCGGAATATCAGGGCGGTGCTCAGCTATTAAGCCGGGAGGCAGTGCGCGTGATCTATCTATTCATGTTTTATTAACCCTTGTCCTGCTGAACCCAGATATACCCTGCCTTTGCAAACAGTGCAGATCCAGATCAGTTGGCTTCTGAAGTAGCCAACTGATCTGGATCTGCACTGTTTGCCGTTAAGTATGTGAATTTATAGCAACGGTATGGATCAAGTAATCTGATTGGCTGAAAATTAGAAGTGGGCGTGGCATCTTAATTTATTCAGCAGGACAAGGGTTAATATGTTTTATTCACTATATCTATTCATAGGTGAGAATTTATGTGAGATTGGCTACCAAAAATACACCCAGTAAAGATTATGATGAGACTGCTCGAATGCGCAGGCTGATCTGAATCTTCTTTAGGCACACATGTCCGAAGGTACCTTTTCTGACGTTGCGGCACAATTCATCATTTCATTATTTATTCCTTTTCGAATATGATCATTTGTTGAAATGTTGTGGACTCACGTCCAATTCGCTCAACCTTCTGTAAAAATACAAAACACTCACATTTGTTATAAAGCCATATAAAGGTTTAAGTCTGAATTTTCAACATGCTTCAGATGTTTCGCTGACTAGTGCTTATTTATTTATTTATTTATACAATATTTGCTCCTTGGGTGAAGATTAAATGCGAATAAAATCCATTTACCCACGCCCGGTAGTTTTGTGTTTCGATTTATCCCAGAGTATACCTGCACCAAAGGTTGTTGTACATGTGATTATCATTGATCAATGTAATCAAACAATGCAGTTACGCATCCGACCCTATCCGCCTGGCCATTTGGGTATATTACAGTAAATGACCACACATTTGTTTCCAGTAATGACGTAATAACGTAATAAAAAGAGTTTTGTTATTTACCGCATCAAGAAAATCGATTGCCAGAAGTAACAAAGGCGTTAAAAAGCTGGTTTCAAACGGCACAATTCTGAAAATTCCCCTTATAATGCAGACCTGTATAGTTTCACTGTGTATTATGGGGAATCATACGGTTCACATAACATTGACCTGTTTACGTTATAAGAGTGCGCATGTGTACAGGTTTCTCAATGCCTTCTCAGTAAGCATTCTACATTATAGCGGGACGTTATCGGCCCGTCAGAGTAGCTGACGGGCCGATAATGGCCCGCAGTAGATTTATAAAGATTGCTAGCTGGGTTAATTGTCCGCTTATGCGACAAGGGCCCTTTTCTTCTCACATGACTTGTTGCACAATGATTATTATCAGAAAATGTTTCCTGTGTGGGTCTGTCTCATATTTTTCTAAGCTGCCGTTCCCTTGTCGCAGAATATGACTTATACTGACTCTCCTGACAATAGCGTGACATCACGTATTCATTGCTGACATTTCATCAAGTTCGTCTGACATATGCCATGTTGACACAAATTCTAAAATAGACATAGCATCTTAAGAAAAAAAGGGACTTCCGGACATACACTTACAGAGAAAACCCAAATACTTCTGTAAAAGGAAAGCGGAGATCCAGATCAGACTGCGACGATACACATGCTGATCTGAGCATTTGTTTTCATTCAATGCATTTAGGTAAAAATTAAGGAAAACATTACGAAAACACGCCTATTCAAATATATAGAAAATTTCACCTCCAAAAACCGAAAATTTTCAGGTGAAAACTCTGATATTTTTCATACTTCTGCTCAAAACATAAATTGTGGGTACTCGTTAGAACCGCCCCGGCGAGGCGGTTCTAACAAGTACCCACAATTTATGTTTTTGAGCAGAAATAAGAAAAATAATGTATACCCCTGTAAACCCCAGTTTTACTATATAAAAGTGGGGTTTAAGGGGGTCAAAATTATATAGGCATGTTTTTATGATGAGAATACATTTTTAGGTGATGCAACTATGTCAAAATTGTTATTACCTTCCTTCTCTAAAAGGGGTCTGCTCTAAAAGGAAAGAATTTGCTCCGCTTGGGAGCACGTTCTTTCCTTTTAGAGCTGATTTCTTTTCTGAAAACCATTTGATTGAAAGGATTCGATAAACGGAAAAGCACACACGTTGTCTCCATTGAACTGACTGGCGGAACATTTTTACCAAGTGTTCCCTGGTCGCAGGATATGACTTATACTGACTCTTCTCGCATGGGTCTTAACAGAGCAGTTGCTGTATCTTCACACATTCTAAATTACACCAGTGATTTCCAGATTAGATAGCTAGGAGTGAACCTAGGAACTGATACAATCAGATCCACATCAATTTTCTGAATATAACTAAACAGCCACAAAATAAAAAAAAACACACACAAAAAAAACAACAAAAAAACAAACAAACAAACAAAAAAAAAAAAAAAAAAAAAAAAAAAAAAACAACATAAAAAGACCCACAAACAAACAACAACAACAACAAAAAAAAAAAAAAAAAAAAAAAAAAAGAAAGAAACAGATGACAAGCATTCTTGGCAACTCTTTCCAGAAAAGGTGGCAACCGTGTTACCCAAATTTAACTGAACATATCTTTAATCTGCATAATTGTTAAAAGAAAAACATTTGTTAGTGAAACACTTTAGAACATTTAACAAAAATGAACACAACGTCCGTACCACTTTGTTTGGAACGGTCAGTAATAGGTTACTGGGAGAGGGGGGTGGGGATGGGGGTGGGGGTGGTACGCTCAACTATCAGCGCTTACAATTTTCACTCCGTTTCAATTACGCGCTGAAGTTTTGCCCTGTTCATTACGATATTTGAACTATTTATATTTCAGTATTTCACCAAAAGTCGCTTTGTATCGCTCTCAGCCGAACGTTTCGTAACACGACTAGGTATTGGCTGATTTTCTCCCGAACAAACGCTGTTGTTAAATTTAACCGGGGGCTTTTTTTGTGTGTGTCTTGAAATCTGATATTTACAATCTGTTTGTTCTGCGAAATAAAGCAATAACTTAGCCTTTTCATATTCTGAAGAAGCCAACTGATCTGGACCTACACTGTTTGCAAAGTCCGGGCATATCCGGGTTCAGCAGGACTAGGGTTAATGTAAGAACATATAACAACACGGTATCAGAGAAACAGATAAAGCGAGTTTTGTTTTTTTACTGTTTTTTTTTTTTTTTTTTTTTTTGTAATAATTTAGGGATAATTCTATCTGTTTCGCCTTAATACTATCTATTTCGCCATTCATTAGAATTGCCTCGTTTCTAATGAATACCCACAAGATATGTTTTTATAGAGAACTTACGAAAATTATCCCTAAATTATTACCAAATACCTACCTGATCTGTTGCTCTACGTAACATAAATAAACTGATAGCAGTTGTTGTGTGTTTGTATCACATGATAGCTAAGTGGTTTGGTTGAAACATGTGCTCCGATTGGGTCTTCAGCTGAAGGAGACTCCTCTGATTATAAATAGCTGCGGAGTAAGCAATTATCAATGAAATGGTGGAGGATAAAACAGAGGTTTGTCTACGGAAAAAAAATGAGTTAGCAAATCTCTGTGCAAGAGAGTAGGGGGTCGGGGGCTGAAGCTAGCTTTTCGGGGTCCAAAACCTCGCCCTCAGCTTCCATAGTGGTAAAAACAAATATTTGTTCGGTCTTTTAAGTCATTTATGAATCATTACGGGCAATGAATAAATCATAGATACGGCCTATAACAAAACAAAGATGAGGGGTCACCAGAGACAACGTGCCGATACCTTGGATACCCCTTGGGTGTCAAATAACATCACTGGAATACTGGACTAAAAGAAAACCAACATTTAATCCCCTGTAGGCCGAGATACAGACATAAACGTTCATCTGAATGAATAGATTTAAAGTCGGTGCCATCACAGAGTTTGAACTCCTACCCACCGACGTACAATTAAAAAGGTAAGCAATGTGGTCAACCGTGGTTTGGTCAACCGCTAAGCAAGAAAACTGTTTTATGACATCAATGTTTTACCCCCTTCGTTTATAAAATTAAACGAACTTGATCAGAACATTTAGGTTTACCTTCATTTTTTTTCTAAACTTATACACCAAGTCACAATAAAATTCAGGTTCCAACAGGCCTTGTAGCAGAAGTTTTTCAGTTCGGTATAGTTTTTAGAAACCAATGAGTCGTGCGACGATAAAACTTAGAAAATAGCTTTCCGAAATTTACTATACCGGTAGCCCTGTTGGAGTAGTTTGGTAGTCAAAGTTTTGTTATGGGCATTGAAATCATCTAAAAGACTAGAGACTCTCGCAAACCGGATAAAATGAGAAATGTAAGCACCATGAGAAGGGGTACGAAAAACATCGCCATCCAAAAACAGGGAAATGGACAATGTCAAAATCAAAAAAAGTGATTTATCCTAATTTTTGGATAAAACAAAACCGTTTAAAATTGATAAATGCAAATCTAAAAATAGGGCCTTGGTACCAGTAGAATTAGCTGTGTTCCAATGCAGTTCAGCAGAGTAAATTTGAGTGACATTTCCTTCAAAGTAAAGATTGTCGATATTTTCGAAAGGTCCTCCAGATAGCTGGAAGTTGTTAAAGCCTTCAATAGTATCAGCTTGTGTATCACTAAAAACAGAGATAATTTTTCTGTGCAACTTAAATGCCAAATGTAATGAAACAATTATCTAAAAGGTATGATAATGATTCACATATGTTTTGACAAAACTAAAGTTTAAACCGTTTTCAGTCATGTTAATAATATATTCCTATTTTTGCAAGAAAGATAAGATTAGGAGAGTCTTCTCTTCGAAAAGTAGCCTACGGAACAATTAAGTCTGTAAGTTTCGCTTTGATTAAATTATAGGTAAAGTTGCATAAAGCGTAGAAAATCATATACGGGTATCCATCACTAAAAAGTCGTGAATTCCACTATATCATAGCGCTTTCGAATCGTTTAATGAAAAATTTGCATGATCACAGATCTATCATTATCCAACTGATGCACCTACAGCAATTCGGATGACGTTACAAATAATGTCGTCATACCAATATTTGGACGTCACGTCAAGAGTTCCTTGTAAAATGGCATCGCCCGGTATAAACGAGCAACGTGTTGTGACAGAGTTTTATACATTAATCGGAAATCGGAAAATCTTTCTTCAACACTCAGTAGGATTTAAATAAAGTTTATGGGGACTCTTGTGCATCGAATTGTGCTATTTTTAAAGTTGATGAATGGCTTAAAGGACGATAGAGAAACAACCGAAAATGATAAGCATACGGGTAGGCCAGTGACTTTTACAAATAAAAATAAAGTAGCTGAAATTCAAGAATGTATACGTGAAGATAGAAGAGTAACTGTTTGGTATATCGTACGGTACAGCTTAGGACATTACATGTGTCTAATAAGCTTGGAATGCGCCGCGTTTCGGCAAGATTGGTACCGCGCTTGCTGATTCTGGATCAAATGGGGTACATTACGAAAACACGCCTATTCAAATATAAAGAAAATTTCACCACCAAAAACTGAAAATTTTCAGATAAAAAAATTCTGATATTTTTTTCATATTTCTGCTCGAAACATAGATTGTGGGTACTCGTTAGAACCGCCTCGGTGAGGCGGTTCTAACGAGTACCCACAATCTATGTTTTTGAGCAGAAATAAGAAAAATAATATATACCCCTGAAACCCCAGTTTTACTATATAAAAGTGCGGTTTAAGGGGGTCAAAATTATATAGGCATGTATTCGTGATGAAGGGTCGAGAGGTGCCACAAATACTGCCAATGGTACAACGACGCGGGTTATGTCTTTCTAATTCGGGTAGTTACGTGTGATGAGATATAGATATACGTTTTTTGAACCAGAAAGAAAACAACAGATCTCAATTTGGAAACAACCCATCCTCGCCTTTACCGACAATGGTGTTAATTTCTAAGTCTGCCGGCAAGGTAATGGCCATTATATTTGCGATATAAAGGTATAATGTATTTTTTTAATCACACTATTCCTCCTAAAACTACAGCTACTTGAAACTATCTTGCGACAGTAAGTAAATATGAGTTGTTGCCCGCTATTAAACGAAAACACACAGAGCTTGTGAGGCCTGGGATTCTGCTGCACCATGATAATGCACCAAGCCATAGCAGTCTAGTTGTGTCGGATACATACAATCAAGGAACTGGATACAGAATTGGAACCATACCCTCCATATAGCCAAATTTTGGCTATTTGCGACTTCTGATTGACGGTTTTTTGTTTGACTAACGATGTATTATTTTCAAGATTTTACATTAAAATCAGCAATGGGAATACTTTTATGCAAATAGTTTAGATGGGAATAAATAAAATAATTCCGACCAGTGGGTTTATTTTCTTACTTTTATCCTTGCAATAATCACCAGGAGCTCTGGGAGAAACAAGTGCAAAATTATTGTTACTGATCTAAATTCCGACATCACTCAATTTACATCCGCCGTTTGTTTGGAAAAAGAAAAAGGTAAGAGAAAAGTCCAGGGAGTGCCACAGTCACAAACCGCAGCCCATCCCAGACCCCAAGAGGAAGAGGAAACCGACAAATCTAAACAAGCACAAACCGAACAAACGTACGAAAAGCACTAAGATTAGCTCTCTCTTCCCCAAGCGAGGTTCGCAATACTAAAAGGACTGAAAAACACAAGAACAAAATGACACACGGAAAGACATACAACAAATCGCCTCGTAGAATAAACCACAAAGCAACAAAGAGTAAGACTAACACCGGGACCACCGCCTTAGAACGGTCGGTAGAGCAAACCACCGTGGGGTTTAAAGCACTTTTACAGCTAGCTAACTTCACCCTGGGTCCCGATGCTACTCTTAATACAGAAATACATAAAAATTCGGTTCGCATAAAGGCTCCCAACTCAGTCAATGCATCAAAGCGAAAACATAAAAATCAAATTAATCTCAAGACTATATTTTCGCTCTATGAGATAATAGAATAAAAAGTTAAATCCCCGGTATAAGGTTCAGCAAACTTAACCCTTTATTAACAGACGTTCCTATATGAAGCAGCGAATTACACTATAAGCCAGTGACTGGCATTTTTGTTGACAAAACAACAATTAAAAATTTAAAAATAAAGGCACACTCTAACATCACGAAAATATGCCTAATATAATTTTGACCCCCTTAAACTCCACTTTTATATAGTAAAACTGGGGTTTACAGGGGTAAACATTATTTTTCTTATTTCTGCTCAAAACATAGATTGTGGGTACTCGTTAGAACCGCCTCGCCGAGGCGGTTCTAACGAGAGAGAGTACCTACAATCTATGTTTGAGCAGAAATATGAAAAAATATCAGAATTTTTTATCTGAAAATTTTCATTTTTTGGTGGGAAAATTGTCAGTATATTTAAATAGGCGTGTTTTCGTAATGGCATGGTATAAGAGAACTTCATACACGTATCACTGTTTGATTGATTGGTTGATTTGCGAACACGATGCACAGCATAAAATAGTACATTATGTTCTACTCAGTGTGACAGAGTCGAGATTGATGGTTTGTTCATAGTTGATTGTTATAAATATACCTGAATAATTAAGCAACAAAGTATACAAAGACATGTCAGCTACACTGTTACCCGGTGTATCAATCAGTAACCTGGGGTATAGTAGTTTGTCACACGGAGAGTATACCGGAATATTGGCCAGCGATAGAGTAAACCAAGAGCTATAAGCTACACTGTACACCGGTGTATCAGTCAGTAACCAAGGGTATAACGACCTGTCACCTAAAGTGAGTATACAAAGACCTGTCAGCTACACTGTACCCCTGTGTCAGTCAGTAACGCGGGGTATAGCGGCCTGTCACCTGGATTGTATATCGGAATATCTGTCAGCGACAAAGTATACGAAGACCAGTGTCAGCTACGATGTTACCCGGTATATCAGTCAGTAATCCAGGGTATCGCTACCTTTCACTTGAAGTGTACACCCGAATATCAGTAAGCGACAAAGTATATGAAGACCTGCAACTACATTGTACCCCATTGTATCAGTCAGTATCCTTGGGTTTACACTTCGAGTGTATAGAGCTACCGGAATATCGGTCAGCGCCAAAGTATACGAAGACCTGTCAGCTACACTGTTCCCTAGTATATCTGTCAGTAACCCGGGATATAACGACCTGTCACCCTGCAATATTTGGTGCATTAACCAATTGTAGACTGAATGAACTCCCCCATACTATATATTGGAAGATTCTAATTTCGATTTTAGGTATATCACGCTATGTGATTTAGATATTCCTAGAGAAAAATGGTTGAACCATTTGCAAACAATGGAGACCCTGATCAGACGCCGCAATGTATCAGACGTCGCATCCTGCGGCGTCCGATCTGGGTCTACACTGTTTGCCAGTTACTTTTTTAGGGGTCTCCAGACTACAATGGGTTAACTCTTTTATCTATTCGTGATAGTCCAGAAGACCGAAATGCCTTGCGAGAACGAGACATCCGGTTTAACCAAAAAGTAGGGAACTGCAGTTGAAATCCAAAACATTCGATAAGAGAACAATATCCCGATGAATATGAACGGAGGCGAAAAGTGCTGTACCCTAAAATGAAAGCTGCGAAAAATACCCCTGGGAATAAAGTCCGACTTGTGAAAGACACATTATATATTAACGATGAAAAATTTGTGTGCGGCCAAGATAATGTCCCCGTCAAAGTTGTTTACCAAAATACTGACAGAAGTAAAAACTTTAGTGCACAAACTGTACCTGTACCGGACAGAAACACACGGCTCTCGAGATTGCCAGAGCATCAGCGCTACACGCGAACACTTCCTCAAAACCCACGTACACCACAGCGACAGTACACTAGACCACCCCCGCCCACGGGCGAAGCACGCGGTCCACCGCCAGCATGGCCAGTGACTCCACAAAATTATGTGAACTTTGAGAGTGATAATAGGTTTACGTGCCTATCACGAGATGATTCTGGAAACTCGAGAGGCTTTGCCGGTAAAACAAAAGCCTCATCACCCCTCGACAATCTTAATTACACCAAAAAACAACGAGACGATGTAAGCGAAAACCGTGACGTATCTGCTATGGAACTTACCTCAGGCTCAGGTCCAACGTCCGAATGTAATAATCCTGGGCAATACGCAGAAATCAAAAACACTCAAGTTCCAAATCAAAACTCAGCACTACCTGACACTTCAAAAACAACGAACTGTCAACACAATCGGAAAACCAAACAGTGTCCAACCAGGCAGAAAATCATGAAAATCACGTGCTACCGCCCACACAGAGTGCTTAGCGGTGTCACGGGGGTCAATCTCCTAAGTCACAAGAACCTACCGCATCTGGTCGTTACAAGGACAATGTTTTGAATATTTCATATATTAATATTTGTGGTTTGAAGTCCAAACTATTATTACCAGAATTTGAACATTTTTTGAACTCGTATGACATTCTAGCTTTAGGTGAGACAAAAACTTGCGAAGATGATATTATATCGTTGCCTAATTACATGTATTTTCATAAGCATAGAGCACATTTCAAAAGACGGTCTGGTGGTTTAGGAATCTTTGTAAAAGATACATTTTTACCTTATATAGATATCATTGAAACTGAGTCCGAGTATTTGATGTTAATGAAGTTATCCAGTTCATTCTCGACTACGGACAGAGACACGTGTATTGTTTTTGTCTACTTGCCCCCTGAGGGATCTGTGTACAGTGATATTGATAGTTTTTCTGAAATAGAAACAGTATTATTGCCTTATATGAATAGCTGTAAATACTTCTTTATCATGGGAGACCTTAACGCACGTGTCGGCACCACTGCGGAATACACTGAATATGTTATGGACCGTGTAACCTTTCAGCAATATGGTATAGACTCTGACGTCACAGAATACTTGAATAACGGTCAAGAATTAGAAACTCGCGGTATACCACGCTTTAGAAATACACGCGATAGTGTTAAAAATAATTTTGGAAATAAATTAATCCAATTATGCCGTAATAATAGCTTGTATATATGTAATGGTCGTGTTAATGGCGATACAGCAGGTGCCCTCACATGCATTAAGGGGAGCGTAATAGATTACTTGATTTCTAATATAGATGGGTTGCTTTTTGTAAATAATTTCGAAGTTCATGAATATTCACCATTATTTTCTGACGTTCATTGTGCGATCTCGTTTAGTGTTAAACTTTTACCGAAAATGTGCCAGAAAGAGTCAGTTACGACTACTAACAGAAAATGGGAACAGCGCAAAAAAGATTCATTCATTAATAATATTGACCTACAGTTGATTAACGAATTAAACTTAACTTTGGAAATGTCAAAAAATCAGTCAGTGAATAACACTCAAATAAATATTTTTGCTCAATATATAAAAGATATCTTTCATAAAAGTGTTAAAATGACATTCAAAAAATACACATTTGTTTTAAAGAAAGTAAAAAATCCAAAACCCTGGTTTGGTTTACAATGTCATAAAGCCAGAAAAAGATACAACACCGCTAGGAAGTTTCATTCGATGCAAAAGAGTGAATACTCTGCGCGATTACTTAAAAATGCTGCCAAACGGTATAAATCGACGACGAAACAATACCATACAAAGTATATTGTTGGGCTTAAAAACAAAATACGTAGACTTAGAATTGAGAAACCCAAGGAGTATTGGAAAATGATTAATAGCTTATCCCGTAAAGACGAGTCGATCCCTGTACCATTACAAGACATGTTTGATTATTTTAAAACATTAAATGCCAAAGAAGAGGCAGAACTTAACGATAATGAGCAAATACCGGAAGTACTTATTGATATACCAAACCCTGAAAATAATGAATCCTTTTGCTTATCAAAAGAAGCTCTGAATTCCCCAATTAGCGAAAACAAAATTAATGCGGCAATCAAATTATTAAAACTTAATAAATCCAGTGGAATAGATGGAATTTTAAATGAATATATTATTACTACTAAAAATATATTTATGCCTACATATAAAAGCTTATTCAATATCATACTTGATAATGGAATTGTCCCAAGTGATTGGACTAAAGGAAATATTATACCCATTTACAAAAATAAAGGCAGTAAGAATGATCCGGCAAACTATCGCCCGATTACATTACTAAGCTGTATAGGCAAAGTTTTTACATCCATACTTCATTCGAGATTAACAAAATTCCTAGAAGTAAATGAAATTTTAAACGAAACGCAAAGTGGATTCCGTAAAGACTACTCAACAATTGACAATATTATGGCATTATACAGTCTTATTGAATATTTTAAAGTAAAAAACAAAAACTGTTCTGCTGCTTCGTAGATTTTACGAAAGCTTTCGATAACGTATGGAGGGTAGGTCTATGGAAGAAAGTATTAAAACATGGGATAGAAGGGAAAATATTAAACGTTATCAAAAACATGTATAGTGAAATAAAGTCTTGTATAACTATAAATGGAATTTCATCCGTGTACTTCACTTGCGACAAAGGTGTCAGACAAGGCGAAAATCTTTCACCATTGCTATTTGCCATTTATCTCAATGATCTGGAAAATTTTATGAACATATCTGGCTGCAGAGGTATTGAAATTGACGTCATGATATTTCTTATTTTGTTTGTTATTCTATATGCTGATGACACTATTATTCTAAGTGATGATCCAAAAGAATTCCAGGACATACTTACAGCTTTTCATGATTTTTGTAAACTATGGAAACTTGATATAAATACAAATAAAACAAAGATAACTATATTTGGAGATTACAGTAGAAATCAACGATTATCGTTTAAAATTAATGGAAAAGAAATTGAAATTGTAAAAGAATTTAAATACCTGGGTGTTCTCTTTTCTAAAAATGGAAGATTTGTTCAGCATACTAAGAATGTATCAAATATTGCATGTAAAGCAATGTATTTGTTACGAAAAAGAATTGTTAACCTGTACTTACCTGTTGATTGCCAATTAAAATTATTTGACCAAACAATTGTACCCATACTCTTATATGGTACTGAAGTTTCTGGTTTTGAGAATTTACAACCTCTTGAAAAGATTCAATTAGATTTTTTGAGAAGCATATTGAAATTGAAAAGTAGTACTCCTTTAGTCATGGTCTATGGAGAATTTGGCCGATATCCCTTAGAATTACAAGTGAAGGTTAGAATGATAAAGTTTTGGTCAAAACTTTTAAATGGCAAGAATAAAAAAAATTGCATATAAATTGTATATGCTCTTATTATATTTGCACAGAAATAACATATACTCATGTAAGTGGATTTTGTATATTGAAAAAATATTACAAGAAGTTGGATTGAATTATTTATGGTTGAGTAACAATGTGACAAACATCAATTGGCTATGTAAAGAAGTAGAAACTAGGCTTCAAATGCAATTCACACAAAAATGGAACTCAGATGTTTACAACAGCCCAAAGTGTATAAATTATAGAATGTTCAAAGCAGTTTTTAAAACTGAAATGTATTTCATAGATCTTCAACCCAAATTTTATATCCCGATTGCAAAATTCAGAACAACAAATCATCGCCTACCGGTAGAGAAAGGTCGATGGGAAAACATTGAAAGATCACAACGAGTGTGTACAATATGTAATCGGAATGCTCTAGGTGATGAGTTTCATTGTTTGTTTGAATGTGATGCATTTGAAGAATCTCGCAAAATGTATTTACCAAGATATTATTTGAGACATGTTAACACCTTAAAATTTCAGAAAATTATGTCATCTAAAAATGTTAAATTGTTAGTACAGCTAAGTAGGTTCATTTCTATTATTCTAAGCAGAGTTTAGTCCCTGTAAACTGTGCGCGCACTTCGCATCTTCATTTTCGTATGTTGATCAGTATTTAAATGCCTCCATATGCAGGAATTCTCGTACTACAGGTACTAATCCGCACCAATCGGTCCACTTTGTGACGTCACAGCCTGTCGCTAGTTCTCAGACAGGTAATAGTGTGGAAATGTATAGAATTATATAGGAGCCCATCGTTTAACTAATAAAATCATTAATTTTCAATAACACAAGATATTATTATAACCTCGCAATAGATGGAAAAATGTATCTGCTTCAATTTGATACCAAATTTGTTGAAATAAAATAAATTTTAAAATGGCCCAGGTTGTAATGAATGCTACAAGGGTTTTTCCTTATTAAGTCTTTGTATTTTACAACAAAAATGAAAAATAACCTTGATTCAATCGCCCAAAAGTCATATTTTTTAAAATTTCTCCGTTTGTTATAACCTCTCATTCGATAGATCTATTTAATATCTATAGTTAGGTAGTAAAATATTGAATAAATTATTTTATTAAAAATGGCCCACAGGTTGCAGAATATAGCTATATTTGAAAAATGCGGAGCGAAAATGTGTAATGATTACACAGACGCAGGTCTTGTGTACACATGATACTATAGAATGAATTGTAAAAGAGGTTGTAAGAATTGGAAAATAAAAAAGAAATTGGTATCCATTGATAGTATTATAAACATTATTTAGCTTCAAAAAGGAAAACAAAGATATATATTTATAATAATATAAACTTATTTATTTATTTTTTGTTTATGTCGAATTATGTTTTTATTCGGCAACTTATTGAAGCTTTAATGAAAATATCATATAATAATTTTTGATCATAAGAAAACTGCAAACTGCTTAATTACTTGTTTTTTGTTTGTTTAATAACGAAAACAAAAATGCTTTGTCGGGATACAAGAAAAATACCTAAATGCGCGGCCACTCTTGCGATGTTTTCTTAATAACAATTACTGCTAATGAGTGCCAATTATGTCCTTATCTTGACGAAAGAAAACAACGAAATCACTTTTTACATAATTGACATACATGCTTATGCGCAATTTTAATTGCACAGACAGAATCAAATCCAACATTTGATCTTTTTGCATAAACTAGCACTTTAGTTGACACGATTTGCTCACTTTAGATTCCTGTACATAAATAAGGACGAAAGTACATTGTTCATAATCATGGCTTCATCTAAGTGCGTGCGTGTACAAAATAAATTTGACTATAAAAAACTGAATGAGGGTAAGGTTCTCTCTCTCAAGCGTTTTTCTCTAAATCTGTGACTAACACGAGTCTCTCCAAATAAAAGCAGCATTAAATATGACGTGCAACCATTGTAGTTCCAGATCAGCATGTGCATACATTTTTTCTCTGATAGAATGTGCAAGCTCTATTCAACATGCGGTGTTAAATATGTATATCTAATAAATAATTTATAATATTTAAAAAAATACATTAAAACAAAATGATAATTGATATTATTTTCAGAAATAATTATTGTAGTAATCTTTAGCTGTAAATCATAATTCTGAAAATAAATAATCCTATGCTGGTCCTATTTTGTTTCATAAAATGGTTCTCTATCTAGGAAATTAAAACATAATGATACTAATGATATTATTATTATCATTATTATTATTTACTACATCTACTATTATTATTATGTTGTACATCACAATTCCGAAGAATAAATATTATTATGCTGGTCATATTCGAAATGTTTTATTTGTAAAATAGCCACATGGATAGTTTATACTATCGTACATGTGTATTTAGGGGTAAAATATTGCTATCGTATAAATCCTATTAGACACATGAAATTACTATAATACTGAAATTTGATCAAGTCGGTTTGGCTACCTGTTGACACAGCTTATACCTGCTATTTGAGTGGCAAACTGTAGACTTTGATAAGGTACTCTGTGATGTAAGTAAGTAATTTATTTTCTACTTTAACCAAGACATGGTTATGTGTAGTACATGTATAAATATACATACATATGAAATACATATGATTTTATAAATACAATGTGGGTTCAAATGGCAAAGTCATAATACGTTCAAACTAACAAATATCATTTCAATGTACTGGCAACATCATAGTAAACTAACAATATCATTTCAAAATACTGACAAATGGGAGAAACACAAGTGATGAAAACCAAAAAGTAGAAAATAATGTGATGTAATGTCTGATCAGGGTCACTGCCTTTTGTTATGGTGTGTTTAGATTATTATTAGATTAGATTAGATTTTTAACGCTACCAGGCAACTAAGTCACGTAGAGGCAGCGCCAGAAAATCTGGATTAGTTTTACCCTGACCTTGGCTTGAAACGGTGTCAATGCATAATTCATGCACAGCTCACCTCGCCTGATCGGACGATATGCATAAAGGTCAAGGTCTGTAAGTTACATAATTTAGAACGTACGGTCAAAAGAAAAGGGCTTCAAAACGTGTGTATTACCAATACAAAATGTAATCTCACACTTGCCCAAGTCGTGCCACTCGGCACTGAAAAGGGCCAGGGAGTTATACAGAGGGTCCGGCTGCAGTCTGCTTAGCGATGTATCTTCCTCCGGTCCCTTCCTTGCACACACTAGCATTGCTCAGGTCGCTTGAACCGACCCTCAATGTCTGTATAGTTGGCCTCATGGAAGTACTTTGACATTGGCCCCTTGAAGAAGTAGTACTTCGCATCATTGAGGAATCGGCAAAAGTAGGCTGGAAGATCCACGTTGAATTCTTCTCCTTCTCTTTGCTGTCGATAGGCCCGGATTATAATATACTGTGGTCCGTCGGGAAGCTTGTCTGTGACCACTTCATCGAGGTCGTACTTCTCGTGAAGCGGCCTCTCTGGTCGACCTGGAGCGGAGATAATCTTCTCGTGGGCTGTCTTCTCTGGAGCCTTGACTGACTGCCGCTCTGGAGACTTAGTTCTCTGCATCTTGGGTGGGGGTGGTGTAGGAGTCTTCCTCCTCTGCTGTGGGATAGCAACCATCGGCCGTTCTTTCTTCGCTGGTGTGACCTTCTTCGGAGACAGAGACAGCTTCTTTCTTGTCTTCTTCGACACTACTTCCTCCCACTCCCCTTCCGGCGAGTGTTCAGTCGTAGTGTCAATGGTCTGTGGAGATGTGGCTTCAGAGTAGGTAGTAGAAGACGGTGTAGAACACACCGCCTCATCCAACTCCTCCCTCTTGTTGGGCGTGGGCGCCGCCATCTTGTCCGCCATCTTGTCCGCCATCTTTGTTGACACACCATCAGCAAGTCCTTTCTTCTTACTTGTCGGTTGGTTAGTTCGCCTCTGTGTGTTACTTCGGGGAAGCTGCCAAGTTATTTCTAACTTGACAATATGCTTCCCCTCCGTCAGCCGCCAGATAGGCCGACCAACAATTGGAAGATTGTTGATCGCTAACGCGCATACCGTCGGAACTTCTATAGATTCCATACTGCTCGTCGCAAGTTGTGTTGAGACTTATGGTGTGTTTATCAGAATACTGAGGTTAAATACTATAAACCACTTTCTCAGTCAGATTCAATAAATTGTTCACACCTTTTCAAACATTAGCCTAAAGGCAATTGTTTCAAAAACAAACCTGGGATACCAGATGATTCGATTCTACTCTTTACAACACTTGCCCTATTTTTTTAACAAGGCCATTATAGAACCAACTGATTTGTCTAAACATTGCTAGGTAAGTGTAAAATAGTGTAGACCCTAAAAACACAATGCGTAATGTGACATCTGATCTGGATCTACACTGTTGGCACAGACCTCTCTGTCTAAAAGGTAGGGTAGTAGTAGCAGTCATAATCCAAGGAAAACGACATTTTATTCATATTTGCTAACTACCCAACACAGAAATAACACGAGTCTCTCCAAATAAAAGCAGCAACCATTGTAGTTCCAGATCAGCATGTGCATACATTTTTCTCTAATAGATTGTGCAAGCTGTATTCAACATGCAGTATAGACTCTGATCAATATATTTCAGCGGACACACAGACTAATCGGGGTCTACATTGATCGCATAATTCAAAAGGCCCATTTTTTAAAAAAAAATTCAATTATAATTGTTTCTTATTTTACTTGAGGACACCTCAAAGTTCTTGAAACGATCAACAAAACATTTTACTTTCATTTATATGAGCATTAAAAAAAAATGTTCAAACATATATAAATACAAGTTAAATAACAGCACGTTGTTTATTTTCTGGTTCCATTTGTCTACTCTTATTATCATTATCCAGTGGGAACTAGAAGCCTCAGGCCACTGGACAAGTTAATAATGGCTAGATCTATAACTCATGCAATAAAAACAAGGTGGTAAAAACACCAAATGAACATCAACATTTGAAAAGGACCATTATGACTATGATCTAAGAATATGGGCAAACAAAGCACCATCTTTAACTGTGTAACTAAAGAAACACTGATTACTGTAGAATATATTGATTAACAATGAAAATCCTGATCAGAGTGTGCAGATGCGCTGATTGATCTGGATCTTTAGTGTTTGCATAATACATAATTTCCCTTTTTTCATAATCTGACACACACAACTGCCCTTTATCTGAGACAGGTCACGGGGTCCTGCAATTCTTGAGATGATAAGATAAAACTTGAAATAGCATATGCTACATTAATTTTTAGGTAAGTTTTTTTGACAGTTTGTCTATTTTTTTTTTCTTAAGTTTAAATGATTGTTAAACAACATTCATGCATCAAGGGAAAAGTGATGATGATATTCTTATTTTTCCCAGAAAGTAGGCTTTGACATGTCATGCGAATTGTCTCCAATAGGGACAGTTTGTATGGACTGTCAAACCTTTTTTTTCTTTTCTTTTTTGTGGGGGTGGGGATGGATAAAAATTTTAACCCTTAATCTTTTCCACTCTCTGGGCTAATTCAGCAGCAATAAACTGTTGATATTTGTTGAATTTTCCCCAGAAAATAGGATTTGATATTTTATGCAAATTGTTTGCAATGGAGATGCTTTGCATGAAATGTCAAACCATTTCCTTTTTAGGGGTGGGGGTGATATATGATCCCTTAACATTTATCACTTTCTGGGCTAAATCAGCATGCGATAAAGTGGTTATTGTTTATCCAGAAAATAGGATTTGACACTTCATGCAAATAGTCTTCATTGGAGACAATATTCATGAAATGTCAAATCCTGTTTTGAAAATAAAACATACAGCGGAATTGTTCAGGATATGTATTTGATGATTGTATTTTTTTCTCTCCATAAAAACGTAAGTTGTGGGTACTCATTAGATGAGCCTCACCAAGGTTCTTCAAATGAGTACTCATTACATGTTTTTGCTTCACCGAGGTGCATCAAATTAATACCTACAACATATGTTTTAATGGAGAACTGGAGAAAATTATCCCATTTTTTTTAATTCGTTCATTCATTTGTTTTTAAATTATTTATACTTAATTAAATTTTCCCATTTGTTTTCTCCAGGTGAAATGATCGTTTTTCTTTCAAATATTGTACCGAACCATCATCAGTAATACAACCTTAATTAATTAACTCATTTGTTTTCTTAGATTAACTATTGTTCTTCATTTTAAAATCTTACTGAATTACCATTCATTAAATATAACACATTTTTTTTAATTTATTAATTACTCTTGTTTTCTTAGGTTAAACTATTGAAATTCGTTTAAAAATCATATTGAATTATCTATAACTAAATACAACACTTTTTATTTAATTTGAAATAATAATAATAATAATAATAATTGATTTTCATCAATTAATCAATATTTTGTTATTATCATTATTAATTAATTCTTAGGTTAAACTATTGAAATTCTTTTGAAAATCATACTGAATAATCTGCTGAAATTCATTCATTCATTCATTCATTCATTCATTCTAACTCGGACCTAGTCCAGTGTATATTGGGTCCAAGATTCTAAAAAGCATCCATACATGATTTAATCTGAATTGTAGTAGTACTGTAGGTGTGTGATACTGGGTTGATTACACACCAGCTACACAGGTAAGACGACGCTTACGGACCTCCGATCAAAGGGAATTAATCGAAGCCTATTTAAAATGGAATATCGATAACCTCAGTGACAGTTCCTGTAGTACGAGAATTCCTGGTAGTGATGTATTGTGTTATACAATCTGAGAGAAATAAAGTTCTGTTCTGTTCTGTTCTGTTCTGATAAAGACTCCACAAATTAATGATATAATCGGCCATTTAAAAAAAAATTCCCTTTTTCTTGACAGTAACTGAACAGATAAACTGGCACAGTAAGCACTGTTGTTCTTTTGTGCGTGGAATGTGTAAACAGTGGATAATTTACTTAGTTCAGGTGTAAAGCTTTCTATTCCTCTTTATCCATTTTAGAAATGGATAAAACTGTCTTCAACATTGAAATAATAAATTTTATTTGAACAAGAACTAGCTTTTCTGGTGAGGTGGGGGTGGATGGATGGGGGTGTTGCATTCCAGCTGCACAGTCAGATTCAACATTGACCGAGTAGACCTTTTATGACGATTTTATTCAATCCAAGTACTTTTAGTTAACACACAGATTTATTTTTTTAAACAACCATCACTAAACATGACTTTCCACAAATAACAATGTTTCAAGCAATATGTATAAATATGTTGATACTCTAGCATAAACTGCAGACCTTCCATACCCTGCATCATTGACTGATACACTGAATGATACTCTAGGGTACACAATATCTGACAGGTTTTCATACCGTATTTCCCATATGTATTCGGACAGACACGCCTGAACAAACAGTACAGACCCAGATGAGACGCCGCAGAACGCGGCGTCTCATCTGGGTCTACACTGTTTGCCACTCATCCAGCAATTTTTAGATACAACATCGGGTAGTGAATTGTACTGGTTCAAATTTTGGAACATATATGGTAAGGAGTTGAGGTGTCCGAATACTTAGGGTAAATACGGTATACTTTGTCGCTGACCGATATTCGAACATTCCGCACTTTCAAATTAACATTACTAATTTATAACTTTGATATCGACTTTATCATCACGAAAACATGCCTATATAATTTTGACCCCCTTAAACCCCACTTTTATATAGTAAAACTGGGGTTTACAGGGGTATACATTATTTTTCTTATTTCTGCATAAAACATAGATTGTGGGTACTCGTTAGAACCGCCTCACCGAGGCGGTTCTAACGAGTAAACACAATCTATGTTTTGAGCAGAAATATGAAAAAATATCAGAGTTTTTTGTGTGAAAAATTTCAGTTTTTGGAGGTGAAATTGTCTATATATTTGAATAGGCGTGTTTTCGTAATGGATTTTCTAAAATGCGATTTTGTTTTGGTGACGTCAGACTCACTACGCCAATGTTAGCTCTCAAATGCACCCAAATTATATGCTTTAATGTGCATAAACGACTCTAGGGTAATGTCTATGTAAACAGAATTTATTAGGGATCATTGAACTTATTCTGGTGTATTGCATCACGAAAACACGCCTATATAATTTTGACCCCTTTAAACCCCACTTTTATGTAGTAAAACTAGGGTTTACAGGGGTATACATTATTTTTCGTATTTCTGCGCAAAATATAGATTGTGGGTACTCGTTAGAACCGCCTCGCCGAGGCGGTTCTAACGAGTACCCACAATCTATGTTTTGAGCAGAAATATGAAAAATATCAGAATTTTTCATCTGAAAATTTTCATTATTTTGGTTGTAAAATTTTCAGTATATTTGAATAGGTGTGTTTTCGTAAAGGGAAAATCGGAATCCATAAACGACGGCGCAAGGAGCCGTACGCAGCCCTACACGTACAATGCTCTCATATTAATTCTCAGAATAAAACCGAGAAAACAATTATCTAACTTTTATGTGTTCTTTTTTTTTTCTTTTTTTTTTTTTCGAAATGACACACTTTGTAGATTTCATGATTGTAACGCATAGTTTATTTATCAGTAGCAGAGGTGGGCGATATTAATTTATTACATTTTCAGCAGTGATTTACTGAGATTTCTCAGTAAATTATAATCGATAATTCACCGAGTGAATTATTTCATTTCGAACGTTTTGACCTCATAATTGCTAGGCGACGTTGCTGACGTTGTTGGTAACAACAATAACAATAGTTGACTTTTTGCGGAAAAAAATTGATAAAATCATGGAGATCAGACTGCAATTTTCACGTCCAATTGGCGTTTTTGAAGAAAGATATGCAACGCAAGTATAAGTATGATGTTCTTGATAATCCAGTTCAACTTTCGTGACATTGTTGTGTCTGTATTTCAAGCACAGGATGATTTTGCTTCAAAGTGAAAACAAGATGGCGACTGATTTTCAAACTAAACCACGCCTCCTGAAATTCATGCACTGACTGGAACTATTTTGGTAGGCAATCATAACGGATGAATGTGAAAATTCAAAGGTAAATTATGAATGAAAATGTAATAAACAGTTTATTTGTTTGTTCTGATTGATTACGAAGAAATAATTCACAAGTGTTCTAAGGCTTTCGTGTAAAAAAACTCGTTCGCTTCGCTCACTCGTTTTTTACGCGCAAGCCTTAGAACACTAGTGAATTATTTCTCCGTAATCGATCAAAACAAACAAATAAACTCTATATAACTAGCTGCCCTGTTTGAGCCTTTCAAGACACTGTTCTAAGCAAAGTTCCATTGAAAGATTGGGCCACGCCAAGCGAAAAAGTTTTTTGTTGCGTGCGCAAAATGCACAGATTCAGAACATCTTGCGCGTGCGAAAAGTATCATCCGGAATCTGCTCTCCATTCATCATTCTGTAATATACAACGATTCTTTTAGCGGGCAGTGAAAGCCCTGATCAGACTGCGCGGATGCACAGGCTATTCTACGCACCCAGCCCAGCCCAGTTTCTTTTTTCTTTTTGCCTGTGTAAATGTTAATCCTTAAAGATTATATCTTCTATTAATTTGTATGGCCTCTCCCCTAAAGTGCCTTTTTCGTAAGCAATATAGGAATCCTTACAAAATACGAAGCATGTATCCATCTGTTTCAAAGGGCAATGCCAAAAGGTGTAACTGTTGTAAATACGAGTATCAATTATCAAATTTACTGAAACGATAGACAGTTTGCTGACATCAGTACGTCTGAACTGGACTGAAGTTAAACTGATATCAGGTTTTAACCCATTAAGCGTAGCTTCCCATAAATGGGACTTTGGCAAACAGTGTAGACCCAGATCAGACGTCGCAGAATGCGGCGTCTGATCAGGGTCTACACTGTTTGCATTAACTACAGGCATTTAGTTTAAACAATATTTATTCATACTAAGAAATAACAAGTACATGTTTATACAAACAAAATGTGAGAGAGGATCTGAATGGAAGCCTTTGGCTTATCTAGTTCATTTCCTCGTAATATTTAGAAATATACAACTTTTATCTTTACAACATGGCAGAATTCTTATTGTTCAAACCAATAATTGAAAGTATGAAACTTTGCTTTGTTGAGAGAGAGAGAGAGAGAGAGAGAGAGAAAGAGAGAAAGAGAGAGAGTTTCCCTCATGCCAAGGTCCTAAGAGGTTCGCCCACAACAGCATGAACCATAAACTCAAGACTGCCATCATTCTAAATAATTGTTTTTTGTTGTTGTTGTTAGTACAGGTAAATCTGCCACCAATGTAGTTTACAAGCATTATTCATATTTATTTTTATTATCATTGTTAGTTGTTATTATTGAATGGTCTCCTCTGTTAGACAATTAATCAAATCGTTTTGTAGCAAGAATATATAGCTGTACCTGCTTAAATATTAAGTTATTTTTAGCTACATTTTCGTTTGGTATGCCATTCAGAAGAACTGAAGCAGTCAATGGTTGCTGTAAAACAGAAAAATAATACTGTCGGATATGAGAATATCCTGCACATGACAACAGAAAGTGAGAAGAAGACTCTATCACACCACAGAAACAATTTGGACTATCAACAAGATTTTTCCTCCATAAATGCTGATTTAAGGAACTGCACTCAAGCCTTAAACGGGTGTGAAGAATTTGCATTTTTCGTGATGTTTGCACATTGTCAAAATATACTGGTGGGTGATTTAAAGGTGTTTTTAGTTTCCTTTTAAACGTTCCTAGAGTTGCACAGTCTCTTGTATTTTGGTCTAAAGAATTCCATTCTCTTAATGCAGTTGGTAAAAAAGAATTAAAATAAGAGACAGTTCGTGAAAGTGGTATGGTATAGTTGTTGGAATTTCGTAAGGAATATCTTGACTGCTGTTGTACACGTTGTGGTAGTAAGGTTTGCAAAATACAGGCATTTCAATAATACATGGTAATAATAAAAACTGACCAGACACCCCTCAAACTGGAAATTAGACTGGTCCAAAGAGTTCAGGTAGAAGAGTCCACTGGGCATAAATTGGTTAACCAAATCACAGGTGATAGCAACACTTTCCTTTGTATTTGCATGGCAGTGGTTTGGTCGCAGATCCTATGATGGTGCCGACCTAAATAGCTTATTAGAGGACTGAGCCGGACGTTATGTCTTTGTTCGGGCCCTACGTGATTAACCCATTGTAGACTGAATGAACTCTCCCACACTGTATATTGGAAGATTCTAATTTAGATTTTAGGTATGTCAGGCTATGTGATTTAAACATTTCAAGAGAAAAACGGTTGAACTATTTGCAAACAGTGGAGACCGTGATCAGACGCCGCGTTGAGCGGCGTCTGATCTGGTCTGCACATTTTGTCAATTACCCTTTTTGGAGTCTCCAGACTACAGTGGGTTAGACAAGGGATTTTCTTTAGTTCTGATTAAAATTCTGAGGTAATTTGCCTAGAGCCACCATCTTGTTTCATAACAGTATATAAATTCCATGTATATGTTTTTCTATGATTTTTCACTGCATCAAAGGACTTCATCAGAGGCAAAAACATTTAAAATGCACATTCAAGCAAATTTCTAACTTTTCTTAGAATTTCAAAAAAATACCAAGCAAAGTTATAATGCCCTCTCCGATCCCGCTCCCAATAAGATAATATATGTCCGTACAAACTACCAAGGAACTTTGTAATAGCAGTTACTGAAATGTTAGAATAAGTTTGTATTTTTTTAACTTTATTTTCTTCTTTATTTATTTGTGTATCTACTTATAGAGTTAATCTCGACAAAAAAAAAAAAAAAAACAAAAACAACAACAACAACAACAACAACAACAACAACAACAACAAAATAGACAACAACAACAACAACAAAAAAAAAAACAAAACAAAAAAAAACAAAACAAAAAAAAAAAAACAAATAAAAACAGGCCACTAGAGCATCTAGATATACGCCTTATTATTTTGAGCAACTATCAAAGCTAAATCCTAAATAGTCAGTGTATAACAATAGTATAGAAAATGTCAAGGGAGACATTACCAAAACAAGCCTATTCAAATATACTGAAAATTTTGCCACCAAAAAATGAATATTTTCAGATATACCTGCTCAAAAAATAGATTGTGAGTACTCGTTAGAACCGCCTCGACGAGGCGGTTCTAACGAGTGCCCACAATCTATGGTTTGAGCACAAATAAGAAAATAATGTATACCCCTGTAAACACCATTTATTTTATATAAAAGTGGGTTTTAAGGGGGTCAAAACTATATAGGCATGTTTCGTGATCATGACTAGAACCACCGGCTTAGAACGAACGGAATGTTTAAATCATTTGTATTGGTGCTTAATACTCACCCTAACTTCGGATATTACAAAATATATAATAAATGCTCGGTTCGCTTAACTTTGTCAATGTAATAGTAAACACTAAATGAATTCCACGCAAGACTTCCTTGAAAAGGTAGGTTAAAACGCGTTAAGTTTTTCAAAGCTGGTACTTACTGCATGGGCGAAGACAATCTTACAGTATGTCAATGCAGATTATGAAAGATTATTGACTGGTCCAATGAAATAGTCCAACAATATTTTCCATGGGCCGCTCAATTTTATTATAACCAAGTAAAAGCTTGGTCGACGCTTAAAATAAATGTTAAAGCTAACTGAAGATTGGCAGCAAAATGTCAAGTTTCGTGCCAATCCATCAACTGCTTAACGTTATTATAACCAATTATCAGCATTTACAACAAGCTTAGTGTATGTTTAGCACACAATAAATATTAAACTAATCGAAGATTTACTGCAAAATGTCATGTGTCATGTTATTCCATCAAGTTGTCTCCAAAAGTGCCCAGTGACTGGACCGTGGAATTTAAAAATATGTGAAGATAAGCCACATTGACTACTTAGGTATATGTCAGTCTGACATATTCCTTGATTTAGCATATAATATATGTTAAAGCTGATAAAGACTGACAGTAAAATGTCAGGTTTCATGTTAATCTATCAGGTAGTCTCCAAAACTACAATGATCAGTGACTGGACCGTACAATATAAATTACGTTGACCTCCTAAGTACAATTGGTAGTTTTAGCTCGACTATAAGAAATGAATATCTCCTTTTGGATAAGACATCAATCATCATTATAACATTTTTTCATGGGATGATGGTCAGCGTAGCTCATGGCACAGTGATTTGCTGTGTATTGGCGGGGTTCGGTGTCTCATGCCATCATTTCGATAAAATGAGTATTTATTCACATTTTTGTTCCGTTTGTGTAGATATCAGTTTCGGAGATGAGTGCTCTTGGATTGTTAATGAGTGAAATATGTTAATTTTGGCGGAGATCCTTTTCAATGTCTGAAGCATTGTTTTGTCATCTGGTTCGTATTCTATATGGAATAGCTGGATATTTACAGGATTAAAGGCTACACACAATAGCCGAAGGCAGATAGTTTGGTTAATCTTGTTCGTTTTAGTTAACTGGCCTTGATATGTCTTATAAACAAACTTCGGCCTATAGTTATTTTATCACACAGAATATCTGAATAAAACATTGTAAATATGTAAAAAAACTTCCTACTCAACCATTACTAGTGGATTTAGCACAAAAATTAATCAGGTAATCTACACTTCAACCACAAAGAATACAGTGAATATTAAAATCCTAGCTCTAAATATTTTCCTTATGCCTGATCAAAAGTCTTTGCATTGTATTACCAAAGCTACAAAAAATCTTACTATTGCTCCAAATTCACAAGAAAAGATCAATAACATGACCTCAAATGTTACAAATTTTATTAATGCCACGGCAGATAAATTATTTGTTAAAAACCACAAAACGTTCACGAACAATAAGTTTAGCCAGGCTTCGAGAGCGCGTAAAGAAATGGCTGTCTGGTATGACAATGAGTGTAGAATTAAAAAAAATCTATATTGAGAAAACAAATGCCTATTAATCAGACTAAAATGCATTTAACAGAGATAAAGTATATAAAGCGAGGAAAGATTACAAATATTTTTTGCAGAAAGTGTAAACTAAAATATCAGAGAGATAGATGCCTAAACATGGATGAAATAAGACATAAAAACCCAAAAGAATTTTGGAAACAATTTAGCAAAAAACATCTTCCGTACAAAACGAAGACGAACTGACTTTAAATCAGTTTTTTGACCATTTTAAAAACATAGCTTCTCCGAAAACCAGGTGATCAAGAGGTTGATACTTTCTTGAAAAGTTTTGATTTGATTCAAAGGGAAAACGAGGCTTTGTCGAGTTTTGAAGAACTAGACAAGTATATAACACGAGGAAATAAAATAAATGTGTTAAGAATCTGTCACGCAACAAAACATCACGAAAACATGCCTATATAATTTTGACCCCCTTCAACCAAACTTTTATATAGTAAAACTGGGGTTTACAGGGGTATACATTATTTTTCTTATTTCTGCTCAAAAACATAGATTATGGTACTTGTTAGAACCGCCTCGGCGAGGCGGTTCTAACGAGTACCCACAATCTATGTTTTGAGCACAAATATGAAAAATATCAGAATTTTTTATCTGAAAATTTTTCTCTTTTTGGTTGTAAAATTTTCAATATATTTGAATAGGCATTTTTTCATAATGGTCCTGGGAGAGATAATTTGTTGAATGAATATTTCATTGAATGTATAAACTTGTTTGTAGAACCAATAGAAATTTTGTTTAATGAAATACTAAATTCTGCCTTTTTCCCTTCTCAGTGGACCGAAGGAATTATCATACCATTACATAAGAAATGTTCTGCAGTAGACACGAATAATTACAGAGGCATCACATTAATTAGTTGTCTCGGAAAGTCGTTTACCTCTGTAATTAATCAGCGTCTTATTAAATGATCCACTGAGAATGACAAAAGCACAGATGCGTAGTTTGGTTTCAAAGTAGGACATAGCCCGGTCGACGCAATATTTGTTCTTCAAAATTTGATTAACAGTTACCTTAAGAAAAAGCAAAAAATTGTACTGCGCTTTTATAGATTTAAACCGCACTTTTGACACGGTATATAGACACGGTTTTTGGTACAAATTGATAAAGTATGGGGTAGATGGCAAATTAATAAAACTTCTCAGATCTATGTACTCTTCTGTGAAATCATGTGTGAGGCACCTACATTGCTTGTCAGACTTTTCTCGACTCTGAAATTGGGCTATTTCAAGGGGAGATTTTGTCGCCGATCTTATTTTCTCTTTTTATTACTGACATAGAAGCATCATTACGCGGTAATACAATGGGTAATATAACCATTGAGCAAATAACGATCTATTTACTCATGTTCGCTGATGACGCCGTGCTTATATCTGATTCAAAAGATGGATTACAAAATTTGTTAGTTCAATTTGAAATATATTGTAACAAATGGCAGCTGACGGTTAACGTTGAAAAAACAAACAAACAAACAAAAAAGAAAAAAAAAAAAAAAAAAAAAAAAAAAAAAAAAAAAAAGATTTTTCAAAAGGGTGAGCGCATTCCAAATGATATATTCATTTATAATGGTGAACACATTGAAATAGTCAAATAATTTAACTATGTTGGTTATGTTGTTAGCAGTGGGGGAACCATTTAAAGGGCAATAACTATGTTAGCAGATAAGGCTGTAAGAGCGATGAGTGTATCATTTTCTACCCTAAGACAAATTTAGGTTCCTTTTAAAATGTTACTACAATTGTTTGACACATTCGTTATGTCTGTCTGGGACTACAGCTGTGAGGTATGGGGTTTCTCGTTTGCAGAGAGATGTCCATATGAAGTATTTAAAAACGGATACTTGGGGTCAAAATGAGCACAAGCAACGCGGCATTGTATAGTGAAACAGGTCGGTTCCCTCTTTTTATAGATAGGCATGTGAGAATAATAAAATACTGGTTGAAAATAGTTAAACCCGATTATGACAACTGTATTGTCAAAGCGGTGCTATCTAGTCCGGTAGATGAATTAATGAGTAATGGAAAGGCAACAAACTGGGTTTCAAAAATTAGAAATTTATTACAAAGAACAGGGCCCAGTTGTTCAAAGCTAACGACGTCGTTAGTTAACGATTCGTTAAAATTTACATCGAGTGATACGCAAATATGCTGAAATTTTTTGCTGAAAAAATGTGAGTAGCTTTTGCAGTGCAAAAGCTACTCACATTTTTTCAGCAAAAAATACCAGAATATTGTGTATTGAATCCCCTAGAACAGTTAACGAAATGACCCTTAACGAGCTCGTTAAGCTAACGACGCTTTGAACAACTGGGCCCAGGGTTTTATGATTTTTGGCTATATCCAGACTCAGTAGATACGAAAATATTTATGCCTTTATTAAAGCTACATTTAAGAGACCAGTACACATCAGAATGGAACGAAAAACTTTCACTGTCTAGTTCTGTGTAATTTTACAGAGCAATAAAACCTGTTATAAATATCTCAAATTATTTAGAAAAGATCGTAAATGTTAAATACAGAAAGGCAATTTCAAAAATTAGATGATCGTCTCATAATTCACATATAGAAACCGGTCGACATAGACAAACAGGGAGAAATGATAGAAACTGTTTATTTTGTAATTTAAACGATATAGAAGATGAATATCATTTTTTTTATATGTCCGCAACATAATGATATAAGGAAGATACATATAAAATATATTATTACACACGTCCAAATATGTATAAATTAGTGCAGTTATTTCAAAACGATATTATAACAAATTTGAAGAATTTGGCTAGGTACATAATGCAAGCATTGAAATGTAGAAATTCTGTAATTAATAATAATGTCGCAGAATTGTATCTTATTATATATACTATGAAATACCTAATTTCGGTACCAGTTCATGACCGACGGTCCGGCCTTGTGTTTCGTTTCGACAAGGCGGAGAGATGGAGTGATGAACAGGTGATGTAAATAAGTTAACTTGAGCCAATAAATGGCCTTACTTCTGAGAGTAAGGCCATAAATTGGACTAGCCGTATATATTGGCTCTCTGATAGATTCAGAAATAACCAAGAAATGCGAAATTCAAGTAGTGTTGAGATGTTTTATTCCCGTTTGGAAAGGACACGGTGTTGACGCGATGTCGAATAGGAGTCGTACTGCGTCGCCTCAGCATCGTGAGCTTGCTGAATGAAGTTGCTGAAGTTTCTATTGGTTATAGTGAATATCCTGTATTTTAGTTAGAATATAGAAGTATTATTATTTTTAACTCATTCTACGATTCATTTTCATTCATTCTTCACTTGTATATGTATTATTATTGTTAACCCATTCTACGATTCACTTTCATTCTTCTTCACTTGATTATGTATTCATATTGTAATCACGATGAACTGTTTATACTTAAGTGAATAAACTTTTGAACTTGAACTTTATTCTAGGTTAAGGCCCTCCCACCAACATTCTTCCTCTGGTTATGGTCCGAGATCTCTAAGAAATTATTTGTTGACTGCATATTGGAAGGAGCATTCTCTTCACATCGGCACGATAAAATTCACTGCGCTCCGTTGGGATTATACTTGTCATTAAAAATGATTAATCAAACCAGGTTAATCAAATTATAACCTTGTATAGTCTCTGATCGTTTTGTTTTCTTTATCGAGGCTTTATCGGTGGCTCAGTTGGGTGGCGGTCCGACTGGTGATCAGGAGGTTGCGGGTTTGACCCCGGCCGGGTCGGCAACATTCTTTCGTGGATCATGAAATATTTCTACGGTCATTATCTCTCTTCCGTTGATTCAAGAAGGGCAGTTGTCAGTTTCTGGCGAAAGAATGTGCACAATGCTGGTTAACCGCTTAGAGGACTAAGCCTGCCCAGTAAAAGTGTGATTAGATAAACTGACCGCGGTCGACATGACCACTTTGGGTTGACCGGGCCATAAAACCTCAATACAAACCAAAAGTATATTAAACAATATCTGAAAAAAAGCTAACGTCGTTAGAGTGTCTGTGTAGTAATACTTTTAGGCCCATCAACAGACTTGTAAAGTGAAGATGTACTTCCTGCTGGCACATTCAAAATTGATCCGGGGCACCGCATCTCCTGCAAAATTGCACGCAGACTGATCAGTCTTCGCTGTCCGCCTGAAGACGCTTTTGATCCTTGGCTATCCGCAGTGTGCCATAGAATAGAAAACTAAATTAGCTAAAGCTGCTGCATCAAACAATGACATAGTTAATTGTTCGCTAATCAATATTGTTTTTTTTTTCATACGTTCTTATTATTGTCGCAGTTTCTCAACCAGTTATCTGGCCTGTACCAGTTTGCTGTCCATTAAAAACTTTATTGACTTAAGACTGTCTGAGCTCTAACTTTTCATAGCCGTACAGGATCAGCTGTTGTGATAATTCTTCGTCCATTGTCTACTAGTGCAACATTCCGTGTGACAATTGTAACCAGTTTAGTACTTATCACAGCTGCAACACACAACATTTTTCATGTAATTTAGTAGTATTTGTTAGGGAAAATATGTTTATATTTTTAATAATTATATTTTTGCATTTAATAACATGAAATGCCTAAACGTAATTCATCGCGAAAGCATGCCTATATAATTTTGACCCCATTAAACCCCATTTTTTGTAGTACAACTGTGGTTTACAGGAGCATACACTATTTTTTTTTATTTCTGCTCTTAAACATAGATTATGGGTACTCGTTAGAACAGCCTCGCCAAGGCGGATCTAATGAGTACCCCAATCTGTGTTGAGCAGAAATATGAACAATATCTGTTTTTTTTATCTGGATTTTTTTAGAGGTGAAATTTATATTTGAATAGGCGTGTTTTCGTAATGTATTGAACATATAAGTGGATACCCGAAAATGCAACAATCTCGAAATACGGCCTATCCGAAGCACCAAAAGAAGGAGTGACGAGGATAAAATAACGACAAAACAAACGCCATGTATGAAACCACCAACACACAAACAAAGAAGAACTGCAACAGAGGTATTATTTTCCTCTGAAAAATAAAACTAATAAAAAACAGAATGTCGTCTGCTACACGTTTGATTAGTACTTTAAGGGTTAACCAGATTTGCGTAGACTGATATTTTTATTTCAGAATAGTAGCTGACATGTACATGTAAGCAATGAACAACTCTGTCCAGAATGCACGTTTTGTAACAACATAAGCTTTTAATGATACTTTTTCTCCAAGCTATTGCTCGTAACCAAGATTATACCCAGGGTTTTAAAACTTTGGTTAGTCGAATTCTGTTCCGGTGTCTGGGAGGGGCTGCGGTTTGTGATTGTTGCGCTCCAAGGGCTTTTCTCTTACTTTTTTTTCTCTGTCAGCAAAATCTAGAGTATCAATCAATTTTGTTAGTTTGCAGCAATACTCTTGGTAAAACTGCACAAATGCACGGAACGATCTGTACTTTATTGTCCACTTATGGTCTAATGGCCCGTTTTAAATTGTCATGGGATTGCACGATACTGCTACTACTGGCGCATTTAGTTCAGTGAACCCTTGTTATAAATGACAACATTTGTTTCCAAAGATATTGTCATCAGAGTGAATTTGCTGTTGTCAAAAAACCTTAATGAGCAGAATGATAATTGAGAAAGACCTTGCTTTATCATTATATCCTTACAGAACAGCATGGTAATCCTATCCAATATCCAAAACATATGTTTTTTTAAGTATTAAATACCATGTTCTTACAGATTTTCAAATTGTTCTCTGGTCAATGTAATATGTAAATGTTTCGTACAAATCAAAATATCATTTGTCGATGTAGCAAGTGTCTGTAGAAAGAAAGTTTGCTGTTCCATTTAAATCGGTGAATGTAATAGCATACCCAACATCCTTGACCATTGCAGGTACATGGGGTCATAAACGGTGTCATGAGTTTCAGTTTCAAGCATTTAAAGGGAATTAAATACACCTTAAAAGGAAATAACTGGGAACTGGAAATATGTACCTCTCTATTTATTTCTGTTAAAGCAAAGAATTTGCTCCATTAAGAAGAGTCTTCATTTTGGGAGATTTCAAATACAAGAAAGAAAATCTAGTACCTAAAACAACCCATTTTGAAAATGGCGGCAAAATCTGCACGTGCACCTACTTACATTAAGATGGATTATGTTTTGTCCACACATAGGTAAACCTATGTAATGAATTCGTCCAGTCAAGCCTTTCGACGAAACCTGCAGACCAAGACAGAAGAAAAGCTTACGCAAACAGTGTAGATCCAGATGAGGCGGCTCATAATGATTCTTCCCATCTGGACCTACACTATTTGCCGTTCTGGTCCCGAGGTTATAAAACTGTTTTCATGCTCAACCTAGCTGAGCATGAAATTTTCTCTGCTAATAAATATGAATATGCCAACAAAAGTTTGCATTTTTAGCTCACCTGAGCCGAAGGCTCAAGGTGAGCTTTTGTGATCACTCACCGTCCGTCGTCGTTGTCGTCGTCGTCGTCCATCTGTCCGTCCGTCCGTCCGTCCGTTCACAATCTTTAAACAACATCTCCTCCTAAACCACTGATTGGATATTGACCAAACTTCACAGGAATGATGCTTGGTTGGTCCTCTTTCAAAGTTGTTCAAATGGTTCCGGTTTATTGCATATCTAGGTCACAGGAGCTAAAAATAGACTTTAACTAAAAACTTAAAAATCTTCTTGTCAGAAACCGTTGGACCGATTTCAATATAATTTTGCAGAAATGTTCCTTTGGTGATACTCTACCAAAATTATTCAAGCCATTTGGACTCGTGTAAAAACATGGTCGCCAGGGGGCGGGGCTTATTTTCCCTATATATCTACATAGAAAACTATAAAAATCTTCTTGTCAGAAACCACTGGATCAATTTCAATATAATTTTGCAGAAATGTTCCTTTGGTGATCCTCTACCAAGATTGTTCAAGCGATTTGGATTCGTCGAAAAACATGACCGCCAGGGGGCGGGGCTTATTTTCCCTATATAATCTATATAGAGAACTTTCAAAAGCTTCTTGTCAGAAACCACTGAACCGATTTCTATATATTTTTGCAGAAATGTTCCTTTGGTAATCCTTTACTAAGATTGTTCAAGCCATTTGTATTCGTCAAAAAACATGGCTGCCAGGGGGCGGGGCTTATTTTCCCTATAAATCTATATAGAAAAGTTTAAAAATCTTCTAGTCAGAAACCACTGGACCGATGTCAATATAATTTTGCAGAAATGTTCGTTTGGTAATCCTCTACCAAGATTGTTCAAGCCATTTGGATTTGTCAAAAAAACATGGCCGCCAGTGGGGCTGGGCTTATTTTCCCTATATATCTATATAGAAAAGTTTAAAAATCTTCTTGTCAGAAACCAATGGACCAATTTCAATATTACTTGGCAGAAATGTTGCTTTGGTGATCTTCTACCCAAGATTGTTCAAGCTGTCAAGATTCGTCAAAAAACATGGCCGCTAGGGGGCGGGGCATATTTTCCCTATATATCTATAAAGAAAACTTTAAAATTCTTCTCGTAAGAAACCGTTGGCTCGAGTTCAATGTAACTTGACAGGAATGTTGCTTTGGTGACCCTCTACCAAGATTGTTCAAGCCGTTATGATTCGTCAAAAAACATAGCCGCTAGGGGGTGGGGCTTATTATCCCTATATATCTATAAAGAAAACTTTAAAAATCTTCTTGTCAGAAACCACTGGACCGATTTCATTATAACTTGGTAGAAATCTTTCCTTGTTGACCCTCTATCAAGATTGTTCAAGCCATCATGATTACTCAAAAAAAAACATGGCCGCCAGGGAGAGGGGCTTATTTTCCCAATATATCTATATAGAAAAGTTTAAAAATCTTCTTGTCAGAAACCAATGGACCGATTCCAATATAACTTGGCAGGAATGTTTCTTTGGTGACCCTCTACCAAGATTGTTCAAGCCATCATGATTCGTCATAAAACATGGCCGCTAGTGGGCGGGGCTTATTTTCCCTATATATCTATATAGAAACTTTAAAAATCTTCTCGTAAGAAACCGTTGGATTCAGTTCAATTTAATTTAACAGGAATGTTGCTTTGGCGACCTTCTACCAAGATTGCGCCCTCATGATATGTCAAAAAACATGGCCGTCAGGGGGCAGGGCCTATTTCCCGTATATATCTGTATAGAAAACTTTAAAGTTCTTCTTGTCAGAAACCACCTGACTGATTTCAATATTACTTGGCAGGAATGTTGCTTTGGTGACCCTCTACCAAGATTGTTCAAGCAAACATGATTAGTCAAAAAACATGGTTGCTAGGGGTGGGGCTTATTTTCCCTATATATCTAAATAGAAAACTTTAAAAATCTTCTTGTCAGAAACCACTGAACCGATTTCAATATAACTTGTCAGTATTTTTCCTTTGGTGACCCTCTACAAAGTTTGTTCAAGCTGTTATGCTTTGTCAAAAAACATGGCCGTTGGGGGTGGGGCTTAATTTCCCTATATATCTATATAAGACATTTTAAAAATCTTTTTGTCAGAAACCACTGGACCAATTTCAATATAACGGCAAAATTGTTCCTTTGGTGACCCATTTTCAATATTCAGTTCAAGCCATCATGATGCATGAAAAAAACATGGCCGCTGGGGTGCAGGGCTATAAAATTTATACAAAAATCTTAGAGCAGTGAACTTGGCTGAAACTTCAACAGTAAGTATGCAAAGCTGTTTGCTCAAGTGAGCGATATAGGACCATCATGCTCCTCTTGTCATATTTATTAGCAGAGAAAATGTCATGCTCAGCCATGTTTAGCAAGAAAGAATTTGCAATTATTAGTAAATTAAGATTTATTAGCACGAAAATGTTCATGCTCAGCTGAGTTGAGCATGAAAAAAGTTTTTATAACCTCAGGGCCTGATCTTGATTTATGACTCACCCCTATTTGTAACAATGGACATATCCAAATCCTAATAATAATCTACTTCGCAAAGGGTAAAAATATAAATGTTTTCTCTTTACAGGTTGTCCGAATGCTGATTGTGATTGTAACTGTCTTTGCATTAGCATGGTTACCCTACAGATCTCTAGTTGTTTATAACTCCTTGTCAAGCACACCTTTCCTGAATCAGTGGTATTTATTGTTCTGTCGCTGTCTGATATATACTAACAGTTCCATCAACCCACTACTCTACAGCGCCATGTCGGTAAAGTTCCGTCGGGAGTTCAAGCACATACTGTGCTGTAGTAAGTATAAAAATACTTCATCAATATCATACGTAACAATTTTGTCTTCGACAATGTCATACTAAAAACATTATCTTGGCCAATGTCATAGGAAACAACCTTGTCTTGCATCAGTATTAAATGTGTTTTTGTCATAGTTTATTACTATCCGCTCCTATTTTCGGTGCCTCGGGAAGGTTTTGTTATGTAACTGTGGCATTTCCTGGATATCATCATTGATATTTCCCCTTTAAATCCTTAATAGTATGTCTAGAGGTCAAGCAGAATTGAGCATAAAAATGGTTTACATGTATTACCTCGGGATAAGGCCTGCGTAAACATTGTACGTCCAGATCAAACGCCGTAAAATGCGGCATTTGCTCTCGGTCTAACTTGTTAGAATTCAATTTAGAAAGTTTTGATAATAAGAATTAAGCAACAGAAATGATAGAAACACTTTGTCCGTCACATACATATCTGATGTTACGGTTTACTACGGGCCTTGAGGTTATCAAATTATTTCCATGCTCAACTTAGCTGAGCATGAAACTTTTTAGCAAATAAATATGAAAATGTCAGCAATGAATAGTTGGCATTTTCGTATTTGTTAGCAGAGAAATTTTCGTGTTCAGCTATGTTTAGCAAGAAAGAATTTGTAATAGATAGTACTTTGAGATTTATCAGCAGGTCAAATTTTATGCTCAGCTAAGTTGAGCACAAAAAAAGTTTAACAACCCCGGAGCCAGGGTGTTCTTACGCGGTTCTTTTGCTGTATTCCCAGCTGACATTCTACATAAATCTATAGCGGGCCGTTATCGACCCGTCAGATTCCTAGACTATAGATTTATGTAGAATGCTTACTGGTTTCTGTCTTCGATGGTCTGTTCTTTCTTCGTTTGTTGATTTTGTTTTCGAAGGAGTACTGGTTTATGTTGTAATTTCATGTAAATACATTGTAAACCTTTATCCAGCACCTTGGAAAAGCTTAGTTCCATGATATTTGTATTTCTCAAGGACATGTTTCTTCATATTTCATTACGAAAACATTCCTATTCAAATATATTGAAAATTTCACTCCCATTAACTGAAAATTTTCAGACAAAAACTCTGATATTTTCATATTTCTGCTCAAACATAGTCGCTAGAACCGCCTAGGCGAGGCTGTTCAAACGAGTACCGTAAAACTATGCTTTTTTTAGCAAAAGAAGAAAAATAATGAATACCCCAGCAAACACCAGTTTTACTATATAAAAGTGGAGTTTAAGGGGAGTCAAAATTATATAGGCGTGATGCTTTGTTCAAATCTAGGTTCTTCGCACATCAAGTTTATATACATATAAAATGTCTACCACTAAGTACATTATTAGAGCATTAACTAATAAAAGATAAGCTTTTTGAGCACAATAACTAATGGCGAACCCCACTCCCTCCCCGCAAAAAAAAAAAAAAGAAAAAAAGAAAAAACACGAAAACAGAAATATTATGTACTATATACACGGCTCTTGGTTTTAGAGCTCTAGCCAACACGAAAGATTTTGCATGTTTTCTTATTATGTGTTACATTTCATACGAGTCTGCACAAAGACTATAGAAGTTGTATAGATCAGACTAATGTTAGGTCGTTAATCTAATTTTAGGATAAATATTTGAGAACATAGTACAGAAACAGAAAGGCAAATTGTTCCTTCTAAGATATGGTAAATCAAAATAAATTATTTAAACCAGACTTTTAAAATGCTAAGCAAAAATGTCTTTCCGATTGATGTCGAAAGGACAGTTCATGTTTGACCCTGCGGGTTAACTGTTGATCAGTCCTAGTGCTTCTGTTGTATTCTTCTCTGCTTGTCTGTTCCCTCTACGTGTACTCGTTCTCATTACGAAAACATGCCTATTCAAGTATACTGAAAATTTTACCACCAAAAAAATGAAAATTTTCGGATAAAAAAATCTGATATTTTTCATATTTCTGCTCAAAACATAGATTGTGGGTACTCGTTAGAACCGCCTCGGCGAGGCGGTTCTAACGAGTACCACAATCTATGTTTTTGAGCAGAAATAAGAAAAATAATGTATACCCCTGTAAACCCCAGTTTTACTATATAAAAGTGGGGTTTAAGGGGGTCAAAACTATATAGGCGTGTTTTCGTGATGTGTTTTCAACGATGTGCTGCTTTGTATTGTCAGTATCTATATAAGTGACATACCCAGATAATGCCTCAATCAGAAAGCATAGCCTTGCTGAGCACAACTTTACGAAAACACGTCTAGTCAAATATATAGAAAATTTTATCTCCAAAAACTAATATTTTTTTAGATAAAAATCTCTGATATTTTTCATAAACTCTGATATTTTTCATATTTCTGCTCAAAACATAGATTGTGGGAACTCGTTAGAATCGCCTCGGCGAGGCGGTTCTAACGAGTACCCACAATCCATATTTTCGAGCAGAAATAAAAAAAAAATAATGGATACCCCTGTAAACCCAAGTTTTACTTGATGACGAAAAGTCAGTTCATGTTTGACCCTGCGGTTTTATTGTTGACTAGTCCTAGTGCTTCTGTTGTATTCTTCTCCGCTTGTCTGTTCTCTCTGCGTGTACTCGTTCTGTTTTCAACGATGTGCTGCTTTGTATTGTCAGTATCTATATAAGTGACATACCCAGATAATGCCTCAATCAGGACGCATAGCCTTGCCGAGCACAACTTTACGAAAACACGTCTATTCAAATACAATGTATACAGAAAATTTAATCTCCAAAAACTTAATTTTCTTTAAGATAAAATTAAAAGATTAATTTTTCATAAAAACTAAGATACTTTTCATATTTCTGCTCAAAACATAGATTGTGGGAACTCGTTAGAACCACCTCGGCAAAACGGTTCTAATGAGTACCCACAATCTATGTTTCCGAGGAGAAGAAAAATACTGTATACCCTGTAAACCCCAGTTTTTCTATATAAAAGCGGGGTTTAAGGGGGTCAAAATTATATTGGTAGGTTTTCGTGATGTCACTCATGAAAAAAAAAAAAAAAAAAAAAAAAGAAAAAAGAAAAACTGAAACAGGCGAATAGTCTTGGAACTGTCGGTAGAACTGTGGGAGATAAAATCAAATTTATTCTTGCGAAATTCTGATGCAAATCCAAACGTTACGAAAATATGCCTATTCAAATATACTAAAAATTTTACCAACAAAAAAATGAGAATTTTCAGATAAAAATTCTGATTTTTTTCATATTTCTGCTCAAAACATAGGTTGTGAGTACTCGTTAGAACCGCCTCAGCGAGGTGGTTTTAACGAATACCCACAGTCCATGTTTTTGAGCAAAAATAAGAAAAATGATGTGTACCCCTGTAAACCCTAGTTTTACTATATAAAAGTGTGGTTTAAGGGTATCATTTTTTATATATGCATGTTTTCGTGATGTTATAAAGGGATTCTCTACCTCAAAAATTCTTTAACCTTTACCACTCTGATGGCCTATTCAGCAGACCTTAATTTGATGAATATTGTTTATATTTCTCCCCAAAAAGAATTTGGCACTTCATGCAAATGTCTCCAATGGAAATAATTTGCATAAAATGTCTAATCATGTTTCCTAGGAATAATAATAATAATAATAATAATATTAGAAAATATTTCAAACTGTCGACTGCTGAAATATTTATCCAGAGTTCTAAGCGTTAACTAGAAAACAATTTGAATAAAAAAAGGTAAATTCAGAAAGATTAAATGGCTACATACATGACTCTCTAGTCTCTTGTTTGATAGGCCACATGAGCTGCACGGTTTTTATAAGCTCACCTGAGCCTTTAGGCTCATAGTTGAGCTTATACTATAGGCTTACTCCGTCATCCGTCCGTCGTTCGTCCGTCGATATCCGTCCGTCGTCCATCGTCTACAGTCTTCAGAAACCACCGGTCCAATCAAAGCCAACATATATGGCATCCATGGACGGGCGCACGAAAGTTTTTTCGCCACTTTAAAACCACTTTAAAATCTTCTTCTCCGGAACCAAAGGGCCAGTGACCCTTGAGCAGCATATAGCTTTAGGGACAAGGGCCCAATAAAGTTTGACCTTTTTTACGGAAGTCATTAGACACCTATAGGAAAAACTTTCAAATATCTTCTTCTCTAAAACCAGAAGGCCCAGGCCTTTGATATTTAGTATGTAGCTTTACCTTGCAGAGATTGTTCTGGGGTCAAATATGGCCCCACACAAGGGGCCTCATGTTTTACATAGTCTCATGTAGGCAAACACTTCAGAATTCTTGTTCTCGGAAACAAGAAGGCCCTGTCCTTTGATATTGGTATCAAACTACATCTAAGGGGCCTCTACCAAGACTGTTCAGATTATAGCCCTAGCGTCAAAAACCCTGTCTCGGAGCTCACTTGTTTTTGCATAGACTCATCAGTATACGAAAATTTTAAAAACCTTGTTTGAAACTAGAAGGTCCAGGCCTTTGATATTTGGTATATAGCTTTATGTATTGTTTGTGCTGAGGTTTTACGGCCCAGTCAACCCAATGGGGTCATGTCGAGCGCGGTCAGTTTACCTAACCACACGTGTACTGGGCAGGCTTAGTCCTCTAAGCAGGTAACCAGTATTGTGCACATTTTTTCGCCAGAAACTAACAACTGCCCTTCTTGAATCAGCGGAATAGAGAATGACCGTAGAAAATATTTCATGATCAATCTCCACGAAATAATGTTGCCGACCTCGGCGGGGGTTGAACCCGCGACCTCCTGGTCTCCAGTCGGATGGCGCATCCAGCTGAGCCACCGAGGCCGGCTATAGCTTTATGTAATTGACCTTTACCAATATTATTGAAATTAAAGCATCGGGATCAAAAACAGCTCCGTCCAGGAGGGTCATTTTTTACATAGATTCATGTAGTGAAAAACATAAAAAAATATTCTTGTGTAAAACTAGAAGGCCGAGGTCTTTGATATTTGGTAGGTAGTTTATCCTATTGTAGGCCTTTACCAAGCTTGTTCAAATTATAGCCTGGGGTTAAAAATTGCCAAATCCCAGCGAGGCACTTGTTTTATAGTCTCATTTAAGGAAAAACTTTAAAAATGTTCTTGTCTAAAACCTAGACGGCCCAGACCTTTGATATTTGGTATGTAGCTTCAGCTAGAGGTCCTTTACCAAAATCGTTCAAATTATGGCCCGGGGATAAAAATGGCTCCATCCCGGTGGTCACGTGTCTTACATAGACTCGTTTGGGTAAAAAGTATAAAATCTTCTTGTGTGAAACTAGAAGGCCTTTGACATTTGGTACTTAGTTTTATCTAGTGGATCTTTACTAAGATTGTTTACATTACAGCCTTTGGGTAAAAAATAGCTCCGTCCCAGGGGCCGCGTCTAACATAGACTCACCCGAGGTAAAATCTGGAAAAAAAAAAAGAAACTTTTTTTTTTTTTTTTTTTTTTTTTTTGTGACACTAGAAGGCACAGATTTTTTTTGCATTTGGGGATGTCACTTTATCAAAGCCGTAGTTTATATGATGTTTCTATTTCGCCAAATTACTGGAGGATAAAGAGACCAAGATGTTACAAACTGTACCGGCTACCGTACTCATATATTTCATTCTTAAAAAATGTTACCGTTATAAGCTCGCTCAGAACAAAATGTCAATGTCTCAGGTAATTTTCATTGCCATTTGTCTTCTGGTAATACATTGTAGTTCATACGAGTGCGCAGGAAGCACACAGCTGGTTCTTTTGATACCTGTTTTTTTTTTGTTTTGTTTTTTTTTTTGTATTTACAGCTTAAGGCTTAAAGAAAAAAAAGACATAAAGAACATAAAAATAACAAATAGAAAGGCAACAGTTGTATATATATATGCCGTATTTTTCCCTTAGTAGTCGGACAAACAGACCTACGCACACAGTGTAGATTCAGTTACGATGCCGTAAAACGCGTCGTATGATCTGAGTGTAATTAGTTTGCCATTTCATTAGAAAGATTTAAAATTAAAAATAAATAATAGAAATGGTAGAAAGATGTTGTTATCGGCATACACGTTTGACATGAAGCCACGGATGTATCGTAAATATTTGTTTTCATTAAAATGTATTGAAATGCTCTTGAGACAAAAATTGGTGGCATACAGTATTAGGAGATATTGGTAAAGCGACGACATGTCTACGGTATTTACCTTAAATAGCTAGACAAACAGGTCTGCGCAAACAATGTAGACACAGATCAGACGCCGCAAAACGCGGCGTCTGCTCTGGGTCTTACTTGTTTGATAGTACGAATTAATAACGGAAATAAAGTAACAAAAAATAGTAAGCACATCACGAAAACACGCCTGATTATCCTTACGATGCCTATATAATGTCGACCCCCTTAACACCCACTTTTATATAGTAAAACTGGGGTTTACAGGGGTATACATTATTTTTACTATTTCTACTCGTACCCACAATCTATGTTTTGAGCAGAAACATCAAAAATTTTATCTGAAGAATTTCAGTTTCTGGTGAAATTTTAACTATATTTGAATAGGCGTGTTTTCGTAAAGAATCCGGTGCCTTGGAAAGGCGATGTTTCGTGATCATGGCCTTTCCTGGGTATATCAATTTTTATTATTTCCAAATCTAGATTCTTCAATACAGTTTTTCTATATTCATTCTTAGAGCATAAACGGACACAAGTTTAACCTGAGATTTAATTGGAAGAAATTTCATAAAAGAACAATTTGAATAAAGCAGAACTGCAACAGTGGAACAGCCCTGGTTCAGTCAGTAGAAAACAAAAAAGAAGAACCCCCCCCCCACACCCAAAAAAAACAACAAAAAAAACAACAAAAAAACAAAACAAAAACAAACAAACAAACAAAAAAACAAAACAAAAAAAAAAACAATAACAAAAAAACAAAACAAATAAAAAACAACAAAAAACAAAACAAAAAAAACCCCCAAAAAACACGAAAACTACTATGAAAGAGGGGCTGGGGTGTTCAAGTCAGTTTCACTGGCACGATGGGTTAATAGAAAAAGAGATAGTGTCTGATGATTGAACTGAGATAACAGAACTTCCACAAACGAACAAATCATATAAACTGATTGCAAGCAATGGCGAAAAAACTGAAATTCTTAAAGACTATGTGACTATATACTTGTGCATACATGGGTCTAGTCTTATTTTTACTATTGTTGCATGATTTTTATTATACGTTACAGTTCATACTGTGCACACGAAGACCACAGAAGTAGCTTTTTTTCTCTTTAAAGTTATAGCTAAAGATTTTATTACGCACGCAAACAAAAAAAAAGAAAAAACAAAAAAAAAAAAAAAAACCAAAAAAAAAAAAAAACAAAAAAAAAACCAAAAGAACAAGCAAAACAATAAAACAAAAAACAAAAAAAAAAACAAAAAACAAACAAACAAACAAAAAACAAACAAACAAACAAACAAAAAAAAAAGAAAAAAAAGAAAAAAAGAAAAAAAACAAAAAAAAAAAATGAAAATAAAAAAACAAAAAAAAAAAAAAAAACAAAAAAAAAAAAAAAAAAAAAAACAATAAAAAATAATAATAATAATAATAAAAAAACAAAAAACAAAAAAAAAAAAACAAAAAAAAAAACAAAAAAAAACAAACAAACAAACCAAAAACAAAGAAAGGAAAAAAAAGAAGAAAAACAAGAACAAATATACCACAGGATACTATACTTAAGTAATGCAACATCAGTTAATTATACCGATACCGTATTGATTCTAAATGATCTGATTGACAGGCCTGAGCAATCAGAGTAGACTCAGATCAGACACTACATAATGCGGGTCTCATATATCTACACTATCTGGCAGTTTTCAAGTTATTCGTTAGGCATATCTATATGAGTGAATTGGACACAACCACAAACCGCAGCGCCCCCAGCCCCCCCCCCCCCCACCCACCCCCCCCCCCCGCCAACAGACTCATTGGCTGAATGGAGAGCAATGGATGATACTTTGTGCATGCGCAAGATGATCTGAATCTGCGCGTTTTGCGCATGTTCTAAGGCACTGTTTCGCTTGATGCGTCCCATATAATGGGGCCTCCGTTGTGGCCATGAATATATTCAAACAGAAATGGATTAATTTACAGTCATGGTAAGTTTTGCTATGATATATTATTTACAATGAAACTAGTTACTTCTATACAGCTAATGGACAGTTCCGATATTAACACGTAATTTCACCAGACCATATTTTGATTTATTTTTGCAGAAAATAGGCTTTGACCTTTGAAAAAAAGGTCAAGGCCATTTTTTTAAATAACATCAATTTGTCGTCTGCTGCATCTACCAATGAAATTAGGAAGAGTGCATTAAACCTTTCATTCCTAAGTTTCTGGAGTCGACTGTCCTATCTATGGATTTAGGCATACCCGCTTTTGCAAACTGGAGTCCCAGTCCGAAATCAAAAACATCATTTTATAGATCCTGATGAGACGGCTCGTGACGAGCCGTCTTATCAGGATCTACACTGCTTGCAAAGGTGATTAGTTTTGGAATGCAAAGCTAAAATGAATGACACCAAAGGCGTTAATTTGTTTCTCCGCAGTCCTGTTCTCTGTATATCATTAGTAAACTTTTCTTTTTCAGAGGCCGAGGAAAGCTCACCTAGAACGGTTAACACACCTAAGAAAACGAATGTTGTTGTTACGAGAAACAGAACACTTCCAGGAAACCAGTCTGCGCATTGTAAAGCACATCAACAAACATCAAAAGGAAGTTCATCAAGTAGTCCTACAGCTGAGACCCAGTTTCTGATTCGCCAATCAACATAAGTGTATCATAACCTCAGATAATTGAAATGCTATTTTGAGAGGTTGCTTAGTTATTTTTTCACCAAAATATATTTTGTCGATACCCAATAAATTGTTCTGTTGAGGCTATTCTTATTAGCACCGTGATATGTCTTGATGCAGAAATGAAAATAAATATGTTAACACTATAAACATATCATTACGAAAACACGCCTATTCAAATATATTGAAAATTTTATCACCAAAAAATGAAAAATTTCAGATAAAAATTCTGATATTTTTCATATTTCTGCTCAAAACATAGATTGTGGGTACTCGTTAGAACCGCCTCGGCGAGGCGGTTCTAACGAGTACCCACAATCTATGTTTCTGAGCAGAAATTAGAAAAATAATGAATACCCGTGTAAACCCCAGATTTACTATATAAAAGTGGGGTTTAAGGGGTCAAAATTATATAGACATGTTTTCGTGATGTGGAGATTTACTGACCATTACGTCACACTGGGAATACCTAATTTCCAATATATGGGAGTCCCATCTTACGTAGCAGTCAGCATTACACCTGGTTTTATGGGTACATAGAGGGAGAAATAACTTACTACTACTCTAAAAGGAAATAACATGCTACCAAGGGAAACATCCCAGTAAGCATTCTACATACATCTATAGCGGGCCGTTATCGGCCCGTCAGGGTAGCTGACGGGCCGATAACGGCCCGCTGTAGATGTATGTAGAATGCTAGCTGGGATATTCTTTCCGGTTAGATTAGACCCATTTCAGTAGGGGGTTGCTTCAGGAAAGCAAGCAGGAAGCCACCGAAATTGTCTCCCATTGATGGCGGAAAATCTACCAGGTGTAGCTAGTCCCCTTAAATCGATCACTGATCAAAACAAGGATGCCTAGAACTAATGTCACTTGAACGTAGGAACAACAGTCAAAGTTGAAAAGTAGGGTCAAAATTTCAGCAGACAACATTTTAAGGTATATTGTAATTTTCCTAGAAAACAGGTTTTGGCATTTCATGCAGATTGTCTCCAATTGAGACAATTTGCATGAAATGTCAAAACCTGTTTGCTAGGAAAAATAAAAAAAAATGTCATCAATTTGTCGTCTACTGAATTAGCCCAGAGAGTTGTAAAGGAAAACGTGAATATCGGTAAAGAATGTTTGCATTGCATTAGATGTATGCGGACAACGATGTGTCCATTCATGTACAATATGCGGGCAACGATGTGCCATTCGTGTGCAATATGCGGACAACAATGTATCCATTCACGTACAATATGCGAACAACGATGTGTCCATGTGGAATATGCGGACAACGATGTGTCAATTCATGCGCAATAAGCGGACAACGATGTCTGCATTTGTGTGCAATATGCGGACAGCGATATATCCATCAATGTGCAATATGCGGACAGCGATGTGCCAATTTATGTGCACATTAGTGGGCAATATGCGGACAACGATGTGTCAAGTCATATGATATTATGCAGGCAGCGATTTGTCCATTCATACGCAATATGCGGACAACGATGTTTTCATTACTGTGCAATATGCGAACGACAGTGTGTCCATTCGTGTGCAATATGCCGATTACGGTGTGGCAGATCATTGTACACCCCGCTCTCTGATGAGTGGTCTGTCGTGTATGTAAGCGATATATTGTACCTGGATCGTACAGAGCAGCTGCAGATCCAGTCTGAACATTGATGTCCGCATTTGTCAAGTACTTGCTTTATAATGTAACCATAAAGAAAATGTTTTATTCGTGGTGTATTTCTATGTAGCTTCACACGCGACAATTCAATTGTGTATATTTGCATTTTTATTTTATTTATGTTTAATGTATTAATAAATTTTGTTGCATAATAGCACGTTGTCTGGACAAGAACTATATTTTGAAAGGAATGACCCTTTAGAGCAACAAAATTTAAGTCTGTCAGTCTCTTTCAGCCTGCAGACCAAAACAGGTAATTTGTAAACAGTGTAGATCCATATGAGACGGCTCGTGACGATCTCATCAGGATCTACACTATTTGCCATTCTGTGTTTGGTTTTTGATGGGCAGTCCTATAAGTAACAATGAGCATATTCAAATTTGCAGTAGGAAGAGGCATCTCAGAAACTTGGGGATAAAAGCGTTAATAGCATAAAGAACAATCTTAGCCCACATAGAATCTTCATTAGGTTAATATATAGATGTAATGTGTATCCCGTTCATCACGAAAACATGCCTATATAATATTGACCCCCTTAAACCCCACTTTTATATAGTAAAACTGGGGTTTACAGGGGTATACATTATTTTTCATATGTCTACTCAAAACATAGATTGTGGGTACTCGTTAGAACCGCCTCGTCGAGGCGGTTCTAACGAGTACCCATAATCTATGTTTTGAGCAGACATATGAAAAATATCAGAGTTTTTTATCTGAAAATTTTCAGTTTTTAGAGGTGAAATTTTCTATATATTTGAATAGGCGTGTTTACGTAATGGCTGTCCTGTTATACATAACAGAAACAGATCTGTGTAGAAGTTTACTTCATTACGCGGGTTTTAGAAATTTGCTCTGTTTTGTTTGTTTTGTTTTTAATCATATTTTACGTTTGTTTCTTAATTGAAGATATCAAGTGAATATACCCAGGAATTGTCACAATACAGCTGCACAGCTTTCCCGAGGCAACGAAAGAAGAAGAAATGAGGAACATAAACCAATAACAACAGCAAGAAAGACAATTTATGAAACCTCTGGCGCACGAACAAAAAAAAAAAAAAAAAAAAAAAAAAAAAAATTTGGGAGGTTGGGGTGCTTAAACCAGTTTTACTCGTTTGAAACCTTGCGCTTATCTCCTGTTGCAGCTCCAATCAGCTGACACTACGAACAGACAGAAAACAGAAAATTAAACAAGCAGCCATTGAAGAATATGGTCACTATGCTAGCATCACAAGAAAACAAACATCTTTTTTAATTTGCAGTCGTCTCTCGTAATCTCGATTTCACTTTTTCGGATGTTAACCTCAGAAGAATGCACCAGTTGTATAATGCTGTGGGTGCATGTGTATGTGAAGAAAGGAACATTATTGATTTCGGCATGGTAGGGAGTGTGGTTAACCCTTTCAGCCCTGCAGACCAGATCAGATTCTGTGCAAACAGTGTAGATCCTGATGAGACGGCTCATAATCATCCGGATATACACTGTTTGCCATTTTGTTTTGATTTTTGACTGACATCCCTACAACAATGGCAATGTCTATATTCAATGATGGCGGTTCATTTAATTTCATAAATTAGGGTGGAAAGCGTTAACTTCGCTTATTTAGAACTTTAAGTTAGACGTATGTATTTTAAATAGGTGTGTTAAGATAATGGAAGCGTTGTGGCATTTAATTTTATAATTAACTTGCTAAACACCAACATGCACCCTAGGTCTTTTGCAGACAATACTCACCATTGCTTTAGTTCAAATACCAAGAAATTTGGTCAGAAAAATTAAAATTGTACAGATAGTCACTATTATTTCAGCTGCAACGTAAGAACATGTACCTTTTAACATGTGCCCAAAAATAATAATCTAAAAAGACTGCTTTTGGAATGTGCAGGCTGAATTGAATCTTCAATGGGCATACTAGTATGTACGAATGTACGAAGTTACATGTTCTGACCTTGCGTCTCATAGTTTGTTGATTGAATGAAAAAATACATTTTGTATTTTATGTTCTTCCGCCAATAAACATCATAAGCATTATAACTCAGCAAAATTCTGTTAAGGGTGCAGTTTTACAATAAATCATTGGAGTTAATGTTTACCTTCACGTTCGAAAATTGCACCACCCGCAGTAAAATCATTTGAGAAGTGACCTAAAATCACCATGTCCGTCCGTCCGTCCGTAATCAGTTTGTGAAAATCACTATAATTTTTAGACCGCTTAGAATATTTTGATAATGTTTAGCATGCAGACACATATTGACAAAATCTGATCAATGACATTATCAAATGCCAGATTTCTTTTTAAATAGCCTCGCCGAGGCGTGTTTGTCCGTCCGTTATCAGTTTTTGAAAATCGCTATAACTTTAAAATCGCTTGGAATAATTTGATAGTTTTTGGAATGCAGATACATAATGGCAATACGAAACAAATGAAAATTTCAAATGCCGGATTTCTTTATAGATAGCAATGAGTGCCTCGCCGAGGCAAAAAATGTAAATATATGGTAATCGCCATAACGCTCAGACCATTGGTGATATTTAAGATATTGATTGATACTGAAAAGCCCTATATAGATACTGTAAAGACCTAACCAATGACGATGTCAAATGCCGGATTTGTTTATAAATAGCCTCGCTGAAGCGAAAAATGTGAAAATATAAAACTGTTCGGCATTGTTTGATAATTTTTTGGCCTACTGATAGACATCGACAAGATCTTATCAATGAACTTCTAACCCTTCTCTTGCTGAGTACGACATGCCCTGTTTTAGCAAACAGTGTAGATCCAGATCAGTTGGCTTCTGAAGAAGCCAACTGATCTGGATCTGCACAGTTTGTCATTTAATATGTGAATTTCTATCAAAAACCCAGATCAAGTAATCTGATTGACTGGAAATTAAAAGTGGGCTTGGCATCTTAATTTATTCAACATGACAAGGGCTAAGATATCGACAAGATCTAATCAATGAACATTTCAAATGGCAGTTTTATTCGACGTTAGTCTCGTCCAGGCACCAGACAAATATTGTGCAAATAGCCATACCACTTAAATCCCTGGAAAAAAAAGATAATTTTGGTATACAGATAGATACCTGCAAGATGAAACCTGGGCCCAGTTGTTCAAAACTAACGATGTCGTTAGTTAACGTATCGTTAAAACTTTAATCATTAAATATGGCATATACGCTAATATTTTTGCTGAAAAAATGTGAATAGCTTTTGCATTTGCGAAAACTACTCACATTTTTTTCAGCAAAAATACCTGTGAATTAAATATCGTACTTATTAGAACAGTTAACATTTTGACCGCTAACGAGCACGTTAAGCTAACGACGCTTTGAACAACTGGGCCCTTGTAAATAGGTATAACCACTATAGCCTTTTTGCGGGTCGTGCACTTTAGCGCAAGATTTAACCTATTGTCTACACTATATATTGGAAGAGTCCAATTTCAATTTTAGGTACGTCCGGCTATGAGATTTACATATTCCTAGAGAAAAATGGCTAAACTATTTGCAAACAGTGGAAACCCTGATCAGACGCCGCGTTCTGTGGCGTCTGATCTGGGTCTGCACTGTTTGCCAATTACCCATTTACGGGTCTCGGGACTACAATGGGTTAATATATGAAATGTTTTTTTTTAAAATCAACTATAATAAATTGTTCTGTGTCTGTTCTGAAAACGAAGTGAAATACATGTTGCTGCTATCGTTAAAAGACAGATTTGTGTGAAAGCGCAAAATAAAATCTACAAATCTCATTCCTTAGAAAAAGGCAGACCTAAGTAAAGATGTGAAAATGGGCCCATGTATTTGATAAATAAATAAATAAATAAATAAATAAATATATAAATAAATAAATAAATAAAGCTACTGTTTGTTTTCTTTGTAACGTTATGTCTTTGTAAAATGGAGTACAATATTTACCTCTAGTTTTCGGACACACAGTAAACACATTACGTCCGACTGGAGACCAGGAGGTCGCGGGTTCAACTCCCGCCGAGGTCGGCAGCATTCTTTCGTGGAGATTGATCATGAAATATTTTCTACGGTCATTCTCTCCCTTCCGCTGGTTCAAGAAGGGCAGTTGTCAGTTTCTGGCGAAAGAATGTGCACAATACTGGTTAACCGCTTAGAGGACTAAGCCTGCCCAGTAAACGTGTGGTTAGGTAAACTGACTGCGCTCGACATGACCAAATTGGGTTGAATGGGCCGTAAAACTTCAACACAAACAAACGAAAACAAGCCTATTCAAATATACTGAAAATTTTACCCCCAAAAAATGAAAATGTTCAGATAAAAATATAAAAATTATGATATTTTTCATATTTTTCCTCAAAACCCAGATTGTGAGTACTTGTTAGAACCGCCTCGGCGAGGCGGTTTTAACGAGAACCCACAATTTATGATTTTGAGCAGAATTAAGAAACATAATGTATACCCCTGTAAACCACAATTTTACTATATAAAAGCGGGGTTTAAGGGGTCAACATTATATAGGCATGTTTTCGTGATTTAAGACCTAGATTATATGTCACAGAAAGCGGTATCTGATGAGGATGACACTGTTTGCCACTTATCGAGCAGTATTAACACACACGAACAAGTAATCAAACTGATTTGTTGAAATTTTAAGAGATACATCGCAGGAAGATAAGGTGTCCGAAATATTATGGTAATTATGCTAGATCAGAGGCTAAATATTATGCAACTAATGTTGGAAGAGTTAAAAGCCTCTGGCTAGATGTATGTATATGGTATTGTTATTAGCGCATAAATATAAGGAATTTAACGCCACCGACTTGAAATCCAAAATGTGTTAACCCTTAAAACGCTAATCACAACTATAGCAGACGACACGTTGAAAAAAAAAAAAAAAAAAAAAAAAAAAAAAAAAATATATATATATATATATATATATATATATATATATATATATATATATATATATATATATATATATATATTTCATTTTTCAACGGCAATAGGACTGGAAACTTCATGTGAATCGTGTGCCGAGCAGAAATCTCACATGAATAGTTAAGTCTTATTTTCTCTGAAACAATAAGAAAAAAAAAGTTTAGAATGATTTGGCTACAACTGTTTGCTTAGCACTTAAAGGGGTAAGAACCAATTAAGTTAAAGCAGTCTTTTTGTATAAACAGGAATTATTACAGCTTTAGTGGAGGCAACTCTCTCACAATTGTTTTGCCTCCCTTCGTAAAAGAATCTACTTCAAAAGAAATATTTGATCCCTCTAGGATTAAATTATTTTTATTAGATTAGACTCCTTTTCAAAAATGCCTCTTTGCAGGAAAGTAAACAGAAAATCAAAAGAGATATCTCCCGTTTATATATTCCGGGTATATCGGGTCCCTTAGCAAATTGAAAATGGGATGTAAGATATTACACTGTAGCTGGTGTTGTGCCATATGGCGACCGTACAAAGTCTCCCCGTACATCATCATAGTGCAGGTTATATTTGACTTCCTTTGGGATTATTTAGCCCATCTTGGTTATTTTTAAAATCGAATACCGCTAAAGCCGGCGCTAGCGGGGCGTATGCAGCCTCGCAAACTACAGTAACTCGATCAAACCGAATCTCCGATTTTCGTGATTTTGTGTGTTCTTTTTCCAAAGGAAATCCTTTTTGACTTTCATTACACTCCTTACACATGAAGAAATACCTAAAACGGATTGGTAGACGATTCGCATGAAGTATCAAAAATCAAAATCTAAATGTGTCCTTGGAAACAAAGAATGCATAAAAAATAAGCATCGAGAATCGGTTTTATCAAATCTCTTCAAGAAGAGCTATGTAGTTTGCAAGGCTGTTTATGCCCTGACTTAAAATTATGTTGTTTGCAAGGCTGTATATGCCTCGGCTAAACCGGGGCATATACAGCCTTGCAAACTACATAGCTCTTCTTGAAGAGACTTAATAAAAATGAATCTCGGATTTTCAGTCTTTACTTTTTATTTTCAAAGTAATCAGAATAAGCTCAGTGACCCGAAAGAAAATGGAAATGTAATCTGCAGTATGCTTATATCAAGTCTTGTTTTCTCTGAAAAATAAGGAAATTAGAAAATTTGCAAAATGTCGTCTTCTGTAGTTGTGATAGCCGCTTTAAAGGTTAACAGTTTTTAACGCCTAAGTCACCGAGAAAGTTGGGCAGATGTTGATACGCATGCCTGACAAAAAGCGACAAAACATTATGAGATGCGTGCAACCGTGTGCAAACATGGCAAGAAAACAGAGCTCTTGAACTATATTTTCTTTAAAGTTGTTTTGAAAGAAGGCACTTATAGCCTAATCAACAACTCAGTTTGAATTGTGACATTTGAGAGCTAATCATGCAAGATCCAGGAAAGGTAATTGCAAAAGTCGGCCGTTTCTCTGATTTAAGTGCTGTTTTAGTCCTACGCTTTGCCAAAATCCATTATAGTATATGTCACATGGTGAGCACCAAATACTTGCAGAGTAAATAAATGAACTCAGGAACTGATAAATCAGATCCACATGCAACCCGAAAATCAGAAGTTTACCCAGAAAGAAAAAGATCCATACGTATGCAAAGACAAACCATTAAATTGATTTCAGCGTGCGTTTCTGTTTTCAACTGAACTTTGTTTCCCAACAAACAAAAAAAAAAAAAAAAAAACAAAAAAAAACAAAAAAAAAAAAAAAAACAAAAAAACTGGTACTAGAACAGGAGCAATACTCATGTGTCGCTGCTTAAGAAAAAGTACCTTTTGGCATGTGCCCCCAACGAATACTTCATGAAATCAGCCTGCGCATCTGCACAATTTGAGCAGTCTTCGTTTTCCGCATTAAGGAACTTTGCATCCTTGGCTATGGAAATATAGCTAGTAAAGATACTGATCAGACTGCGAGAATGTCAAAAGGTACGTTTTCTGACATTGTGGCCCTTATTGGTTTCATAACGCGGTGGTCCCGGTGTTAGTCTTACTCTTTGCTACTTTGTGGTTTATTCTGCGAGGCGATTTGTTTTATGTCTTATCTTGTGTCATTTTGTTCTTGTGTTTTTCAGTCCTTTTAGCATTTTAATTACCTCGCTTGGGGAAGGAAGAGCTAATCTTAGTGCTTTTCGTACGTTTGTTCGATTTGTGCTTGTTTGGATTTGACGATTTCCTCTTCCTCTTGGGGTCTGGGAAGGACTGCGGTTAGTGATTGTGACACTCCCTGGACTTTTCTCTTACCTTTTTTTTCCGAAGGTATTTCAACGTGGTGCCAGCTGCTCGTGCTCTTGGCGTTAGTGAAGATATCAATATTAACAGTTCAGTTGTGAAGTTCGCTATAGAACTAGTTCAAGCTGGTCTCGTTGTAATTTATACTTTATGTTTATAATTTAAAGTTTTCGAAGATCGGTCCGTTTATGCTATAATGACACTTTACTGTGTTTTTTCTTCGCTGTCTCTATACCGATATAAAAAAAAAAATCATAATGACGATTATCTGCTTAAAATCCAACTAAAAAGAGTTACTTATATTAAGCACAATTTGATCGGTCGAGAAATATTCAAAAAATGATAAATATATCTCGGTAGAACCACTGTGCCGGAATCTCGGGACAAAATTCTACAGTGGACTATTTTACCTATATTTGCAACGTAAATATGGCCTACTGTGCATTCGACATATTTCAGAAAGTCGTTTTAGCTTAGCGCTTTACACAGAAGAAGTAAATTTGCAACTTTAGTATGATTTAATGTTAAACGTTTTATTCAAGTCATTGGGTATAAGAAAATCAAATATTTTCGCTTTTTCCCCATAGTAAATATGGCAGCAAATTACGAAGAAATAGGTAGGGTGGGTAAATTTTAAGCAGATGTTCATCAAGTTCGATCGATTCATTGAAATTTTCTCAAAGGGTTGTGGGGGTGGGGGGGGGGGGGGGTCCAAATCTGCCCACGCATGGATTTCCTTCAAACTTCGCGTGTTATTTGCACAAGTCCCAGCAACTATGAAAATTGGCTTGTTTTCTAGAACAATGAAGTGTGGGTCTCAGGAGAGCTCCCTGATGTTCACCCGTCATAATTGTATACCTGTGTCAAAACCTACCAGTATAAAATCAACAATTCAACGATGTCTAATAATGTGCATTGTTATAGTGAAGGAACTCAGTAAGAAATATTTTACTATTATAAAAAAGTTTGTATATATTTCTGTTATCATTATAAAATTAAATTTTGAAAATCCAAAAAACTGGATAATTTTCAGAAAAAAAATAATAAAAATAAGAACTTAATCTTTAAATTTATGTGTGTTTTGGTTCTTGTCAAGGTACGAATTTTTCAAAAAAAAAAAAAAAAAAAAAAAAAAAAAAAAAAAAAAATGCCACATGTATCCTCTCTTGATGCGTGGAGTTTCATGAAACTTAAAAACCGGTAAGATGTCTATAAGTACATGATACGCATGTAGGTCGGTTGAGTGTGAAATTCAATATTTTAATTGACAAATCAAAAACGTTCCAAACATTCTGAAATTCATCATATAAGTAATAGAAATCAGATTCAAATTATTTTTAACAGTCCAGTTCTTGACAAACCCTATTAAATACGAACTGATTATGAAAAAAAGCTGGTGCATTACACAGACCAAAAGTACTCAGAACTGCATTTAACATCTGTATAGGTCATGCAATAAATCCCTTATCATTCTTTTATCAAGAATAATCAGCATTTCTCTTCATTTTAGGTGTAAGTACAGTGGCCCATTATGTGTCCTCATTAATTGTCTCTTTTCGTGACTTTCGAATGGACGTCTTTAAAGGAAGAAATGCGAGTGCCTTTTGTCTGTAAAAAAGTATAATTCAAGATGCGCCATAAAAACGGTATTTTCACTACTAAATGTGTGATTTCTTTTGTAAAGCATCAACAGCAGGGCAGGGTTTTTCCTTATTTTTAGCTCAATCTTTCATAACTTATGTATCAATTGTTACATCACAGTGGAGTACAGGCATTCCTTATTTTTGTTTAACAACAAACTGAATTAGAGCTTAACAGAAACTTTTATTTCCTTGAGTACGTGGCTCATCAGACCACAGTGGATCCGCTGCCAAGAGCAAAGAAATTCAAGTCATCTATACTATCTTAAAATTGTCTTGTAAAACGGTCGTTTTATTGCACTCTCAAAGGCGTTCCACAGGGTGCAATTTCATTATCTCTTTGATTTTCCACTGTTTGAAATTACCGGTTAGTTGATTATAAGCAAATTAATAATAATGGACCCCCAAAACTTGAACCACAATAAAAAAATAAATATCATCTGAATAAGAATCAATTATTTTGTGTATTTTCTTATTTTGCTGTAATTTGGGTTATCATATTGAATGTTCAAAATAAATTTGTTACCGGTTTTTGATTTTTAAGAAATTTTGTGAAAATAATTCAGATAGGTATGGCCAATTAAAATGATAGTTTGACAATAACTGGAACCCAGTTTAATTAATGACCAAACTTGTCAGAAAATAATTATGCTGTTGAATTATGGGGACTACTTTAAACTTATTTAATCATAAAAGCTCCAATGTCATACAAATAAGTAAATATGTGCTATAAGCATTTTTTAGCAAAGACTTACTGTTTTAATCACCAAATCGGACATCCCGGCCAAATTATGAGATATTGGTAGTTTTGGAGTGCACTTTTCAGGGGTACCCATATATATTTAGATGTGATTTTATACAAAACCGTCTATTTAAGCAAGGAAATAGATAGTGGTATAGGTACCTTATGCATAACAGTCATATTCTAGGTAATACTTGTGCTTAATATTATAAGATTCTATCCGTGGGCAGAGTCCTATGTAAATTCTCTATAGGCTGAAACTCCACCTTTTCACAATATTGTCATAACACATCATTTATCAAAATCAGCTAAGAAATAATAAAATGTTTTCATTTTATATATAAAAACAAGACAAAATAAAAAAAAAACAAAAAAACAAAAAAACAAAAAAAAAAAAAAAAAAAACAACAAAAAAAAAAAAAAAAAAAAAAAAAAAAAAAAAAAAAAAAAATACTATAGACATTGCATAGATCAGATCAATGTATGGCCATAAATTTTAAGTAAATCTAGGTATTTGAGAAAAAACAAAAAAAAAACAAAAAAAAAAACAACAACAACACAGAAACAGAAAAGAAAAAACTTTATTGGTATCTGATAACACTGGAAACAAACTCCCGTGTTAGGTATAAAATGTTGATGTCAGCTTCGGAAGAGTCTTGTGTTCGGATAACAGGTAACACTATTTTCTTCTTCAATGTATTCCAGTGGAAACTTTGACGCGCAGCGCATTTGGTGGGGCATGAGTTTTCATTTCCTTGCTACATTAATTGTTCCATAGCTTTCCGTGGTTACTGAGAACACTTGGGATAAAGTGTCAGGAATGTGACTGTTATCTACCACGAAACTGCGATTTTGTAACAAAAACTGTTTTGTTCCAACGCTCCCTAGAAAATAAAATCGAAACAAGCTTCGCCTGGATGCACAATAATAATTTGCCCATATCCATTCCTTTGACGTAGACGAAAACTCGTCTCTGGCGGTATGAAAGAGAAAAACGAAAGAGATGCTATCTGCAACGGACAAGGGCTTAATGAAAAAACGAAGGTAACTTTCTCGTTGATAATGAAGAGTCGATTATACCAACTTTAAAATCATACTATTCGGTTCTGACATTCCAGAAGAATATACAAGCTAACAAAATGAATCCGATAGCTTTCTCGCAGTGCTGACATTACGAAAATACACCTATTCAAATATATAGAAAATTCACCTCCAAAAATTGAAAATTTTCAGATAAAAAACTTGGCGAGGCGTTTCTAACGAGTACCTACAATCTATGTTTTTGAGCAGATAATAGAAAAATAATGTATACCCCTGTAAATCCCAATTTTACTATATAAAAGTGGGGTTTAAGGGGGTCAAAATATTATAGGTATGTTTTCGTGATGATTGGGCGTAAAAATTGGGCATCAGGAGATCAAGCTCGTGCAATGCCCATCTCTGCAAATCCCACTTTATTCAGACTTAAGTGTTATTTTTAGGAGTATACACTTATTTTCATATTGCTGATCAAACATATAAATTGTATTGTGGGTACCCGTTCGATGCGTACGAAAAGCGCTTCGAACGACTGCATTCAATCTACTTTTGAACTAAATATAACGGACTAAACATTGTTTAATCATATTTGTTGCTACTATACAATATAAGGGGTTGGGCCACAAGTTCTTACAATATTACTTACGGCCTCCCGCTACAATGAAAACATAGCAAGTCATTTTCCGTGACAATAGCAATGCACAATACAATATTCATTTCTTAACTTGAAAAAATGCATAAAATATATACAATAATAGTAATACTTCACTAAACTCTTAGAGTAGGAAAAAATGTATATGAACATTAAACTTTTCTCTTGCAAAATGATTGAATGGAATAAACATAAGATGTTGTAAATTTTAACTGAGCATTGAGAGTTGTCTATCAAAGATCCACATTGTTTAGCACCGAAAAATAGTTTTATTTCATTTATTTAATTATGTTATTCTGGTAAAAAAAGGTAAGAGAAAAGTCCAGGGAGTGCCACAATCACAAACCGCAGCCCTTCCCAGACACCAAGAGGAAGAGGAAACCGACAAATCCAAACAAGCACAAACCAAACAAACGTACGAAAAGCACTAAGATTAGCTCTCTCTTCCCCAAGCGAGGTAATCGCAATACTAAAAGGAGTGAAAAACACAAGAACAAAATGACACACGGAAAGACATACAACAAATTGCCTCGTACAACAAACCACAAAGCAACAAGGAGTAAGACTAACACCTTAGTCCTGCTGAACCCGGATTTACCTTGCTTTTGCAAACAGTATAGATCCAGAACAGTTGGCTTCTAGCCAACCGATCTGGATCTGCACTGTTTGCCGTTAATTATGTGAATTTGTGTCAACAACTTGGATCAAGTAATCTGATTGGCTGAAAATTAGAAGTGGGCATGACATGTTAATTCATTCAGCAGGACAAGGGTTAAATACATGTATTTTTGTTCGACCTCCGAAGACGAAGACGAACAGATCGACGTCTGCACGCTGACAGCCTACGCCGGAGAAGGAGACAGCACCACCAATCGTACAGACACTGCAGATCACAGCACCTACCACCATCAGACACCAACGCCAGCCACAGACAGCAGAGATTACGCCATCACCAACCATCATGAAATCAGCTGCACTGCCTCCTTCTCCAGAATCGCCATTGTCGAAAAAGCCAAGGACCAAGTCACCGGCGACGAACATTGCACCAACCCAGTACTTTCACATCAACATCAGCCCTGTGCACGAAGAGTACGAGCTGCAGAATGTCATCTTAACGAAGTATAAAGCATCAATTTAACTTTTTATTGCTAAATACTTGAACCCTTCCCTCTAAAAAGTGGAGAAAATCTGATAATGACTTTTTGTTTTGTTTTTGGTATATACTGCTTGTTTTCTTATATAGGATGTAAGATGAATATTACTGCTTAGGGTCTTTATAATCATCACGAAAACAGGCCTATATAATTTTGACCCCCTTAAACCCCACTTTTAGATAGTAAAACTGGGGTTTACAGGGGTATACTTTATTTTTCTTATTTCTACTCAAACACATAGATTGTGGGTACTCGTTAGAACCGCCTCGCCGAGGCGGTTCTAACGGGTACCCACAATCTATGTTTTGAGCAGAAATATGAAAAATATAGAGTTTTTTATCTGAAAATTTTCAGTTTTTGGAAGTGAAATTTTCTGTATATATTTGAATAGGCATGTTTTCGTAATGTATGGTTATGATTAATGTCCACTAGCGGCAAGATTTTTCTTGGTAAACATGCCAGATGACCTTATGTCATGGCGAGGTTCCCATTTGTCCGTGCACCCATCCGTCTTTGCACCTGTTGTCTGTACTTTATTACACCATTTATTCCTGATGCAGGAAAGGCTTTAATCTAAGAAAGATTATGCTGACAACAAAATTAGTAAAAACTAAAAGTCTGTGGTTCAAAGATAGGGTGGAAAACAATTTGGGATAAGGAGAAATTGTATGTTATTAGAGGTTTCTTATTTCCATGCAATGTTTAAAAAGAACCCTACCGCAGACACATTCAACTTTGATATTGCTATGTAAGAGATTAAGTGTTTATTGGGACTTATTCAGCAGGCAATTCATGAAAACATAAGTATTGTAGAAATTGTGATAAGCAATTTTCCAGTCTGTGAAAATTGTTTGCTATGCAGTGTATTGACACAAAATGATATTCAGATTATTATCGATGGTTCCCACTTCTTGCTTGGAATTATAAAAGTTGCATGAGAGGTTATTCTAAGCGTTTTTAGTTCTTTTTTATGTGGAAACAGTATTTTACCTGCAAAGTAAGTTATTGTACCAGTGGCGAAAACCAAAAGAAAAAAAAAACAAAAACAAAAAAAAAAAACAAAAAAAAAAACAAAAAAACACACACACACACACACACACACACACACACACACACACACACACACACACACACACACACACACACAAAACAACAACAAACAAAAAAAAAAAAAACAAAAAAAAAAAAACAAAAAAAAAAAAAACAACAGATACTGTAGTTGCTAGAAGAGAAATTCAGGCCCTGATGGGACTCTTGTTCTTTCTTAATTTTCTTCGGAACAAGTCAACTTTAACGTGAGATCAAAGGAAAACGGAAAACGATTTTAATAGGCAAATAATAGAAACAGCTACCTGTTTATTAACTTATGTTGTACTGTTTTGTTATATTTTGAAGTTTTTTTTTCTTCCTTTCTATCTTCAAAGATTAAAATCTAGAAATGCAAATTGATTCGAATTTCTCATGGACTATTTCGATTCCGTTATATTTGGATGTCTTTTTTTCTTCTTTATTTTATTTATTTTTTTTTTGCGCGGGGGGGGGGGGGGGGGGGGGGGCGGGGGGGGGTTGTGGGGGGGGGGGGGGGGTAGGTGGTGGGGATGGAGTTTTGTTTTTCTTTCTATATTTCTTTCTGAATTAAAATGAAGACGAATTGACCAAAATGAGGACGAATTGACCAAAATGAGGACGAACTGACCGAAAAAAAATTCTATGAGTACGAGTTGACCGAAAAAAAAAGAGTACGAGTTGACTAAAATGATAGCGAATTGACCTTAGTACGAATTGACATGAGAACAAACTGACTTCCTACCTTAACATTTTATATGCTGATTCAGGATGTTGTGTAGATCACCTGATTAGATTTCGAGGGACTTCCGTGGAAACTTGAGGTAGTTATGGCCCTTTGTGTTCCGGACATTTTGACACTGTCAATAATATTTCTCAAAAAGTATTTAAGCTAAGAGCTTGATATTTCATCTGCTGACTGGTGATGGTATGTAGAATACCCTGATTAGCTGCTGAGGGAATTGCATGAAAATTTGACATAGTTATGGCCCTTCGCATTTGACAATTTACTATTGTCAGCAAGATATCTCAAAAAGTATTTAAGCTAGAGTACTGAAATTCAAAATCCTGATTGGGGATGATGTGTAAATTACCTGAGTAGATCTTAAGGTAATTCTGTGAATTATTGACGGATTCATTGCCTTTTGTAATTCTGGGCATTTTAACCTTGTCAGCAGGATATTTCTAATAATATTTAAGCTAGTATCTTGAAACTTAATTTGCTGATTGGGGATGATATGTTCATTAACTGATTAGATTTTGAGGATATTTCATGAAAAATTGATATAGTTATGACCGTGTGGGCAAGAAATCTCAAAAAAGTATTTAAGCTAGGGTCTTATTTTTTTTAGGCTGATTGGGTATGATGTGTAGATTACCCGAATAGATTTCGAGGGAATTCCATAAAGGAGATAGAATAATTGCCCTTTGTAGTTTTCGGCATTTTGATCAAGTCAGCAAGATGTCTATAAGAGTATATAACCTAGTGTCTTGAACATTTTAAATATGTTCATTGGAGATAATGTATACAAGTAGATTACCTGATTAGAGTTTGAGGGAATTCCGTGAAAACATGACGTAGCCATGGTACTTTGCGTTTCTGTGCATTTTAACCTTAGTAAGATATATCAGAAAAGTATTTCAGCTAGGATCTTGAATTTCAATGTGCTTATAAGAAATGATGTGCGGGTTACCTGATAAAATTCTGAGGTAATTCTATGTAAAACTGACAGAATTATGGCCTGTGAAATTCTAGGAATTTTGACCTTGACAGCTAGATACATCAAAAAGTGTTAAAGCTAGGGTCTTGAATTTAGTATGCAGTCTGAGGATGATGAGTAAACAACTTACTTACTTTTTAAGTCTGATATAAATTTTAGACAGAGTTGGACTTATAACGGAATAGAATAGAACATAAAGCTTATTATTAACAACCTTGTGATCAAAATGTCTAGAGAACCATTACAGCCTGACTGAATTTATACCCCATTTGAACTGAGGTATTAGCGTTTTAAACAAACTTGTGAACAATTGTATGTGTATGGGGACTTTATATATTTTATTACGATACATAGGAAGCTTGCAAAGGGTATGGATGTATCATTTAACCAACTTAGTACTGTAAAAAAGGTGGTCTACAAATCCATATTAGGAAGTGCCCTTTGTCCCCACGAAGAGTTATAATTTCGGCTGAGTTGGTAGTTCCCCATCTGATGCACTAGGGGTTGACCCACAATGCCCACAAAGTGCCCAGATAGTAGCACAAGTCAGCTTTGTATTGCTATTTGGGAATAGGTCTGACTCGATGTGTAGCTTCTGATGTCAGCTGAACCTTAGATGTTATGTTATGAAAAGAAATTAACATAAGGATAAGGAGTTGGAATTTCAACAGATTTGCTAAAGTAAGGGGATGCTTGGGACAGCTTTAGGGGCAAGCATATGATTGGGACATGGTGTTTTACAAATACATATATCTAGTTCAATTATGTTTAAAGAGTAACAAGGCGGTCACGTATTATTTTTTGTTTAGGTATTTAGTAGCAGCCATCCAAAAGACGTTTTAACTGGAAAATATTTTCGTTATGAAAATAACATTTACAGGATAATTTAAGTACTAAATTTAAATTTTGCTTGAAAATTACCATATTCATTTGCATATCAGTATGATTAATTTAAAGAGCACACCAAACAAGAATGACAGAGTGATTAAAGAAATATTTCAGACAACCGAAATAGCCGACACGCAGTGTTGGCTTTCATGGCTGTACCTCGCCGGTTCATCGGTAGCTCGTCTGTCAAAACATAATTTGAGAAACGGAGTGCGCCGCAGAGTAGAAACTATGGTAAACCTAAATGTATTGCCATTCGCCGCTCACTGATAGCGCACAACGCCGCAGCGAAAATAAATGCAGGTAGGAAGAAAGGATGTTCACGGTTTCAAGTTAAAGCTAGGCAGCGGGTATAATCATGATAGATAATTTCACAGGTAGCTGGGACTTGTATTTGGGGCGCGCAGCTGTGGCGTAGCAAGAACGGAATTATTTGTACGCACACGCAGGAGAAGTCTTGAAAACTATGCTTGAATCGCTTTCCAAAATAGGGACTGCTCTTAATGGAAGAATCTGCTACCATAGAGAGGGAGCAAATTCTTTCCTTTATGAGTAGCTTATATGGTAAAGAAGCAAAAAATATCTACTGTTATTGCCTCTTTATTATAAATATGTTTCTTACGCATGTTGCGTACATGCGTAATGTGCATATCGAGCGCTACGCTTGTGCGCAGCTTTTATGGGACTAGATACACTTCCTGTTTGTAGTTTTCAGCGTCCCGTTGGTGTTTTGTTTGTGTTCTTGCTTCAGATCGCCATTGAGTCTTTTGCGTTTTTCCATCATAGTGTTTTTGATTACATGTGTTTCACTGTAGTGTTACATAGATGAGGTAGGGGACCCCTATGTGGACAAAACATATATTTATAACTTTGATTTGCGCCAGAATTAAGGGTGAGGTTTCACGCGAATATAACCTGTTTAAGCTTCCCCTTCCACCCAACCCCAGTAGGTTTTCCACTGAACATTCCGAGGCGGTTCTTCTGTTGCAGTTATTCATTGTTTGTGCATCTATGGTTTTGTAAGTTGTTTTTGTGTTGCATTTACTTATTTCTCGTCCCTCATTCTATTGGTGCCTTAGGAGGGCTGTGTGTCGTGATTGTGGCGTTTCCTGGGTAGCTTCATACCCCACAAATCCGTGTTTAGTCGGTACTTGAAAGAAGAAACGGTGTTAGTTTTTGATGTTATTTTAGGGTCGTTCACTGCTCTGATGATAATAGTAAAACATTACGAAAACACACCTATTCTAATATATATAGAAATTTTTATCTCCAAAAACTGAAAATTTTCAGATTAAAAAACTGATATTTTTCATATTTCTGCTCAAAACATAGATTGTGGGTACTCGTTAGAACCGCCTCGACGAGGCGGTTCTAACGTGTACCCACAATCTATGTTTTTGAGCAGAAATAAGAAAAGTAATGTATACCCCTGTAAACCCCAGTTTTACTATATAAAAGTGGGGTTTAAGGGGGTCAAAATTATATAGGTATGTTTTAGTAATGGTAACAATTTGTATATACATATACGGATGGCATAAAAAAGCGTTTATGAGACTTTAATTAGGTAAAGATAATTTTAACATATCAACATTTTTCTTCAATAAACTCAAGAAGTTTAGCGTTTATCAGGTTATGTGGCTTGCAGTATATAGTGTAGAAAAAACATTTGTAGACTTGCATAAGTTTTAACTCTTTCATTGCCATAGGCGATGACAACAGACTTTTGCAAGCAGCGCAGATCCAGGTAAGACGGCTCATAATGTCTCATCTGGATCTACGCTGTCTTTCAACTTTACATATAAACTTCTTTCCAATCGATAGTTCTTTTTAAAAAAACAAAGCAGACAAATGTAGTCTAAAATTTGGCGCCGAAAGAGTAAGTCGAGTACATGTAGTTTAAGGCCCTAACGCCCAGAGATATTTCTGCTGATCGTTCCGAGGCAATTTCTTCTGTTGCAGTAACTATTTGTTTGAATGTTGGTTATTCCAATCGTGACATTATGTCTTGTCATTTTCTTCCTCAGCTCGTCTTTTTTTTTCGATGCCTTGGGAAAGCTGTGCTTCGTGATTGCGGCTATTCCTGGTAAACTTTTTACTATTAACTGAAATCGAAAATAAATGCTCTGTGGCATTATAAATAAGCCTCTCCTTACTTCATAAAAATATAGTTTATATTTTGACATCCTTGGGGGTCGTTGAGCTTATTTCAAGTTGAGCAATTCTGAAAGCGGTATTACTGTTTAAGTCGGAGCTAGATCGCGTGAGCAGCATTTATTAAAAAGTACAGACATAACTAAACAACTGACTGAATTTAATGTTGTTGACTAAGGTATTTCTGTTTCTCTCGTGCGCTCCGTGCAAGGATCGTCTATCGTTTTTATACAAGTAACACCGACGTTGTATAAATATTAAATTATTTATCATCATTTAAACCTTACATCGTTAATTACAACTACAGCAGACGACATTTTTATTGTTTGTATTTTGTTTTCAGAAAAAAATAATAATGATACATAGACTATCGTCTGCTGCCATTTTACTTGCCGTTTTAAGGGTTAAAGTCATTGGTTATATCTGATAGTTTAATTGATTTAAGACTCACCAGTTAAGCTATTTTTGTTCAAGTCACCATGTATGAAGAAAGCATAATTTCGAACATGTTCAAACACTTGTTTCGAGACATTTCGACTGAATCGAGGTAAATATGTTGTAGAATATAACTGAACCGCGCCTAGCGAAAATGTGTTTTCGAGCATGCGCAAAATGCGCTGATTCGGAAAAAAGTGCGAATTCAGATTCTTCCCATGCATGCGAAAAGTCTCATCCGTTCTCCATTGATACATTCTATAGTATCCAGTGGGTCTGTTAGCGGACAGCAAAGGTCCTGATCAGACTGCGCGGATGCGCAGTCTGATCTGGATCTTCGCTGTCCGCATATGCTTGAAGACACGTTTCGCATGGCGCGGCCCGTGGGAAACGTATGGAGTCGAATTTTATTGTATTAATTCAGTCTTGAGAGGGACTTTGTTTTTCGAAGTTGCATTCCAAAATCTAAAATGATCATCTAAGTGTACAGTGAAAGACCCTGATCGGATTAGGAAGAGTGATCGCGGTCTTTATGGGCTACAGATGAACTAGGTCACATTTTCATATTACGTGTCTTATTCAGCGTACTGCGCCCACCTAATCTGGCCCAGAAACCTTGGCAGCTGATTTCAGTTGTGCGAGTGTGTCATTGCTCTCAAGGGTCATTCCTTAAAGAATCTACGTATAATGCCAGCTGTCTCAGACAAATAAATCTAACTAGTCGGAATTTGTATGTAATGACAGAAAGAGGTGCTTTATACTTCATAAAGTTACCTTAACTACCATATTTACGATAATCATTCGAAAAGCTATTTGCGCTGGAAACTTGCTTGAAGTAACATATTTATCATAACCAATCGCAAAGCTTTTTCGCCATAAAATTGCTTGGAATAACATATTTACCATAATTATTCGAAAAAAAAAAAAAAAAAAAAAAAAAAGCTTTTTCACAGTGGAATTGCTTGAAGTTACATATTTACGAGCATAATTATTTGGAAAGCAATATACACCTTGAAATTTCCCCTTTACTAACATACTTACCATAATCATTTGAAAAGCTTCGTATGCCATGAAGTTTCTTGAAGTAACATATTAACCGTAATCATTCGAATAGCTTTGTATGCTAAAAATTGCTTGAGTAGCATATTTACCACAATCATTTAAAAAGCTTTAAAGGCCTTTAACCTACCTAAATTACCATATATATGATGATCAATAGAAAAGCCTTAATCGCCTTAAAATTCCTAGAGTACCATATTTGACACAAGTATTAGGACAGACAGACCTGATCTTAAAACCCGGCGTCTAATCCGAGTCTAAAGTATGTGTCTCTCATCCAGCAGTTTGTTTGCAGAACACCAGGTAGTGTCGCAGACATATTCAAAGTTTAGTATTAGTATAGTAAAGTGTTAAGGAGTCCGAATATCAAGGGTTAGTAACAGCTTAATGCGATAATGTGTCTTGTGGTAGACAGCGAACGCATGACTCATTTTTATTTGAACTAACGTCCTCTGATTATGAGCTGCAACGTCAGAAAACGGACCTGTGTGACCAGCGAGGTTTCATATCAGCCTGCGCATTCATGCAACCAGATCAGCATGTTCACTGAGCGGATTTTGGACAACCAAGGATGCAAAGTTTCGTCATGAGAAAAACGAAGTCTGATAAGACTGCGCGGATGCGCAGACTGATTTCAATTTTCGTTGGACGAACATGTGAGACGGTAAGTTTTCAAACGTTGCAATTTAAATGATATTAGTAACACGTGGAGTGATGCGCAACTGCTTAGATCTTAATTTCAATCTTATATGATGAGTGATCGTAGTTTTTACCTGTACAGAAAATGGTTCGGTGTTTGCTATTTGTTCATTCTATTTGGCAATGATCGCTCTTAAACAAGACTCAGATGTAAAATGAAACTCAAAAAGGTTGCCTTTAAAACACACACACACACACACACACACACACACACACACACACACACAAGAAGGAGAATCGGATAGGAGGTTTTATGAAAAGGAAGGAAAACAATTACCTAACACCTTGGGAAGCCTGGTTTAACTGTTTATATTTAGACTTCGGTTTGTGATTGTGGCACTCCATGGACTTTTCACTTACCTTTTTTGTATGAAAGAAAATCTCAGATGTTCAACGACTCATAAGAATGAGACAGCAATGTCCTACGGAGCAAGGAGAACACGAGAAATCACAGACGCTATCATGGACGTTTATCCCATCTTTGCCTAGCTCCAGATTCTTGACTACATTTGCTATGGATATTGTTAGGTCAGGACAAGCATTTCAAGTGTAAATTTCTGAACTTCTTTTTCATAACAACCTTGGTTTACTTTCTAATCATCACTATCAACAAACTGCAAATTACACAACCTGCGAATAACATTTAAAAAGTTCTGCCACAATGACTAACTTGAGCACTGAAACCGCTTAGTTCGTTCGTTCGTTCGTCTGTCATTATGGCAATGACCAAGCCCAATCAAATTCGTTTTTATTTTTTGTGTATTCTAAGATGGTTGATGAGACCAATATTAGCTCTAAACTGTTGCAGATAGAACACGAGAGGTGTGATGAAGACTGTTCTGTTTGTGATGTCTTAGCTCTGACTTTCCGCTTAGCACGTTTATGCTCGGCTTTGCTACTTTTTCGCTTCGTATTCACCAGCACCCGTTCTTATGAGGCAGCGCCACTTTGCTCGATTCTGAGCAATCGGTTCCCACGACACTGTTGGTATGTTGAAGCCTTTAAGGGAGGCGTTGAGGTCATCCTTGTATCGCTTTTTCTAACCACAATGGGTGAGGTTTTCCTCTTATAGTTCTCCATAGAGGATATTCTTTGGCAAAGGGTCATCAGGCATTTTGGTAACATGGCATGTCTATCTTAATTGTGCCAATTTCAGAAGGGTATGTACACTCCGCATCCTTTCCCGTTTCATGACTTCTGTGTCTGACATCCTGTCTTGCCATTTAGAAATTTTCTGGGCAGCCTATATGGAAGAGGTTCAGTTTTTCAGCATGCCGTTTGTAAACTGTTTAAGTTCCACATGCGTATAACAATGTTGGCAGCACCACAGATCTGTAGACTTTCAGCTTCGTGTCAAGTCAGATTTCACTTCGATCCCAAAAACTGCCACGTAGTCGGCCAAATGCTGCACTAGGTTCGGCAATCCTGGCACTGACTTCATCATCAATGTGTACAACTCTTAACAATGTGCTTCCAAGGTAGGTGAACTTTTCTACCACTTGCAATCGTTGACTTTTCACTGTAATATCTCAAAAAGTATTTAAGCTAGAGTACTGAAATTCAAAATGCTGATTGGGGATGATGTGTAAATTACCTGAGTAGATCTAAAGGTAATTCTGTGAATTATTGACAGAATCATTGCCTTTTGTAATTCTGGGCATTTTAACCTTGTCAGTAGGATATTTCTTATAGTATTTAAGCTAGTGTCTTGAAACTTAACTTGCTGATTGGGGATGATATGTTCATTAACTGATTAGATTTTGAGGATATTTCATGAAAAATTGATGAAGTTATGGCCATTTACGGATCTGGGCATTTTGACCGTGTGGGCAAGAAATCTCAAAAAAAGTATTTAAGCTAGGGTCTTTAATTGTTTTAGCTTCAGCTAGGACCCAAAAAAAAATCCTCCATGGAGAACTAAAAATGGGCAAACGCTCCCATGTAGATCAGAAGAAGCAATACAAAGACACCTTCAAAGCCTCCCTCAAGGACTTCAACATACCAACAGAGTTCTGGGAACAAATTGCACAGGACCGACGAAGTGACGAGGCCTCATCAGAAGAGGTGCTAGTGAATATGAGGCAAAACGAATCAGCAAAGCCAAGCAGAAACGTGCACAGCGAAAAGCCAGAGCTAAGGCATCACCAACAGAGCTGTCTTGCTCTGACCTCTGTTGTTCCATCTGCAACAGACACTTTAGAGCAAGAATTGGTCTGATCAGCCATCTTAGAACACACAAACAGTAGCATTTCTCGCATGTGATTAAGAGTGGTCATTGTCAATAATGACAGTCGAACTTTATAGGCTTCATCATTGCCTTCCTTTCTATTTTTCATCAAAGGCTTACCAGATACTGGCTGATATACCACCTCAATTTTTTATGCTGATCGTGAGATCATAGCTGTCAAATGAATCAGATACTTGATCCACACAATTTTGCATATTCTCTTCTACTCGAGCACCATTTGCCATGTCATCAGTAAAGAGGAACACATCTAGCACCACTGTCTGCACCTTAGATTTAGCTTGAAACCATCTTAGGTTGAAAATCTTACCATAAAAACGATATCTGATAGGTATACCATTCTCACCATCCTAGAAAACATCAGTGAGTATAGCAGAAACCATCATGCTGAACAGCCTTGCTTTACTCCATTTGTCACAGGGAACGGATCAGAAAACTCAACCCATGCGGGCCATATCATCGTGGAATTGCCGGATCATTGCTACGAACGGCCGGAGAGCAAACATTTGCCATAATTTTCCAAAGTCCCTCACGACTGACTGTGGCAGATGCTTTGGTTAGGTCCACATTCTGTTTCTGGCATTTCTCTTGAAGCTGTCTTGCTGTAAAGATCATGTCGATTTCTCCTCTGTTCTTCCTGAATCCATATCGGCTTTCTGTTTGTGCACTGCTAGGACTAGCTAGGAGCTGTAGTTACTCCGAAAGGCATAACGACGAAGAAAAAAGGGCCACCGTTGACTGGAAAGAAGCAGCAAAGGAATTGGGCACCTTCTCTGCAGTGAGCAGCTCAGCTCAGAATGACTGCCTGATGGCGGTTTGCTCATCATGAGACGTCAGCAGGACAAACCGAAGACATCACCATTAACAGAGAAAGATAACGTGGTCAACCAGTCGACACCAGGAAAGCCGTACGCTGAACACACAAAGACCAGATCCTAGTTATAACCTTTTTTCATGCTCAACTTAGCTGGGCATGAAATTTGCTCTGCTAATAAATATGAATAGCTAAGAATACCAAATAGTGCAACAGCCACGGAAAACAGCCCTCCTAAGGCACTGAATAAGGTACGAATGACACGAAACGAAATCACAGCTGTTGAGGGCACGTCTGCGGGCACGGAACAAAATTGTGTTAAGATAAACTGTCTACAAACTGTTAATAGAGTACTTTTGAGAGCTAGTTTTTAGTTGATAAAATGTAGGACTGCTAATTCTATGTGGACTTGGATACAATGTACGATAGATAAGTGGAACTTTATTAACTTTGTTTTTTTTTCCTGGTAATTGTTTGCCAAATATAAGATACATGTGAACTCTAGTTATATTTCAACCAATCATAACGATGCTAATTTTCCTAACACCTAAATTTTACGGTGGATAACGGTACATACGAGCCTAGCTGAATTATTTTATAGCTATACTGTTGGATAAAATTTATCACTAAACAAAACGTTCGGCTGGTTCTGTGAGTAATGTCAAGTGTTGTCTTGATCAGTACACCAGCTTGAGCGGATAATCAAACAAATAAGCGCACACTATCAACGCCTTTCTCTCCTTAAGATCACCTGATAAAGAAAAAACAAAGCTGAAATAGATGAAGGTGCTAGTGTGCAAGCAGAGCCCTCTTACATGAGTCTTCCTCCGCCTGATCCCGAAATACTTAAAACTGTTAGTATAATTAAGCTCTACTTAAGGAATGAGATCGCTTCCGTTGTAGAACAGGTACGAGAAAAGTCCAGGGAGTGCCACAATCACAAACCGCAGCCCTTCCCAAACACCAAGAGGAAGAGGAAACCGACAAATCCTAACAAGCACAAATCGAGCAAACGTACGAAAAGCACTAAGATATGCTCTATCTTCCCCAAGCGAGGTAATCACAATGCTAAAAGGACTGAAAAACACAAGAACAAAATAACATAAGGTAAGCCATAAAAAAATCGCCCCGTAGAATAAACCACAAAGCAACGAAGAGTAAGACTAACACAGGGACCACCGCCTAAGAATGGTCAGTAGAGTAAACAAAAACCACAAAGCAACATGGAATAAGACTAACAGTCTTGCCTTGTGTTAGTTTGTTCCTGTGCTTTGCAGTCCTTTTACCCTTACGATTACCTCGCTTGGGGAAGAGAGAGCTAATCTTAGTGCTTAGTGCTTTTCGTACGTTTGTTCAATTTGCACTTTTTTGGTTTTGTCTGTTTCTTCTTCCACTTGGTGCCTGGGAAGGGCTGCGGCTTGTGGTACTCCCTGGACTTTTTTCTTTCCTTTTTTGTAATAGTGGCACTCCCTGGACTTTTCTCTTACCTTTTCTGGTATCAGTAGAATTAGCTTTGTCCGATTGTCATTCATTAGGGTAAATTAGAGTGACCAATCCTTCAAAGTAAGGATTGTCGATATTCAAAAGGCCGTTCAAATAATCTGAAAGCTGAATTAAAAGCTTAAATATAATATTAGCTTGTGTAACGTCAGAAAAAAAGATATTATAAAATTTCTTTCATAACAAAACAAAATACATACAAGAGGAGCACAACTAGTACCCATCGGAATCCCCAAAATTTGTCTGTGTAACTTAAAGCAAGCTCTAATGAGTCTAATAGGTATGATAATGCGTCACAAACGTTTTGACAAGACCAAAGTTTGAACAGTTTTTAGTCTTGGGAAGTAAAGAACTCATTTCTTTCATCTAGCAAGGAAAAGGAGATGTTTTCCCTTTGACAAGTCTACTCATTTTTGTCTACATTACGAAAACACGCCTATTCAAATATATTGAAAACTTTACAACCAAACAAAAGGAAAATTTTCAGATAAAAACTTCTGATATTTTTCATATTTCTGCTCAAAACATAGATTGTGTGTACTCGTTAGAACCGCCTCGCCGAGGCGGTTCTAACGAATACCCACAATTTATGTTTTTGAGCAGAAATAAGAAAAATAATGTATACCCCTGTAAACCCCAGTTTTACTTTATAAAAGTGGGGTTGAAGGGGGTCAAAATTATATAGGCGTGTTTTCGTAATGATAAGTTCATGTTTGATTAAATTATGGGGCAAAGTTGTATAAAGCGTAGCAAATTCATATGTTGACAAAACGGACGCATGAAATTCTCTCGACTGGTTTATTAAGTACAACAACAGAATGTTTAATTGACCAAACCAAATTCCTTCCTGATCTTTCGTAAACGTTTTCACAAAATCTAATTATATGAGTTTTAATAACAGTAAGGCAAGAAAGTAATAATTTAGAAAGTTCAGTAGTGGCACAAGAGCTTGAACTAGCGATAAAGCTTGCTTTATATGTTTTTTCTTGAAGCTTAGGTGACCAATATATCGTAGGAAGTTTATCTTGCCGTTCTTTAAAATTGATAGAAAACTTCAGGAATAAATTGTCGCTGTGGCCGAAGGCAACTGACATCCCATTTTCCGAAGTCTTTTTATAGGCCTTGGTGCCGTTTAGTTTCTGTTTCAGTGTACCAATATAATGTCACCGTCAAATCGTTATATAAGGCCATTTTCCTCTGTTGCGGAATCGCAAATGACATAATGCAAACTGCTTATCACATAGATGGACTATTCTAAAATCTGTATACTACTTGTCAAAATTATGTCTTCGGCAAACTGACAAAAAAAATCAATTCATTTTTGCTGACCAAATAGATTACCTTTATTACATTTCCAACTAAACTTTCCTCCGTGCATCCAACCACACACTGAAATACAAGTGCTTCAATCGTCCTACCTGTTAAAGTTAAATCACCATAAAGGCGACCGTTCTAAAATAAGGGGTACTATTTATAGAGAGGGAAAGAAATTAACAGAAAGACAAGTCTTACACTTTTGTAACTCTTAAATAGATCAATGATGCATTTTGGTATATTGAAAGAATCATAAAACTTTTCGACTTCTTCAGTCTTTTGTAAAATACAAAAAAAAAAAAAAAAAAAAAAAAAAATAAAATAAAATGAAGAGACATTTCATATAACTGTAAAACAACTGACAGCCATCACAGTTGTTTGGTTTTATTTATTTTGTTTATCTAAAGACAGTTGAAACAGGATTAAAACGTCTTCCCGTACCTCACTATAGTGCAGATTTTAGTTTTATTTCCTTTGGGATCATTGAGCCCATTCTGGTTACTTTGAAAATCGAATACCGCTTCGGTGCTAGGGTGCATACGCTGCCTCGCAAACAACACTGCTGCAAAGAAGAGACTTAATAAAACAGAGTCTCCAATTTTCTTACTTTTGTGTGCTTAGTGTTGGCAAAGCAATCTTTCAGATTTTATTTTACTTCACTGCAGCTGGTGTTTAATACCGTGTGGTGGCTCTAAAATGTCTCCCCGAACCTCACCATAATGGAGATTTATTTTTTTTTTATTTCCTTTTGGATCATTTGGTCTATTCTAAATACTTTTAAAATGATACAACCAGTGCTAGGGTTTGCCTCGCAAACTGCATTGCTGCATATGATACTTTTCTCTTACCTTTTTTAAATAAAACCGAGTCTTCAATTCTGTACTTTGGTGTATACTTTATTTCCAAAGGCAAACTTTTAGATTTTATACTATTCAAATGGTGTTAAATAATGAACTAGATGGCCATGGCTAAATTGCATAATGAAAAGATATGATGTGCTTCTGGAAAAATGAACACACTGCCAAATAATACTTGAGTGCGTGAAAACCCATGACTCCAGGATACATAATTTATAAAGTCTGCAATAGAATATGCATTAAAAAGCAATATCCATTCAAAGGAATACGCGCAGAAAACGTAACCAAACAACAGTATGAATGAAGATACTTAGGAAATGCCACAGTCATAAAACACAGCCTTCCCAGGTACTAAAAGAAGGAAAGACGAGGAACAAATACATAAAAAATAAACTCTTAATATGAAACGGCAAACGTAAAAAAAAGAGAAGAATTTGATAGAGGGACCGCCTTCGAACGGTCGGTAGAATATTGCCGTTGTCGTAATAGAAGAACAGCAAAAAAAGTTTTTTAACAGCAAATTTTGGCATGATTTTCCAGGCACCACATATATTTTGCGAATGAAAACCAACCATTTATGCTAAACGCGTTTTTTTGTAAACCCAATACAATGTAAGAGATGGCTTTCATCCGAAGTAGCCGTATGCAACTTTTGGTTCAAGAGTATTATTATGCATTCATCACGGCTTCGCAAACTTGGCATAAATGCATCAAACAGTATTATTATGCATTCATCATGGCTTCGCAAACTTGGCATAAATGCATCAAACACTTTATTGCAGTCAAAACTTTGATCGCTTAATTGTCAACTCACAGGATTTCAGAAACAAATAATTGATAATTGATTTCACTGTAAACAGTTATCAAGATTAAGTGTTTACTTCCATTAGTCGTTCGGTACAGCAATAAAGGTTCACGTTCAGCTGCTGTTGCTGCTATGATTAATTATGCGAAAATGTGCCTTCGGGTCATGTACGAACAGCCAAAACCTAGATCAGTCTAATCAGGACCTTCACTGTCCACTAACAGAATTATTGGATATTATTGAATGTATGAATTGAGACCAAGGTCCTGATGATTCTTTGCGCATACGCAGGATAATCTGAATCCGCGCATTTTGGATATGTTTGAAGGCACATTTTCACTTGACAATTGTTTTTTGTGTGGAGGCTGTCAAACCATGTTCCCAAATAAATCCATACAAGGGATTTTATTCAACCAATCATAGGCCATTTCTGGCATACATAACAATAAAACTCAAAATATAATGTAACTTATTTGCGATGATGAAACGTGTTAAATGGATTATGAAATAAGATGAAGATTGACTACATTAAATCTAAGTACCACGTAGAGGAAAAAAACTGTTATATGCGCGTCACATGGTGATATGCTGGCAAGTAGTATCTTAAATCCTAAACACATGCTAATATTATGTCATACATGCATCAATTCTTGAACAATGAATCCAGCTCAAAATATAAAACTATTCCTACTGCCGTTTCTAAGTTGAAACAGTTATATATAAACTTTGATAACAATAGTTATTATGTTGTTATGTCTTTATTCGGACCATCAATGGTTCCGCCAGTGGTTTTACACATGGACTATACATATCTCAACTTATTAGATTCGCCAGAGATTCACTTTAATTACCGTTATAAAGCCCTTACTGCCAAACTTCTTAGGCAAGGTTATCGTTATTTTAAACTTCGCAAGGCGTTTTCGAAATTTTAACGCAGACACATTGCCTTGGTAGATAAATATAACGTTAGGTTGAAAACACTGCAACAAGGTATATCGGAACCAAAATTTTACGATGTCCTAGTGTACAGGTTTAGTAAAATATGTGGTAAAATCTAACTTTTCAGAGCCATTATATATATATATATATAAAAAACAAACAACTAACTAAACGTTAAAAAAGAATTGTCTATAGCCTATATATTATGTGGCAGACTGCATGCCTAGTTATCATCCCAGTCATTGTTGATGGCTATCCTTCACTCTTTAATTGCACGACGGCGGTTCGAGCCTCAGGCTCAATGACGGCCTCTTCGTAAAACTTAAACCAGTCGATTTGGGCTTGACGATTTGTATTTGGCTTGGCCCGCCGTGGTTTAACAACTGGTTTTCATATACTCTAGCACACAGTAGAATTAGCCATGAGTACTCGTCTTTGTTTATCATAATCATTAATTTGATTTTTATGTTATCGCTTTGGTGCATTGACTAAATTGGGAGGGGAACAAGACAATTCATCGACAAGACAACTCATCGACACTGTTTTTGGAGACAATTCACCGACACAATTGAAGACAACTCATCGACACTTTTTGAAGACAATTCACCGACACATTATTATGTTGAAATTATACCCAAGCTGATAAAATGAAGACAATGTTTTGAAAATAAAATGATTTAATATCACGTTTATGATCAAAATAACGAATTTAGGATATTAATTCAATACTTTTTGGCTTATTGATGACAATTAAGAGACCATTTTAACCACATAGGATGGCTGGCGTAAATAAACTTACGCATTTTATTTTAAAAGCATGATTTAAAGGAAAATATACGTATAGGGAACTTGGTAAAATATTATTCAAAACTTTCTTAATTAAAATAAAGAAGATGGAAAGTGAAGCTGGATATTCGTTTATATGAGTTATGTTTTCATTTATTTCCTAAATTTTTGTTGTTCGAATTGTGATAATAATAGGAATTTGACTGTTAATCATTAATACATCAGTGTCATGTAGCAGTCGATTTTTATTGAGAAGGCCATTTGATCAAACTTAACAATGTTTGTAATGATAATCTTACAGGTTATTGTCATCCATTTTTCATTTGACAAAAATGAGAACTTTTGCATCTTTTTTCTGGTCATACACTCTCTGTAGAGGTCCATACAAATCATCGCATAGGCTTATTATCTCGATGATAATTCACCGACACGGTTTATATCTCGATGATCCGTCAGCAGCTGCATCGTAAATGATGCAGAACATCAGTCATAACTAAAATTAAAAATCTTTCCGCATTCTTAGCCCAATAATCGATTCTGAGACTGTTCACTGACAGGCAGAACAGGTAGGCTAGTCATTCACAGGTATGATCAATCCAATACAATGTACCACTTATCCATAATTACCCTTAATTACCTATGATTGCCAATTACCTTCAAACACATTTGTCGGTGAATTGTCTTCAAAAAGTGTCGATGAGTTGTCTTCAATTGTGTCGGTGAATTGTCTCCAAAAACCGTGTCGATGAGTTGTCTTGTCGATGAATTGTCTCGATTCCATTGGGAGCCTTTATGCGAACGGATTTTTTATGCAAGAAAACCACAAGCATGACCAAGATGGGCCCGACCACAGACATCGATAGTCAATCGTAAGCATTTTGAAACAGTTTGAGGAAGAGGTCTATATGCATAAAGAAATTAATAATACTTGTTGCCTGAATTTCACCCGCAGTGGTTACGTTTGAACTTTAGTGAAATGTTTCCTGCACTAGGCTTAATAAAACATATTTAACGCGTTTCCGTTAACTGCTGAACATTTCCTAGGCAATCCTTTAATAACTGAGCCGCCCAAAGTATAGACCGACCTTTGGCATGTTAGACTAGCCTACACTTAGGTCAGCCTGTGCTTTCGCGCAGTCTGATCAGAGTCTATGTTTGTCGCTAACATAATGGATGGACTTCAATAATTAGATCAGCGATCAGCGTAGACCCTTATCAGTCTGCGCGGATGCGTTGGATGAACTGGGTATATGCTGGTCACATATGCCAGCAGGTCACTTTTGTATGGAACGGCTCATGTGTTTCAGAAATGGAAATTACATAATTATGCTACATAATAATCCTGAGCTAATAGACTGCATCATAATTGGGCAAAAAGGTGTCTTCGAACATATGCAAAATTCACAGATTCAGATTTATCCCGCGCATGCACAAGGTCTCATCCGTGTAGTTGATTAGTTCTGTTAGCGGACAGTGAACGCCCTTGTCAACCACTGCATGTTCGCACAGGCTAATGTGGGTCTTTGCTGTCCAAAGACACATTTTCGCATGGCGCGGTCCATATCAAGGTGGAGATACGGACTATAGTTTCCTACATACTTCAAGTGCAAACACGGCAATCTTCTCCTCTTACCAATTTGATGATGCGCAGTATTCAGTTGATACAAATATTGCCATTGTATTGTACTTATTCAACTGTAAACATGTTTAATCCTTTCAGCACTGTAGACCAAAATAGATACTTTTACAAACTGTGTAGATCAAAATGAGTTGTCTCATTAGGATCCCATTCTGAATTTATAATTTTTGACTGAAATGCCTATTTGCATTAGTAGATGTACCTAAATTAAAAATGGAAAACTTCACTTCAGAAGATCAGGGCTGCTATTATATGTCTCTTTTGTCATTATCAAGAAGAAAAAATCAAAACTGATTGCTTGTATGTCTACTTGAGAAACAGGGTCATGGCTCTAGAGTGGTGAAAAAAAGCCACTAAGAGTCGAAAGATTTTGTTTCCAGTTGCTGTCTAGCCAATGTATTTTGGTTCGCTTTATTAGAGGAAAGAAATAAATTTTACTAATGACCGTGGAAGGCGGTAGTATGTTGTTTGTTCATTGTGTGGCCTTAAGGCTACTCGCTGCGGTGTTTATTTCGCTTTTTTCCTGTTCGTTGTCTCGTAGTTGTGTTTAGTGGATACTGTCTGGCATTGTAATTACCTTGTTTGGGAAGAAGGGACTGGCTGTTTTGCTTTTTTTTGGTCTGTTTGCTGTATACTGTTTTTCTTAATTTGTTTGCATTTCCGCTTGATGCCATTAGATGGCTATGATCTGTGATATTGGCCTTTCCTGGGCATCTTTTGTACTGTTTTTATAAAGCGGTGTAAAAAAAAGTTCATCGTGTTTGTTGGCTATATATGACTAGTGAGGAATAAAATTGACACCAGGTAGAAGTTTTATAGCGACATAAATACCAGTTAAGAAATATTCAGATGTAGATCCGCGCATTTTGATCAAGGTACCTGTCAGGCATGACTGACCAAACACTATGGACCTGAGCGCCGCGTCCTGTGGCATCTTATTAGAGATTACACTGTTTGCATTTCATCTAGCTGATTTTAGACGCATCAGTAAATAGTGAAACAATGTGGTCGCGTCTGATCAGGTTTCTCAATGGAGCCGAGACTCCCATTTTCTAATGTATAGTGTGTTCTTTGTTTCCAAAGGCAATCTTTTTGACGTTTATTTTGCTACACTGCAGCTGGTGTTAGTGCCGTGTGGCGGCGGTAGAACTTCTCCCAGTACATCACCATATTGCAGATTATATTTAATTTCCTTTGGAATCATTGGGTCTATTATGGTATATTTGAAAATGGAGTTCTATTCATGCATACGTTAGAGGGCGTAAGCAGTGTTGCAAACTTTATTACTGCTTATGAAGACTTCCAGTGGAGCCAAGACTCCCATTTTCTATTCCGTAGTGTGTATTTTGTTTCCAAAGGTAACCTTTTTGACGTTTATTTATATATACTGTCCCTCATGGGGCTCTTATTTACTTAAGACAAACCAGTGTGTAGTCTTATGGACTTATTCAAAGGATAGGAAATTTAGTAAGAACTCTAATTATCAGAATATTTAGGGTAAACACAGAATGTCCACACCAAGCATCGTGCTTACCATAAGTATCTGACAAATATACGAAAGCAAAACATATAGAACCAGATAAAAATATTCCTCTGGTTCTATTCACCCAGCAATCATCTTTAGACACACCATCTAGTAGTCGATGTAATTGTCGAGCCTTCTACAAGGGTCATGCAAAAAGTTCTGTCACTAATAGGCTTCCTTGGTTTTATCCCAGGTATATTTTAAAATTCTTCACTGCACTTAAATGGTGTGTTCAATAGCTAACGATACCCGTTTATTTCTTTCACATTGCTTTCCAGCTGACCGAGTTATTTTAAATTGAAATAGATGTAGTCATATACACTGACCAATTTACTTGTTACAATAAGAAACGACCAAGCAAAGGATGGTCAGGAGTCCACCTTTTACATGACAACGCCTCTCTCATGTGTGAGGTTGTTAAGTCTTTTTTGGCTTCTGAAAAGGTGAATGTTTTAAACCATCCACCTTATTCACCTGACCTGAGTCCCTGTGACTTCTTTTTATTTCCAAGGCTTAAGAAAATGCTTTCTGGAAATAAGTATACGCCTAGAAATTCTCTTTTGCAGCGCTACTTATCAGTGTCTCCAACAGATACCAAAAGAAGACTATTTATCTGCTTTTCGCGACAAGGTAAAAAGGTTACAAAATGTGTTTCAGTAAAGGGGGAATACTTCGAAGGTTTGTAATAAAAATATGCTTGATAAAATGTAGCACTGAAGTAACCCGAACCCAGTGACAAAACGTTTTGAAGGACCCTCGTAAGTATAGTAAACATTTAAAAATACGTAAATGAGTCCGAATATTATGGAAGATACGTAATATATATATATATACACATTTTCGGATTTATTGTTTGCGGCTACTACTCTGTCTATCCCAGATGTCAGTTCACGTTACATAAAGAGTCGAGTTAACAAACGGGAGTGATCGCTTACAACTTCAGAAACAGTCGTTAACAAACGTTGCTTTAACTAGTAAATGGGGACGATATTGCTAACAATCACTGAAAGCGTCAAGCGAACAAACGAGGGACTGATATTATTTAACAACTCAGAAAGAGTCAAGTTAACAAACAGAGTTGATATTGCTTACAATTTCAGAAGGAAGCAAATTAACAAATGAAGTTGATATTGCTTAAAATTCCAGAAAGTGTCAGATTAACAAACGGAATTAATATTGCTTACAATCTCAGAAAGAATCAATTTAACCAACGGAGTTGATATTGATTACAGTCTCAGAAAGATAACAAACGGAGTTGATAGTACTTACAAACTCAGAAAGAGTCAAGCTAAAAAATGCAGGTAATATTGCTTAGATTCTCAGATATACTGCAAATACTATTGATTGCAATCTCAGAAAGAGTTAAATGAATTAAAGGTGTTCATATTGCTTACAATCACAGAAGAAGACAAACTAATAAACAGGTGTGATATGCAGGTGTGTTGAGTCTAATGCTTTAAATAATTGAAAATTAAAGATTTTTAAGATCATTGATGAACGTGTGTTATTTTACTCTAATAACCTTGATCTTCTCCCTCCTAAGCCTAAATTATCTTTTCGATATTTGAAACAAGGTATCCAAGAATTTCATAGGAAGTATGTTTTGGCTCCAGCCGATAAAGCTGCTAATAATGTTGTTGTTGCGTGACGACTTTATTATATCAATACTCTAAAACAAGAACTTGGTAGTACCAAAACATATAAACGGATTTCTACTGACGAGAGATCTATTGTCAATACCCATTCTATCGATATTACTGCTAAGTTTGCAGTGAGTATTAAAGAAAAGCAAGACAGACTTCCTACGTTCCTTTTAATTATAATATTTTCAGAACTCACCTTAGAATTAGACTTTATTAATCCAATTAAATCTCCTATACTTCTAAAATATAAGAATCCGTATAAAAGGAACAGTATGTACGCTAATATTTCTAAGTGCAATGTCAAGAGTTGCATCTGCTGCAATCATTTAATTTGTCAGTCAACTATAATTTCTTCAGTTAATCATAGACAATTTTCAGTTCTAAACAACTCTGATTTAGACTGAAAATCAGAGGATGTTATATATGTTCTCACTTGCAGCGAAGGAGGCTGAGAAATGCAGTATGTTGGACAGACCAAACGGGCTCTTAAAACAAGGTTTAAGGAACATTTGCTAAAAAACAAAAAAGCTAAGAAAATTGATACGTTTCTTTATCAACATTTCCGGAGTACTGGTCATTCATGATCATCTAGTAAAGGTTTGGTTCAACCTGTTGAAAAAATTATACACAAGTCAAATTCTACCGAAAGATTAAAAAAATATTTTAAGACATGAACTTGAACTTAAATGGATTAAACGTTTACAAACCCCTTTTCCACTTGGATTTAATGATAATATTTACCATGAAGGTAATATTTCTAAAATGCCGGATTCCGATGCTTTTTCCCTTTTAGATATTAAAAACGTAATAAACGATCCCATGGTAAGCGCAAAAATGGCAATTTTAAACAAAAACATAAAACTGTCTTATCTCTTTTTGATTTAAACATTCTCTTAAATTCTGGACGTCATCAAATGCTTTCTAAACTTTCTAAACTAGCTTCACTGTCTGTTTCTTCATTACGTAAGTTAGATGATGAGGTGAATAAATTTTATGATAGAAAACATTATTTGCATGAAGTAGCTCTCCTTACTAGATGTTATACTCAACATGCTCTTCGTCCTTACATTGATTCTGAAATTATCCACATTAGACACTTTATCAAAATTCCATTCATTAATAAAGGTATTGAATTCATAGATTTACCTAGCATATTTCGAGATAATAATGTTATATCAGCTATACCTTCATATTTCGAAAACACGGAATCTCCTATTATTTGTTATAAATATAACAAACCTATCCGTAATACTATACTTAAAAAAATTCAATAAATTAGTTTCTGATCTTGATATTGAAACTAGTTCCCCTGATTCTTGAGATTGTAAAGATTCTAAATTTTGTTATCAACCAGCGGGTCATATTGTCACTGGTAACATGCAGATTATAACTGATTCACGAATCCGTTCAGTTATGTCAAAAGGACCTAAATATAGATTCCCAGCCCACATTGATTTCAATAAATGTCGGGAAACGATTGCCAGTGCTTTAAATGATTATTGTACGCGTTGGTGTAAACGAGAGCATGTTGAGTCTAATGCTTTAAATAATTGGAAATTAAAAATTTTTAAGATCATTGATGAACGTGTGTTATTTTACTCTAATAACCTTGGTCTTCATCCTCCTAAGCCTAAATTATCTTTTCAATATTTGAAACAAGGTATCCAAGAATTTCATAGGAAGTATGTTTTGGCTCCAGCTGATAAAGCTGCTAATAATGTTGTTGTTGTGTGACGACTTTATTATATCAATACTCTAATACAAGAACTTGGTGGTACCAAAACATATGAACGGATTTCTACTGACGAAAGATCTATTGTTTATACCCATTCTATCGATATTACTGCTAAGTTTGCAGTGAGTATTAAAGAAAAGCAAGACAGACTTCCTACGTTACATTGGTTACCGAAACTTCATAAACGACCTTATAAAGCACGTTTCATTGCTAATTCTAGTTCATGTACGACTACTGTTTTGTCCAAACTGCTAACTGTATGCCTTACTGCTATTAAAATTATTGGATTAGATACTATGATACCGTTTATTATTGATATAATTAACCGAACGTTTATTCGGGAGAATACCCAATATTTGGCTTGCAACGAAGAATGTGCTTTTTTCACTTCTGATGTATATAATAATCACAATTTATGGTCTTGTCAAAAAGTCTGTGATGCCCTTGTTTATCTTTTGGATAATATTTTTATTAGATTTGGAACTAAACTTTATAGACAAACTATTGGTATTCCGATGGGAACTAATTGTTTGTTATGAGAGAGATTTCATGAAGTCTCTCTAACGTGAAAATCAGGCTGACATTATTGAGGCTTTCAATTCAACTTCAAGATACCTTGACGATTTATTAAATATTGACAATATTTACTTTGACCAAATGATGGACCGGATATACCCTACAGAACTCCAATTAAATAGAGCAAATACTTCCGATACCGAGGCACCTTTTTTGGATTTGAATCTATGTATATCTGATGGTACAGTTTCCACCAAAATTTATGATAAACGGGACGATTTTGATTTTGATATAGTCAATTTCCCCTTTCTGGATGGCGATGTCCCCCGGCGTACCTCATATGGGGTATACATATCTATACTTATAAGATTCGCCAGAGCTTCTTCTAATCTTAATGACTTTAACTACCGGAATAAAGCCCTTACTGCCAAATTTCTTAGGCAAGGCTATCGTTATTTTAAACTTCGTAAGGCGTTTTCCAAATTTTATCGCAGACACAGTGCCTTGTTAGAAAAATATAGCGTCAGTCTGACTACACTTCTGCAACAAGGTATATCGGAACCCGAATTTTACGGTGACTTAGTGTACAGATTTAGAAAAATTGTAGGTAAATCTAACTTTTCGGAGCAATTCAGAAAACTTATTAACCGTTATAAAAGAATTGGCTATAGCCTGGATATTATGCGGCAGACTGCATGCCTAGTTGTCAACCCAATCATTGTTGATAGCTATGCTTCACTCTTTAATTGCACGACGGCGGTTCGGGCCTCAGACTCAATGACGGCCTCTTCGTAAAACTTTAACCAGTGGGTTAGGGCTTGACGATATGTCTTTGGCTTGGCCCGCCGTAGTTCAACTATTGGTTTTCATTTACTCTGGCATACAGTAGAATTAACCATGAGTACTCGTCTTTGTTTATTATTATGATTAATTTGATTTTTGTGCTTTCGCTTTGATGCATTGACTGAGTCGGGAGCCTTTATGCGAACCGAATTTTTATGTGTTTCTATATTAAGAGTAGCATCGGGGCCCAGGGTGGTTAGCTAGCTGTAAAAGTGCTTTAAACCCTATGGTGGTTTACTCTACTGACCGTTCTAAGGCGGTGGTCCCGGTGTTAGTCTTACTCTTTATTGCTTTGTGGTATATTCTACGAGACGATTTGTTGTATATCTTTCCGTGTGTCATTTTGTTCTTGTGTTTTTCAGTCCTTTTAGTATTGCGATTACCTCGCTTGGGGAAGTGAGAGCTAATCTCAGTGCTTTTCGTACGTTTGTTCGATTTGTGCTTGTTTGGATTTGTCGGTTTCCTCTTCCTCTTGGGGTCTGGGAAGGGCTGCGGTTTGTGATTGTGGCACTTCCTGGACTTTTCTCTTACCTTTTTTGTGATTGTGGCACTCCCTGGACTTTTCTCTTACCTTTTATGCAAACAAAGATTGCCTTAAATACCAAAGAACGAGCCAGGTTAACAAACGGAGCTGATATTGCTTACAATCTCAGAAAGAGTCAAGCAAACAAACGGAGTTGATATTTCTAACAATTAAAGAACAGTCAAGTTAACAAATTAAGCTGATATTGCTTACAATCTCAGAAAAAGTCGTAAACAGAGCTATATTGCTTACAATCTCAGAAAGAGTCAAGTTGTTCACAAATGAAACTGATATTGCCTACAATCTCAGAAAGAGTTAAGCTAAAAATTGGAGTTGATACTGCTTACAGTCTCAGAAAGAGTCAAGTGAACAAACGCAGGAGATATTTCTTATAATTTCAGAGAAAAAGTGCAATTAATATGGCTTACAATCTCAGAATGAGTCAAGTTAACTGAAGGTAAACAATCAAAGAATGGCTAACAATCAAAGAAAGAGTCAATTTAACAAACAGAGTTGATACTGATTACAATCTCCGAAAGAGTCAAACTAACAAACAGAGATGATATTGCTTACAATTTCAGAAAAGGTCGTTGATTGACGTAGCTAATATTGCTTACACTCGCTAAGGGACTCGAGTTAACAAATGGATTTCATATTGCTTGCAGTCTCAGAAAGAGTCAAGTTAACAAATGGAGTGGATATTGATTACAATTTAAGCAAGAGTCAAGTGATCAAACGTAGGAGATGTTTCAAACAATCTCAGAAAGGGTGTAAATAATATTGATTACAATCTCAGAAAGAGTCAACAATCGCAGACGTTGACATATTAACAAACAAATGTAATGCATAATATGAAAAAAAGGCTCGCAATCACAGAAAGGGTCAAGTTAACAAATGCAGGTGATATTGCTTGCAACTGCAGAAACGTCGTTATTCAATGAAGATGATTATTCCTACAACATCCCAGAAAGAACTCAGTTAACAAAGGAGGCGATACTGCTTATTATTACAAAAAGCGTCAAGTTATAAAACAAAGATGATATTTCTTACACTGCCAGAAAGAAACAAATTGACGAGCAGTGGTAATTTAGCTTACAATTATAGGAAATGTCAAGTTACTAAACGAAGAAATATTGCTTACATTTTCAGAAAGAGTCCAGTTGATAAACAGAGGGCATATCATTTACATGTCATTACAAACAGAGTCAATTAAAGAAATTGAGTTGACATTTTTACAGTTCCAGAAAGAGTCCAATTTACAAACAGGGGTGATATTGCTTATAATTACAGTTAGCGTCGTTATCAAATGGAAGCCATAGCAAAGTAAATAAGTAAATTCATGAACTAACACAGTCAAATCCACACCAAGCTCCCAACTTCGAAGGGAAAGACAGACAAATACTATTAAACAGCAACAAAATGGACTGATGACAAGCATAAAAGGTAAGAGAAAAGTCCAGGGAGTGCCACAATTACAAACCGCAGCCCCCTCCCCTCCCCAGACCCCAAGAGGAAGAGGAAACCGACAAATTTAAAAAGCACAAACCGAACAAACGTACGAAAAGCACTAAGATTAGCTCTCTCTTCCCCAAGCCTTTTACAGCTAGCTAACTTCACCCTGGGTCTCGATGCTACTCTTAATACAGAAATACATAAAAATTCGGTTCGCATAAAGGCTCCCAACTCAGTCAATGCATCAAAGTGAAAGCACAAAAATCAAATTAATCACTATAATAAACAAAGACGAGTACTCATGGCTAATTCTATTGTATACCAGAGTAAATGAAAACCAATAGTTGAACTACGGCGGGCCAAGCCAAAGACATATCGTCAAGCCCTAACCCACTGGTTAAAGTTTTACGAAGAGGCCGTCATTGAGTCTGAGGCCCGAACCGCCGTCGTGCAATTAAAGAGTGAAGCATAGCCATCAACAATGATTGGGTTGACAACTAGGCATGCAGTCTGCCGCATAATATCCAGGCTATAGCCAATTCTTTTATAACGGTTAATAAGTTTTCTGAATTGCTCCGAAAATTAGATTTACTTACAATTTTTCTAAATCTGTACACTAAGTAACCGTAAAATTCGGATTCCGATATACCTTGTTGCAGAAGTGTTTTCAGACTGACGCTATATTTTTCTAAAAAGGCACTGTGTCTGCGATAAAATTTTGAAAACGCCTTACGAAGTTTAAAATAACGGTAGCCCTGCCTAAGAAGTTTGGCAGTAAGGGCTTTATTCCGGTAGTTAAAGTCATTAAGATTTGAAGAAGCTCTGGCGAATCTTATAAGTTGAGATAAGTATACCCCTTACAACACATGTATACCCAAATTTGACAAGTTTTTCCCAAAAAGGCGGCAACTCTGTTACCCAAACTTTACTGAATATATCTTATACCATATAATTGATAAAAGAACAATATTAGAAACAGAACCTATATATAGCATTCAACAAAAAATACCACAATAAAATATCACCTTGGAACGAGTGAATAATGAATTTCTGTAGAAGGGGGTGTGACGGGGGGGGGGGGGGGGGGGAGGGGGGGCCGTTGTTAGGAGGAAGAAACCAAATCTCGTAATGGCCATCTGCAACAAAAGGTCCGAGAGGATTCATAAACTTCAACTTATAATTATCATTACGGTCTTCAATTCTAGAAATGGCAGACAGTATGAATACATTGACGAAGTTGCGGACATTTCGATAATGGAACGAAAAAAACAACATTGGACAAAAATACTTTTAGAATAGATCCCGGTAAACTCTTCTACTCCAAAAAAAGGTAAGAGAAAAGTCCAGGGAGTGCCACAATCACAAGCCGCAGCCATTCCCAGACACCAAGAGGAAGAGGAAACCGACAAATCCAAACAAGCACAAACCGAACAACGTACGAAAAGCACTAAAATTAGCTCTCTCTTCCCCAAGCGAGGTAATCGCAATGCTAAAAGGACTGAAAAACACAAGAACAAAATGACACACGGAACGACACACAACAAATCGCCTCGCAGAATAAACCACAAAGCAACAAAGAGTAAGACTAACACCGGGACCACCGCCTTAGAACGGTCAGTAGAGCAAACCACCGGGGGTGTTTAAAGCACTTTTACAGCTAGCTAACTTCACCCTGGGTCCCGATGCTACTCTTAATACAGAAACACACAAAAACTCGGTTCCCACAAAGGCCCCCAACTCAGTCAGTGTATCAAAGCGAAACACAAAAATCAAACCAATCACTACAACAAACAAAGACGAGCACCCACGGCCAACTCCACCGCACGCCAGAGCAAACGAAAACCAACAGTTGAACCAAGTTATATTCTGAAGTATCTATGGGTCTATACAGTTATATTCGCTTTTGGGCCTTTTTAGGTAATGTAATGGTTGTATGTGTAATTCTAAAGTAAAAGACTATGCATACAGCGATCAAATGTAATATTTTGAGTCTAGCGATTGCGGATTTTCCTATTCTAATTTAGGCTTTGTTGTCTGGAATTGCGCAACCTATGTTTCAAATTAAAGTATGGTCATGTAGCTGAGTTATGTGCCTAGACTCTAGTGTTTCTGCAATATTTACGGATTAACGCATTCACTTTATGAACGGCTTTTGTTGTGGTGATTCTTGTTAAATGTTATATAATGTTTCGCCTGCGGAGGTTTTTCTTTTAACAGTTGTGTGGGTTAGGGATGTGTTCAATTAGATTTGGATAGCAGTTGCCACTTTTTTTTTGGAAAAATACTGCCAACTATACTTTTCATCTGTTCGTTTCGTGGCTGTTTAATTTTGATGTTGAGAACCTGATGTCGATCTTAGTGTATCAGTTCCTGAGTTCACTTAGTTAGTTTTCAAATATTGCAAAAATACAAAATGATTGTTTGGCTGGCATTAAGATGTATTAACTCATTCTGTGAAACATCACGACCTGTCTTGATTTTTAATACTAGGTAAAAATTTGGCCGTATGATATTAATGATCATCTACTACTGACTTCTCATCAGGGATGTTTGAATATATATTTTTGTGCTACCAAGTTGCTTCATTTTTTATATAATGGAGTCGCCAAACAACTACGAGATTAGTAGCATTTAATGGCTAATGAAAACTGAAAATAAATATTATGTAAAGGTTGTGCAGATAAGAGAAATGTGTGTACTCTGTTAATTTTCCGACAGACATTCCTGATTAAACATATTAGACCGATCACGATCTGCCCTGTTCTATTCAGCCAGTACACTTTGACACGACAACCTAGTTAAAATCACTTACCCTGAAACATATCGGAAAATATGTCTTCTGGGCATATGAGGACAGAAAAGGGCAGACCAACCCCCGCTCACACTAACAATCTGATAAACGCTTTTGCTGTCAACTTTCAGTCATTCGATAGTGCAGTGTAACAAAGGCACTGATAGGATTGTGCGCTTTCGTGGCTGATCCGGGTTTTTCTTCCCGCAAATGCTGCTTATATATGACTAGATTTGGTTCATTTGTTTACAAAGGAAGATAAGAAGCGACAGTGTTCGGTTATTTAACCCATAGACTTTAGCAAAAATATAGTCCCAAATCTGACGCTACAGAACGCTTCGTCTGATAAGGGTCTACATTGCTTGCATCAAATATAAACTTTTCCATAAAATATGGTTAAAACAGAAGCAAAGCAGACATCCCTTCTATTTGATGTGGACCTGTCAAAAGAGGTGAGCTAGAAAGTGCCACTCGGTACAGATAGATTAAATACATCTAATACCGTATATAATTTGAGTATTCGGACACCTTAACTACGTATCATAAATTTGAACAATACCATTTGGCTATAATGCGATATATCAAAAGTAATAGTGGTTGTATAGCAATCAATGCACACCCTGATCAGCCGCGTACGGATTGATCAGGGCCCAGTTGTTCGAAGCTAACGACATCGTTAGTTAACGATTCGTTAAAATTTACATCGAGTGATACGCGAATATGCCGAAATTTTTTGCTGAAAAAATGTGAGTAGCTTTTGCAGTGCAAAAGCTACTCACATTTTTTAGCAAAAAATATCAGAATATTGTATATTGAATCTGCTAAAACAGTTAACAAAATGACCCTTAACGAGCTCGTTAAGCTAACGACGCTTTGAACAACTGGGCCCAGGACTCTCTGTCCGAAAACTTATGGTAAGTACAGTAAAGGTGATTTGTGACCACCACGATTCCAACTTTTTACTGTATAATGGGGTTAATCAGAGGATTAACCCGTTTGTGCCTAGTGAACTCTTTGGACTGGCCCATTTCCAATAGAATTGGGTATGGATTTTTTTATGGCCCCGCGCCATTTTCAGTGGGGGCATTTAGTTTCACCGCTGTCCGTACGTACGTCCATCCGTCCTGTCCGTCCCGTACGTAACACAAATGGTTTCCGTTCGATATATTTTGAAAAGATTAGTGTATTGGATTCAAATTTTATACACGGGTATATAATCATAAAATGTAGGCCAAGTTCGATTGAGGGTAAAATCCACCAATTATTATGGGAGTTATGGCCCTTTTTTACCTTTGAAAAAATGGTTTCCATTCGATATCTTTTTAAAACATTAGTGTATTGAATTCATATTTTATACACGGGTATATAATTATAAAATATAGGTCAACTTCGATTAAGGGTAAAATCCACCAATTATTTTGGGAGTTATGGCCCTCTTTTAACGTTGAAAAATAGTTTCCGTTTGATTTTTTTGAAAACATCAGTGTATTTGATTCATATTTAATACATAAGTATATAATCATAAAATATAGGTGGTTTGATTTAGAGTAAATGTAGAGGCTATGTAAAATCCACCTATTATGATGGGCATTGTGGCCCTTTTTCATCATTGAAAAATGTTTTCCTTTTGATCTTTTTTTTTTTTTTTTAGAAAAAGATTGGTGTATTGGATTCATATTTTATACACAATATTATCATAAAATATAGGTCAAGTTTGATTTAGGGTAAAATCCGCCAATTATTATGAGAGTTATGGCCCTTTTTCAACTTCATTTTTGCAAAATGCCTGTGTGCGGGTGAGGATGGCCCCTGGGCGGAGGCATCTGTATGACATATCGACACATTTCTAGTTTTTAATATTATTACCAAGTTTCATAGACATTTATGTATTTAATGCAAATAGTATAGACCCTAAACGCTCGGTCTGATCTGGGCCTACACTGTTTGCCAGTGGCCTTTTTACGCAACGATAGGTATTAAGTATGAGTTAACATTGTAAGTGAACAAATGCAGTACCTTTATTCGTACTTGGTTGTTTCTTCAGAGTTCTTCTTTGTATGCCGGTTATTTCAGCTGTACAGTTGCGTCTCTCATTCTTTCGGTGCCTCGGAAAAGGCTTTGTCGCCTTTCCTTGGTAACTAAATCTACATCACGAAAACATGCCTATGTAATTTTGACCCCCTTAAACCCCACTTATATATAGAAAACCTGGGGTTTACAGGGGTATACATTAATTTTCTTATTTCTGCTCAAAAACATAGATTGTGGGTACTCGTTAGAACCGCCTCGTCGAGGCGGTTGTAACGAGTATCCACAATCTATGTTTTGAGCAGAAATAGGAAAAATATCATAATTTTTTATCTGAAAATTTTCATTTTTTGCTGATAAAGTTTTCACTATATTTAAACAGGGGTGTTTTCGTAATGATATCTCTGTATTTAACTTCAGCAGTCAGAAAACAGTTCGCTTATTAGGCCGCCGACTGGAAAGGAATGGAACCTAATTTAGTACACAAGAGCAGAGCAAAATTTAGGGAAATTGATACATGCTCCCGGGTAGGCAGCCCTATTAAACTGTTTTTGCCTCCCTTCTGAATAACCGGAGCAAACGCTTTTCTTTTAGAGTAGACGAATTTTAACAAGGGAACCTTTATGCAGGAAAGCAAACAGGAGCAGCATAAATCAAGACATAAAGAAAATGCCAAAAGCACGAGGTACTGTCTTCCTGTGGCTCGAAAAGAAGGAAAATGAGAAACAAACAAACGCGAAACAAACGCCACATATGCAACCACCGACTAACGAAACATCACAGTGAAACACATAAAATCATGAAAATGTGATGAAACAAACGCCTCAATGGCGATCTAAAGCCAGAACACAAGAAAACCACAATAGGACCACGGTAAACCTGACCCTAGACAATTATTGGCTCCAACCTCCTGAAACAGAATGAGGAGGGAACCGTCATTTAGTCTGAGGACCGACTATCTATCCTCCGATTTAACGCGGGAGCAAAGTTATCGACCATAAGAATATCATATTGTAACCGATAATTTTGTGACAATCTGTTTAAGTTGATCCATAAAATATCGTTTGCCACCAATCTTTGTTCGAAAGTGTATGCCTTCTCGAAGCACCAAACAAAAGCGATATAACGACGAAACACACCAAATATATAAAAAAAAAGTAAGAGAAAAGTCCAGGGAGTGCCACAATCACAAACCGCAGCCCTTCCCAGACACCAAGAGAAAGAGGAAACAGACAAAACCAAACAAGCGCAAATCGAACAAAAGTACACAAAGCACTAAGCTTAGCTCTCTCTTCCCCAAGCGAGGTAATCGCAATGCTAAAATGACTGAACAAAACACAAGAACAAAATAACACAAGGTAAGATATAAAACAAATCGCCTCGTAGTATAAGAAACCACCGACGCACAAACAAAGAAAAAACTGCAGCAGAGGAGGATAGGCGTAAACCAGTTTTACTCGCGCGAAACCTTATTCATTATTTTAATGCAGCTCAAATTACATCATCTGGGAAACGTCAAAATGAAACAAATATAATCATAAACAATGCTATGAAAAAATATAAGTGAAGATACGTAGAAAGTGCCACAATCTTGAATCACAGCTCTCCAAAGGAAGGAGAAATGAGAAACAAATAAGGACACTACAAACGCCATATATGAAATCACAGACGCACAAACAAAGAAGAACTAGAGCAGTGGAAACGCCTTAAGGCAGGTAGTAGGAAAACTACACAAAATTTTTTCTTGCTTGAAAAATATGGCGGAAAACCTACCATTTGTATCAAGTTACCTTAAAACTTGATCTGTATGTTATTAAACCTTTTACTAAGAAACTTTCATTTATTCTATCTGCATATTCTGCGCAAAATTAAGACTACAATTCTTTCAAATTGTCTTCTTCTAGGCATTTTAATGAAATTCCCATATTATTTTCTATGTTTTATTGCAGAAAATAAGACAACGTGTCTCTTACATCGCCGTATTGTTACATTTGAATGCAACGACAAGTCTATATTTTCTGTGAAAAAGAATGAATAAATACAAAAAAAAAAAAAAAAAAAAAAAAATAAATAAATAAAAAATAAACATACCCTTTGCCTGTTTTTTCCTACAGTGTATTGAACTGCGACTGTGCTTCTACCCCGATAATCAGATCATTTGCCTCGAAGAAAATTGTGTGATGCTGTCACCTTAATTTCACACACATAACCTTCCAATTTACTAATGAATGATGCACAGTTGGAGATAATGTTTCTTATTGCGTGTGCAAATAGCAAGGCCATAGTTCATAGTTTGAAAAGGACCTGCCCTCTTCGTCAGTATATTCTCTGGTATCCCATAAGTGTGTAAAATGGACGTGACAGTGTGAATGCACAAGTTGACTGATGTTTGCCCCCTTTATATGTCACCAGGACCACTTGTTTAAGTTGTATCGCATGCTTAATTCATGCAAAAATGAATTAACCGCTTTATCTCTTGGAGCTTGGATGCGAAGGTCACACAAAATGTCAAGCGCATTTGAAATCATATAAATGTAGGGTAAACCAGGACAGACACGAAAACAAGACCTCCAATGGCCACAAATAAGGTTAGACTGACGCGAAACGACAACACAGAACAAAATATAAGTAAATATACCTAGGGAATTACTACTTTATAACTATGCCAATGACGCATTTTGTTCGTCAGTACTATCTAATGGATTCTGCTAAATTGATAAGCGCCTTGTAAAAAAATCAGAATAAAATTCAGAATATTCACTTAGTGCATCGTATTTGCTATCATATGGACTCTCTGTATTTCAAACAAGCGGGCTTTTGAACTGGAATAATTCTTTAAATACTCAGACCATCCATGACAGTATCCAATAACACTTATACTTAAAGCACTATTTTGTCAAAATTATCTACAATAAGTAGAATACGAATATATATGCAATTCACATATTATGTTAAATGCATTACTGGAATTGACATGCTTCGTGAACTTAATGATTTTTGTAGCATTATGCAGTCTTCATGATTTTACCATAATGCCCCATAAATATTAGTCGCAGCCATGTGTAAATAACACAATGTTGATGACGTAGGTTGTTGCCCTTTTGAACGGCCAAAAGAAACTGATCATTTGTTAAATTCTTGAGAGAAGGGCACAGTCATTGAAGAATTACACTGTTTAATTATGGTAACCATGTCACGAAAAGAACTTTGGCGCGTGTATATGATATTAGTATTCTGTACTCAGCAAAGACTGCCATGTTCAAGTAGATCAAAGCGTTTGAGATAGAATATTTAATCATGGCCGGTAAGAAGAAATGAAGTAATAGAAATGGAGATACTGACTGCTGATACCTAATTTCCAGGCTGTAATTCGGTATATAAATTCAAAAGGACTCAAAATAAGAGGAAGACAAAATATGGAAATATCTATTATAACATAGACATTGCCAGTAAACTGCATATCATATTATCAATGCCTTTCCTGTTAGCAATTTTACTTTCTTCCACAACGGTGGGTCAGGCTTTAGACTAAATGATAGCTCATACCCAAATCGGTATCTGACCCACTTTATCCTACTTTTTGTTGCTCTGACATCAGCTTATCACCGAGTCCATGGCATTGTTCCAGAATATAAATCCAAAACCAGACTGATGTAACACTTACAAAAGCAAACCATTAGAGGATTGATGTCTGATGCTATGTTTTTGTTCGCGCCCTCCATGGTGCAACTGTTGGTTTTCTTTAGCTGGTGTTAGCGCTGTGTGGCGGCCGTAGAACGTCTCCCCGTACTTCATCATAGTGCAGATTATATTTTCATTTCCTTTGGATCACTGGGCCCATTGTTGTATCTTTGAAAAAGCAGTTCTGCTCATGTATACGCTAAAGCGGGTAAGCAGTGTTGCACACTTCATTATTGCTTATGAAAAGTCTCAATAAAGCCATGACTCCCATTTTCTATCTGTCATGTGTTCTTTGTTTCCAAAGGCAACCTTTTAGATTTTTATCAAACTTTTTTTCTGCGATATTTTGACTGATTTGGCAGGCGATCCTCTATGCGAGCGGAACAATCATTCTGCATTTTGACAAATTTTGAAAGTAGTAAAGATTTGGTACAGCAAAGTCGATTTAATTTCTCTGGTAGGGTTTATACTGGCCGTTCTAAGCAAATGGTACAGATACTAATTGTTCCTTGTATGGCGTTGCAACTTCTCGCTGCAGGGGCCTTTTATATTTTGTCCTGGTTATTGTCTTATTAATGAGTTTGGCATTGTGATCTTCTCGCTGTGGAAGAAGGAGCTAATAACTCGCTTTCCCAGTGATTGTTTCTGCTAAACATTACAAAAACACGCCTATTTAGATATATTGAACACTTCACGACAAAAAATGAAAATTTTCAGATAAAAATGTTGATATTTTTCATATTTTTGCTCAAAACATAGATTGTTAGAACCGCCTCACCGAGTACTCACAGCCTGTGTGTTTGAGTAAAAATAAGAGAAATAATCCATAGCCCTGTAAATCCCAGTTTTACTTGATAGAAATGAGGTTTAGAGGGTCAGAATTATATAGGTATGTTTTCATGATGCAACCCAAGACGATTCCTCACTGGAAGTTTGTAATTATTTATATGTCGATTATCACAATGGTGCCGTCGTGTCTTGCCATTTGTTGATCTTTCTTACGTTTCCTCGAATAGGCTGTTTTTCGTAATTGTGTTGTTGCCTTTCCTTGGAAACACCATTTATATTTTTGTTATTGAGCATGCCAAGCTAATCGTTAGAATAGATTACACTATCGGAAATGTGCGCCTAGCAAAGATATTGATCAGACTGCACAGTCAGATCAGAATCTTCTCTGGACACATTTTGATAGGCAAGAATGCAACGTTTCTTCAACGAAGAGTCTGATGAGACTGGCTGATTTGAGTCTTCGTTGGACGCACATGTTAGGTACGTTTTTATCGTTATGAATCATATCACAATGACAATTTATGACGAAGTAAACGGCCATATGGACAATATACAGTCGACTCTCATCTCGAAGTCCAAGGGACTCTCTAAAATACTTCGCGATCCGTACCTCGACATATCAGATTTGCAGAAATGAGGAATAATAATTCAAACAAATGAATATGTAATTTGACTCCTGAAGTTGGAGATATATTGAAAATATTGTGGAAAGAAAGAGAAATTGCTCCTCCTTTCCTCAATATTTTATTACCTATTGTTTGATTTCCATGGGAAAACAGGGACCAGATTTTCATTTCGAGATAAGCGGTTACACGAGATATGCGAAATCGAGATACAATGTAACGACAGTCGACTGTATAATATTTCTTACAACTAATCATAATCAGTGAAATAGAACATAATCCATATCACAATAAAATTTGATAGGAAAAAACAATCTTCCAAAATGCGTGGCCATAATGCACATAAATACATCACGAAAACATGCCTATATAATATTGACCCCCTTAAACCCCACTTTTATATAGTAAAACTGGGGTTTACAGGGGTATTCATTATTTTTCTTATTTCTGCTCAAAACATATATTGTGGGTACTCGTTAGAACCGCCTCGTACGAGTACCCACAATCTATGTTTTGAGCAGAAATAAGAAAACTATCATAGTTTTTTATCTGAAAATTTTCAGTTTTTGGACGTGAAATTTTCTATATACTTGAATAGGCATGTTTTCGTAATGCAACATCCATACTCTGTATTCAAGAGCCTCCGCAACTGTTATCAATCGATGTTACATTACGAAAACACGCCTATTCAAATATATTGAAAATTTTTCAACCAAAAAAGGAAAATTTTCAGATGAAAAATTCTGATATATTTTTATATTTCTGCTCAAAACATAGATTGTGGGTACTCGTTAGAACCGCCTCGGCGAGGCGGTTCTAACGAGTACCAACAATCTATGTTTTTGAGCAGAAATAAGAAAATTAATGTATACCCCTATAAACCCCAGTTTTACCGTATAAAAGTGGGGTTTAAGGGGGTCAAAACTATATAGGCATGTTTTCGTGATGATTTAAAGGAAGTGTATATACTTGGAAGAAATTTGCCATATCCGCCAAGGGAGACAAATTGACGACTTTCTGTTTGCTTTCCCCAAACGCCAAAAACCTTCGAAAATGTGATCTACTCTTTCTTATAGACTAGACTCATTTTCAGTAGGAACAAAACAATTTTAACAGAGGTGTCTCCTTTCAAATACAGTGAACCCTCGTTACAACGACTGCATTTGTTTCAAAAAATGTTGCCATTATAATGAATTTGTTGTTGTAAAGAATCCTTAATGGATAGAATGATATATAAAAAGTGATCTTGTTTTATTCTTATCTCCTCATAGAACATATGTTTTGGATATTTGTTAGACTTGCCTCTCTGAGGCGATTCTAACGAATATCCAAAACATATGTTGCTTAAAGATTTTATGCAAGGTTTTTGCATAATTTCTCATTAACCTTCATTTTTTGAGCGACGACTTCGTGACATTCAAATTGTCCTTATAACAAATTTTGTCGTTATATCGAGTGCCGGTATAAAGACGGTTGACTGTAGTACTATAAGCGTTTTGTTTTTTCATTGCGTATAAAACATTAATCCCAAGGCACACTGTATGGCATCACGAGACCCTTAGAAATGAGTTTTCTATATGCAACGAACATCCCTGATAGACATGTTTTCAGAGATCGATTTCAAGTGTTCATTGATCTTTTGCATAAATGTTTAACACAGTTCTCACTTCAATACAAAGTGAAGTTGACGTCAGCCATCTTGAAATCTAACGTCATTTGTCATGCCGTCAACTAAGCAACAAACTTACATAATGTCCTTTACAATCTATTGATTTATCATTGTTGAAGTTGTTTTTTTTTCTCTTACCCTTGAGTAAAATAGTAGAAAGAGGACGTATAAACAATTCTATCCTCAATGAAAGCCTTGGATTTTCATTTTGATACGTTAGAATACCATTTTCCTTTAATTACTGCGCAGATAGCATGTAACAGATTTTTTTTTATTTTATTTTTCAAAATTACCAGACTGCCATGTCTTGTGTCGATATTTCACTCAAGGTCTCTTCATATTGAGATTCCGTGTTTATTGAAGATAAACTGATTACAGTGTCTCTACAATACAGTGCAGAGTTTCTGCGACTTGCATGCTATCTGCATAAATTGCGGTTGAAATCGACAGGTGCCATTCTTGACTGATGTGAAGTTTCGCTCATTTAGAATAAGACTATGACTCTGTACATGTTATGTTTAATTTGGCATCCGATACTTCTGTCTATGCGAACTAGGATTAGTAGACGCTGGAGCACATGGTAATCGGCGTCTTAAAAGCAGCTTATAATTGCCTATGTCTACTTACCATCAACGTCATCCTTGACACCGTCTCCGGAATTTTTTTTAACTATTATCAACAGTAGGTATCGCTATTTTAAACCTCTGAATCAATTACCTGCAGACACGAGACAAATACGTAATTCTACTGTTTTCATTATAGACATGCTGAAAACAACATAATTTATAAACCCATTTAAACCTGGCATCCATGTTTTCGCTTTGATGCATTGACTGAGTTGGGAGCCTTTATGCGAACCGAGTCTTTATGTATTTCTGTATTAAGAGTAACATCGGGACCCAGGGTGAAGTTGGCTAGCTGTAAAAGTGCAATAATCCCCCGCCCCCACCCCTCCCCCCCCCCCCCCCCCCACGGTGGTTTACTCTACTGACCGTTCTAAGGCGGTAGTCCCGGTGTTAGTCTTACGCTTTGTTGCTTTGTGGTTTATTCTACGAAGCAATTTGTTTTATGTCTTACCTTGTGTCATTTTGTTTTTCAGTCCTTTTAGGATTGCGATTACCTCGTTTGGGGAAGAAAGAGCTAATCTTAGTGCTTTTCGTACGTTTGTTCGATTTGTGCTTATTTGGATTTGTCGGTTTCCTCTTCCTCTTGGTGTCAGGGAAGGGCTGCGGTTTGTGATTGTGACACTCCCTGGACTTTTCTCTTACCTTTCTTTTATCCAATAAAAGGGACATTGGCAAACGGTGTACACCAGGATCAGTCGCCGCAGAACGCGGCGACTAATCGGGTGTACACCTATTGCATGAAATATAGAAAGTTTCATAAAATATGGTAAGAAATTATAATGCAAACCAACCAGACACCCTTCATATCGGAAATGGACCTGTCCAAATACGTTAGGCAGGAGAGTCTACTCGGTATAAATAGGTGAATGAGATAAATCAGAGATTAAAAGAGAACGGATACACTGTTTGCCTCCATTCTGAAAAGGGGTCGAATTAAACAAATACAAAAAAGGTGTGTTTTTCTTGAGAGCGCATTCATTTGATTTAAAGAGAATCTTTTTCTGGAGGGACATGATGCACAGAAAAGCAAACAGAAAATCACAAAAGTTGTCTCCATTGTAAAACGTCGCAGAGCATTCACAAAATGTATCGATTCTCCTTATATCTGTGCGTATTATCAGAAAGTAACTGTCTCGTTTAAGTGTGTTTTAGTATGTATAATGGGAGCGTATGCCATGGCAACACATGGTGGTGCGCTTACGTGAGCGTCATCATGATACACTCCGATGACAGCAATTAGTCAACCCATCAAAATTCCCACTTACTTATGTACACAAAATTATCCAATACTGCATTCTATACATTTTGAATAATGATGCATGAAACACGTTGCTTTTTTTTTTTTTTTTTTTTTTTGAGAAATTAATTTTCCATTGACGTCAATGGTGACGTCGTCGAAAGTGTGACTCTTATCGCTTTTCAAATACTGCTATTCTTATGTCCTTCAGTAAATTATCACCAGAACTATTTGTTTACCGTTGCATTTGTTCAGCTTTCTAACAGTGTTCTTTTTAATTAGGCAGGCGCAATGCAAGTATTTGTTTCTCTTACCTAAAATAAATCACATTACAAAATCATGCCTATTCAAATAGTCTAAAAATTTTACCACCAAAATATGAAAATGTTCAGTCAAAAAAACTGATACTTTTCATAATTCTGCTCAAAATATAGATTGTAGGTTTTTGTTAGAATCGCCTCGGCGATGCGGTTTTAACGAATACCTACAATCTATGTTTTTGAGCAGAAAACAAAAAAAATAATGTATACCCCTGTAAACCTCAAATTTACTATATAAAAGTGTGGTTTTAGGGGGTCAAAATTATATAAGCAAGTTTTCATGATGAATGGGAGGTTAGAGACAAATGACAATTTTTGGCACCAGAGTGTAACAATGTGTAACTTGTGCGTTTAGATAATTCTTAATAACTCAAAACTCATCAAGAATTATACTTAAATTTATATTGAAGCGTTATCGACCCGACAGGTAGCCCAGCTAGCATTCTGCTTAAATTTGTATCGGACCGTTATAGGCCCGACAGGTAGTCGAGCTAGCATTCTACTTAAATTTTTATTGGACCGTTATCGGCCCGACAGGTATCCCAGCTAGCATTAAACATATTAACCAACACCACTGACCTGTGGAAAGGGTGTTAAAACGAGCATATAATAAATTCATATTTCTATAACAAAAATTTTCACAAGTGTATGACATCATTCAAGTTATGAAAGATTCCTTTAAAATCATTTAAATTAGTCATTAATCAGTTTCGCACAAGACTTATATTTCCTTGCAACAACAACATAACTGCTGAACAAGAACTTTCTTGCATTCCAAGAACGACTTGTGTAGAAATTTATTATTATAACATGAAACACCCAATAACAATATTAGTGACCTATGAAGAGGTTAAAGCAATGCAAAGTTCGAGCCACAAAACTATCCCAGGTTTCTGTCAATTAACCCTGGTCCTGCTGAACCTGGATAGGCCCTGCCTTTGCAAACAGTGTAGATCTAACTCAGTTGGCTTTTGAAGAAGCCAGCTGATCTGGATTGGCACTCCTTGCCATTAAGTATGTTCATTTCTATCAAAATCCTCGATCAAGTATCTAATGGGCTGAAAATCAGAAGTGTGTGTGTGAATCTTAATTAGTTCAGCACGGCTAGGATAAACAAGTATTCGGGTATAAATTCAAAACAATACACGATGTCAATTTCTTTGCAGCCTTATGCAATGTTCAGGTTTGTACATCTCACCTGTCAAAATCCTACATCAGACCTAAAACTGGATTAATTACCTCATGAGATCAAACAGTGTACAGTTCTAGGTCCAGCCTAAGAGTTTATTGATGAATAACCTTGGCCTGTCATACTGACTTGTTGTGAAGATATTTGATGAAAATGACGTTGTCAGAGTGTGAACGCTTTTGTGTTTACAGGTGTATATTGTGACTTGGAATATATTTGACACAGACATACCTACAGTCACATGACTCGAATACCGATGGTTTGTTTACCGTGGCTAATTTGAACTCGTTGTGAGTCCCTTATTATGAGATTCTTCCGATAGCTCAAGAAAACAAATATTTTGTCATGAAATGTGTGGTGTGAACTCATTAGAATCACCTCATTTATGCGCCTCTAATAAGCACACTTATTAAACTTACTATTATTTTACAGGAGATCAAAAAGACTAAATTAGTCTGACCTGCTCCCTGAGCTGGCGCTATGATCAACCCTCTGTAGCTCGAACTATCCATGTCTAGAACAGACTTCCATGGTCCCAAAGGCTTTCAAGCCATCAAAGTTCGACTGCATTTGGATACATTTGCATAGATGTTTTTATTCTATAAAGGTACACATATATCAAACTAGAGCAAGTCGATGGCGCGCCATCCTATATCCCCGCGACAGCGCCATCGCATATCTCCGCGCACATCAACATTCTAAATGCGTTCCTCCCGTCCTCATTCATAGGGCTATTACATGTGATAGTTTCAAGGTTCTAGCTCAAAAATCCTAGAAGGATTCGTGTGACAATAAAAAAAAGACCCAATATCCTGCTTTTTTACCTCTGGTGACCCCCAGACATGTCCCCGGGCACACTTTTTACACCACTGTATTTCTCTCTTCATTACCTTTGTTTTGATATGCAACATGACTATGGTTGTAAAAAATGGATTTTGGACCCTTCGGGGCCACATTCCATCCTCCTGGTCCTGTCTCCAGGAGTTACATCAAAATTCCGAATGTGTTTTTTTTATTCCTTATCCATAGGGCTATCGCCTGTGAAAGTTTCGAGATTCTAGCGTAAATGGTCTAGGAGCAATGGTGTGATATTACAGACGGTCGTACAGACGGAAGGACGACCGGTCGAACGGACGAGGGGTATCAAAATAGCCCCGCTTTTTCTTCGAAAAGCACGGAGATAATAGATAGGCAAAAGTATATGTTAACAAGTCTATGAAATGTGTACCATATGTTATTATATAGTGAAATCCGTTTATATAGGTATGTATTAAAAGAGGATTCTCAGTTTTAATCCATCTATTTAATTTGTTCGTTACTTCTAGCTGCCTGTTTTACTGCATAAATCTGGCTTTATATGATTATTTTTCCTAACATTTATCTCATTCCCTATGTTATATTGTGTAAATACTATGATTCACATAGCTCTAGATAAGAGGGCTATCTAGCTAAATATATATATATATATATATATATATATATATATATATATATATATATATATATATATATATATATATATATATATATATATATATATATATATATATATATCCACTAAACTATACATTGTGTCTACGAGGCGCCTTTAATGAGAACCCGCAACATATGTTTTTGTGAACAAAAACAAATATATCTTCGGCAGAGAAAAGATCAGCTTATCTAGAACTATGGCTTACAAGTACGCACTTTACATTGCCGCAGTCCTACCGTTCTAGATTATTCTGTAGTTTATTCTGTGAATGTACAAGTATTTGGGACAATGGGTAAACCCCAATTGGATACCACATTTAGACAACGTCATATCAAGTCGCGCCAACGTCATGACGTTACATCGCCGTTCTTGTAACGTTGTTAACCTTCTGGGACAGACATTTCTTTTAAAAGATCAACAATATTCAAACAAATAAATTAAAATAAATTGGTAAGTAAGGAAAACTCTTGAAACAGTCAAATGTTGTTTTTTTTTCATACGGAATATTTTTATGTTTCATTCTGTTGAATAAAAACAGATCTTGTGATTCTACGTAGACGTTTTATATTTTAATAAACCATCCCACCGAATTTCAATCTGAGACAAACACTATAGTTAATGAAAGTATGTAAATCTAAAGAAACTGTACGTTTGCCAATGGAAAATTTCATCTGAGTGTATATGATAGATATGGATGGGGAGAGGTGTCAAAAATTATGAGTAAGTAAACGTGGCGAGTCAAGTAAAAAATACTTTCATATGAGCAAATCAGTTAAATACATTAATTCTATGATGAAAAAAGAGAAAAGTCCAGGAAGTGCCACAATCACAAACCGCAGCCCTTTCCAGACACCAAGAGGAAGAGAAAACAGACAAAACCAAACAAGCGCAAATCGAACAAACGTACGAAAAGCCCTAAGAGCTCTCTCTTCCCCCAAGCGAGGTTTGTTTGTTTCTGTTGAGGTTTCACGGCCCAGTCAGCCCAATGGGGTCATTTCGAGCGCGGTCAGTTTACCTAACCACACGTTTACTGGGCAGGCTTAGTCCTCTAAGCGGTTAGCCAGTATTATGCACATTCTTTCGCCAGAAACTGACAACTGCTTTCTTGAATCAGCGGCTGGGCGAGTATGACCGTATAAAATATTTCATGATCAATCTCCACGAAAGAATGTTGCCGACCTCGGCGGGGGTTGAACCCGCGACCTCTTGGTCTCCAGTCGGACGGCGCAGCCAAATGAGCCACCGAGGCCGGCCCACAAGCGAGGTAATCGCAATGCTAAAAGGACTGAAAAACACAAGAACCAAATAACACAAGGTAAGACATAAAACAAATCAACTCGTAGAATAAACCACAAAGCAACAAAGAGTAAGCCTTAGAACGGTCAGTAGAGTAAACCACTGGGGATGTGCGGGGAGGGGGTGGGGGTGTTTAAAGCACTTTACAGCTAGCCAACTTCAACCTGGGTCCCGATGCCACTCTTAATCACAACTAGTAAAAAAGAAAGCAAACTTGGCAGCTGTTGAAGGTGACCAGAATGCTGGCATCACAACACAACTAGTAAAACAGAAAACAAAGTGGCCTTTACAGCTAGCCAACTTCACCCTGGGTCCCGGTGGCACTCTTAATCACAACTAGTAAAATAGAAAGCAAACTGGGCAGCTATTGAAGACGGTGACCACAATTCTAGCATCACAACACATATAGAAAAAAGTACAAAGAGTAAGAACAACACCAGGACCACCGCCTTAGAAAGGTCAGTAGACTACACTACCGGGGGTTTAAAGCACTTTTACAGCTAGCCAACTTCACCCTGGGTCCCGATGCTACTCTTAATACAGAAATTTGTAACAATTCGGTTCGCATAAAGGCTCTCAACTCAGTCAATGCATCAAAGCGAAAACATAAAAATCAAATTAATCACTATAATAAACAAAGATTAGTACTCATGGCTAATTCTACTGTATGCCAGAGTAAGTGAAAACCAGTAGTTGAACAATAGCGGGCCAAGCCAAAGACATATCGTCATGCCCCAACCCACTGGTTAAAGTTTTACGAAGAGGCCGTCATTGAGTCTGAGGCCTAAAATAAACCATTCTTTTAGTTTATCCTCCGAAATCCTATATTGGTCACAGTTTCCTACAGATGACATAAGGATAACATGGAGACAAACGATCTCGGTGACACACTCGCACGCACGCACGGCACGCGCTCAGGAAATGAAATTAACCCAGCTAAGGTATTGGGTAACTGTTATTGAAATAGAATCACAGCACCTTGTGAGGTTTTTCCGAAGCATGTGCTGGCAATCGACGTATCCGCTCAGTTTAATTACGACCTTTATTGTCCGCTTGCACTCTCATTAAGCACTAAATAAAATATCAATATACAAAGAAGGCCTCTGAAGAAACAAGAATGCCAACATATTCTAAAGCTTGAGTTCAAAAGTGTTATCTGCCGTTAAACATTTTTATTTCGCTGAAGTGAAAACTCATTTGTTTAGTTGCTAGACGCGGATTATCTTTTAAAACATAATTCATTTCTCTTTCTCGCTAAATTCATTTGGCTTAAATGTATATTTGATATTTCATATCTGTTGTAAGACATTTCAATTCGCTAAATGAATTTTAATTTGTTCAATTGTTATGTTTGAATTTTTTATTGTAAAATTTCTCTGTTTGCAATATCTTGATTTCAGTTAACTGTTTCACTGCCACAGGCGATAATAATAGGCTTTTGCAAACAGCATAGATCCAGATGAGACGGCTCATAACGAGCCGTCTCGTCTGGATCTACGCTGTTTGACGTTTAGTCTTTCATTTTTACATATAGACTTCTTTCCAAGAGATAGTTTGTAAAAATTAAAAGCAGACGACAAATGTCGTCTGAAATTTGGCAGCGAAAAAGTTAAACGCATTTTCATCTTGTGAAATTTATTTCTGTTTTCACTATGTTTACAAATATGAGTTATGTTCACAGGATGTGCCAATATCACGAAGCACAACCTACCCAAGGTACTCAAAGAAGGAAAACTGTAGAACAGATAATGAGTAACAAAAGCCACATCCCGTTTTGGAACGGTCAGTAGGAAAATTAAGGGGGCCTTAAATCAGTTCTACTCGCACGAAACCTGACCCCTAGTTCTGATGCAGCTCCAAATTACTAATGTGTGTTGGGTCCGCATGGGGTATTTTACCTCATCTGTAAAACATTAAAGTGAAACACATAGAATGAAAAACACTGTGATGAAATAAGGCAAACGGTCAATGGCGATCCGGAGCCAGAACACCAGTAAACCAGAAACAGGATCATGATAGGCCAGACCACAGACACTGGTAGTCGGATGCCCACCTCTGAAACAGATTGAAGAGGTAGCCGGCGCAAAATAGTTTTTGAAGATGTCAACTGTTTTTCTTCTAGGTACTTATCTATTTTCTTTAAGTTTCGTAGTGCGTTTGGCTAACTATCAAAGCACATTTTGCTTTCAACTCAAACGGATGGTGCTTGTGAATAAATTGCTTGATAAATTGTTTTTGGTTTTTAATGTGGCTTTATTTCGGTGTCGGGTACAAAATTGCTTCGTGCATTTTCTTACCGTAAGACTGACAACAGTTCTGTACAATCGTACAATCTTTTACCACTACAGTACAAAGAGTACTGCTATTGACGATATACAGTCTAACATTGGAATGGCTCGAACATATACGAGACCATGAAAATTTGTTCTAGACATGGGTAGTTCGAACATCTGATGGTTAATCATTACACATCACGAAAACATACCTATATAATTTTGACCCCCACAAACCCCACTTTTATATAGTAAAACTGGGGTTTACAGGGGTAGACATTATTTTCTTATTTCTGCTCAAAAACATAGATTGTGGGTACTCGTTAGAACCGCCTCGCCGAGGCGGTTCTAACGAGTACCCACAATCTATGTTTTGAGCAGAAGTATGAAAAATATCAGGATTTTTTATCTGAAAATTTTCATATTTTGGTGGTAGAATTTTCAGTATATTTGAATAGGCATGTTTTCGTAATGACCAGGTTAGGAGGCAAATTGAGATTATTTAAGTATGTCCATTTGATCTTCTATAACGTAATGATATATTGAGTATACTCATTGTATGGATGAGACGATTCTTGTGAGTACACACAACAAACATGTTCATGATAAAAATAATATTTCCCACAAATATCTCTAAATATTTGTTTTCTTGAGTTATCTATATAATTTCTTAAGGACACATAACGACTTTGAATCAGCCACGGTAAGCAAACCATCGAATCATTGAAATGTTACTGTACTTGGCATAGTTCCAGATGAGCTGGCTCAAAACCTGCAGTCTGCAAATATGCGAAGATATTAGATAAATAGGAACAATGATATTTTACAATGTGCATCAATATGTAGCCTTTAAAATTTAATATGGGATCATAAAAGCTATTCTTCACCTTAGCGTAATGTCGAAAATTTGTCAAAATGACGCTTATAACGATGCGTAGTGTATTTGGGGTACTTGCTAACAGCAGCTGTCCAGATTAACCAGCTTATCAGCTCAGTATAACCAGTATCTCCATTCGTCCATGTGAGTTAATAAGGTGGTCGCGGATTATTATCATCATACACACATTCTCCGAGGAACAGTTCCTCATAACGAGAGTCAGCCATAATTTCTGAGCACAGAAGCGTTTTTGTTTTAGTCAGCCTAATAGAGGTGTTTACTCTAAATCCTGGTTTGTTAATGTGTGTAAAGCTTACGTAGCCTTTTTTGCTTTACGATGACATTAAAACCATTTTCACCTGTTCTATATGGAACTATATACTGTTGACTCTCGTTATCTCGACCTCGCTTATCTCGAATAACCGCTTATCTCGAAGTGAAAATCTGGTCCCTGCTTAAAAATGAAAATCTAATAACAGGTAACAAAATATTGTGGAAAAGAGGAGAAATTGCTCCTCTTTTCCACAATATTTTTAACATATGTCTAGCTTCAAGAGTCCAATTACATATACATTTGTTAAATGCGGTTGTTCGATTTATTTTTTCCTCAAGTCTGCAAATCTGATATGTCAAAGTACGGATATCTCAAAGTATTTTAGAGAGTCCCTTGGAGTTCGAGATTACGAGAGTCGACTGTACTGTTTTCAACTTCTTAAAGTCTACAAAAATTCACACGAGCCACACATAATACTATAAAAAAGACGGATACTTCGCTATGTTTGTTTGTTTGTGTTGAGGTTTTACGGCCCAGTCAATCCAATTGGGTCATGTCGAGCGCGGTCAGTTTACCTAACCACACGTTTACTGGGCAGGCTTAGTCCTCTAAGCGGTTAGCCAGTATTGTGCACATTCTTTCGCCAGAAACTGACAACTGCCCTTCTTGAATCAGCGGAAGGGAGAGAATGACCGTAGAAAATATTTCATGAACAATCTCCACGAAAGAGTGTTGCAGACCCCGGCGGGGATCGAACCCGCGACCTCCTGCTCTCCAGTCGAACGCGCATCCAACTGAGCCACCGAGGCCGGCACTTCGCTGTGTATCTCAAATGCAAAAAGTTTTTGAACCAAGAGACGGGGGCTTATGATATTACTTTTATGTAAAAACGACTTATGACAAAAAAAAAAGGTAAGAGAAAAGTCCAGGGAGTACCACAATCACAAACCGCAGCCCTTCCCGGACCCCAAATGGAAGAGGAAACCGACAAATCCAAATAAGCACAAACCGAACAAACATACGGAAACGTACGAAACGTACGAAAACGTACGAAAAGCACTAAGTTCCATAATCAAACAAAAACAATAGGATTATTTGATATAATTTTTGTTAGAAAAAAAAAAAAAAAAAAAAAAAAAAAAAAACATTGAGAAAGAAAAGAGAATGAAAGAGAAAAAAGTATCTTGTAAAATATATTTAATAATCGGTTTATTTAAATAACCATTTTTGATTTACACATAAAGTTTTCATGATAGTCCGTCAAGGCATAAAAAAAGTAAAAATGTAAAAATGTGACAAATTACCTGATCAAAAAAAAAAAAAAAAAAAAAAAAAAAAAATGGTAATAATAATAATAATATGTGTGTGTGTGTGTGTTTTTTTTTTGTTTTGTTTTTTTGTTGTTTTTTTTTGTAACTTGGCAATAAATAAGGTGTATTTTTGTATATAAATTTGAGCAAAACGTATGTTTTTTTATCAATAATTAAAATTTTAAGTTTTTTACGTATTTTCTGGTCAAAGTCTAGTATCAATTATTTTTCGCATGCTTACAGAACGGCTAAACTAATGCATGATGTTATTATTACGAAATTCCGTCGATGACATCACTAAAATTATAAAGAATCATAAACACTGTTTGATTTTCAAATTTGTAGCATATGTCTTTTATATTCTTCGAAATAGCTTATTATTATTCGCAACCGTAGGGCAGACAGGTAGTAACAATACAAGTTGTCACAATACGAATCAATAAATGGTGACCCCACAAACGACGTCAATCATCATTAGTGTCGGTTGACATTGAAAGTGGCCACCTTATCACGAAAACACGCCTATATAATTTAGACCCCCTTAAACCCCTCTTTTCTATAGTAAAACTGGGGTTTACAGGGGTATACATTATTTTTCTTATTTCTGCTCAAAACATAGATTGTGGCAGTCGTAAGAACCGCCTCGTCGAGGCGGTTCTAACGAGTATCCACAATCTATATTTTGAGCAGAAATAAGAAAAATGTCAGAATTTTTTCTCTGAAAATTCTCATTTTTTTGGTGGTAAAATTTTCTATATATTTGAATAGGCGTGTTTTCGTAATGTTTTATGGGTGTACGGAGTAGTGTCATATAATCATTTTGGGTAACACATCGACATTACGAAAACATGCCTATTCTAATATACAGAAAATTTCACCACCAAAAACTGAAATTTTTCAGATAAAAATTCTGATATCTTTTCATATTTCTGCTCAAAACATAGATTATGGGTACTCGTTAGAACCGCCTCGCCGAGGCGGTTCTAACGAGTACCCACAATCTGTGTTTTTGAGCAGAAATAAGAAATTAATGTATACCCCTGTAAACCCCAGTTTTACTATATAAAAGTGGGGTTTAAGGGGGTCAAAATTACATAGGTATGTTTCCGTGATGAAATGCGACATTGGGCAGCATATCAATTCTCTCTGAATGATTTTCACACCTATATTCATTTAATTATCTTTATGCAGTTTTGTATCCGGCTTGCTTTAAATGAAATTCAAGAAGATTGGATATTATGAATGAGTTGTCTACCTTAGATTTAGTCACGTCGGATAAGGTTGTGGCTTGTTGTTACAGTTCGTTAGGGGCACATTGGTAAAGTGTAACACCTGTCAGGAATGCTACTTAAAAGGAAGATTACATGAAGCAAAATATAAATCGTTTTTTCCTCAACGTTTCTCCAAGGATACTGGCAAGAATGAAAAAGTAAAACTACAACCAAAACCAAAACGGAAGCAAGTTATAACATCATCTGACGAACTGGAAATATTATTTTTTGATCTGTACGGAGCAGTTCTCCTACAGTCGGTTCAGGGATTCGTGGGTCTTGTGTCAAAGGTGCAAATTGTCATCCTATGAGGACTGCACATGTCTGCAAATGCGTAGCATATATATGTGTCACCACTGTGATTCAGTTAGCCAAATTACTTCAGTGGAAAGAAATTTAAACTGCAAACAAAGTAGACCCACGTTAGGTGACAATTGTGGTATCTTATCAGGTCCTACTATGTTTGGTGACAAATGATAAAACAACGACGGTTGAAATGAATATGAAGTATCAAATATCAAAAAACATTTATTAGATGCTAAACGGAATATGTAACAACTTGTCTAAGTATTTTCAGTAATCGTAGCCTATTACTCCAGTTGATAAAAGGATATATATATATATATATATATATATATATATATATATATATATATATATATATATATATATATATATATATATATATATATATATATATATATATAGTCGACGCTCGTTATCTCGAATTCCAAGGGACTCACTGAAACACTTCGAGATATTCGTATTCGTTTCTCGACATATCAGAGTTGAGAGAGTGAGGAAAACAATAAATTGAACAGCCACATTTAACAAATGAATATGAAATTTGACTCCTGAAGTTAGAAATATATATATGAAACAATGTGGAAAAGAAGAGAAATTAGGAGCAATTTCTCGTCTTTTCCACATTATTTTGTTACCTGTTGTCATAATTTGATGTTAAAACAGGGACCAGATTTTCACTTCGAGGTAAGCGGTAATTCGAAGTAAGCGAGTTCGAGATAACGAGGTTCGTCTGTATATATAAATATATATATATATATATATATATATAGCTGTTTGGAACTAAGGAAAAAAACATGCTAATGTGTTAAAACTAGTTCTTAAATGTTCATAAAAAATAAATAAATAAAAACAATATTTGTTTTGACTTTTGATGTTTTCTATTTGTGTTTGTATGTTGTAAAAATCTTGATGTTGTAACAACTTGCCCCAACGTTGGGGTTATATGTAACCAAACGAAAAACTCTCCATACTGACTATTAACTGTTATTCCTAAAAAAAGCGCAATCTTTAGACATTAAGATAAAACTATGATAATTAAATTAACAATACATCAGACATATGGTAAAATGTGAAAACTGTAACAACTATCCCCGGTCTCCCTTACTTGCATTTTGTAACGCGTTACATCGGAAAAGTGAAGCATCACGATGTTTACATGTTCAGTTTTCATTATGTTTTCTTGAAACAGCTAAATAAAAACAATATAGAAATATTTGGCTGCTTATTTATCATTTTACTTATTTATCTATTTAGTATGACGAGAGAGAGAGAGAGAGAGAGAGAGAGAGAGAGAGAGAGCATATAGTGGTTAAAATATATAAAACTACCTTAAAGAAAAAAAGTAATTATATAACAAATAGGCAATTAGTGATTTACAAATAGACAAGCTTAAATACTTTCTAACTGAACAAAATTTCACCAACTGACACAATTTTGCAAACTGTTGCAGTTTTCTTCGTTCGTGCGTCTGTGGACTCATATGTGGCATTTGTTTTATCATTATTTGTTCCATCTCTTCTCGTTTCGGTGCGTTAAGAATGTTGTGTTTCGTGATTATGGCATTTCTTAGGTATCTTTACTTCCATCACGAAAACACGCCTATATAGTTTTGACCCTTTAAATCCCACTTTTATATAGTGAAACTGGGGTTTACAAGGGTATACATTATTTTTCTTATTTCTGCACAAAAACATAGAATGTGGGTACTCGTAAAAACCGCCTCGATGATGAGGCGGTTCTAACGAGTACCACAATCTATGTTTTGAGCAGATATATGAAAATATCAGAATTTTTTTTCTGAAAACGTTTTGGGATGTCTTTACACAACATACACACAATATACGTTTCCATAAAAAAATCTGTTGAATATCTGTGAATATTTGTTTTCTTGAGCTATCGCAAGAATTTCCTAGGGACTCTTTAACGAGGCCGAATCATCCACGGTAAACAAGCCATTGGTGTTAGAGTCATTTAAATTTTCACTGTATGAATAATTGGGAGGCACATTCTTTGATTCAACATTAAAACATATACCTCTGGTTACATATTAGCCTCTAAAACCAAACGCAATCTTTATCTGTATTAGCGCATTAGGTTTTATTCCCACAGGTATAAGAGGCAGTAATTGAGTATTTCACGACTTTGAAAGGCTTTTTGACTCGATTATATATCTCAATTACCTTTCCCTGACTTGGTGGTAATAGAGATAAAACCCATTGTTTGTTTTTGTAACTGAACTTCCGTGCAATAACACTTTATCACGCTATGCATACTTGAAATCATTATCTTTGTTAGAGGGATTAGAGTCATTTTCAGGACTCACTTTCATAGAACGCAACTCTATCAAATCTTGTTTTCATCCCTCTTGAAAAAGGGTCTGCTCTAATGAGGGCAAATTGTTTCCTTTCAAACTTGACCCTTTGAAGAAGGCAAAGCCAACAGGAGTCACAAAAGTTGTCTCCAGTGTAAAAATGACGGAAAATCGACCTAGTGTCTTGTGCTCTAAAGAAAACAATATATCGATACGTGCGACTCTATTTTTACCTGAAGAGAAAGAAATTGGTTTATCAGTTGTCGCTTGTCTTCGCAGTTCGTGCTCATTTTAACCCTTTCAGCCCAGCAGACCAAAAAGGCCCCGAGGTTATAAAACTTTTTTCATGCTCAACTCAGCTGAGCATAAAAATTGTCCTGCTAATAAATCTAAAATTACTAAAAATTGCAAATTCTTTCTTGCTAAAAATTGCTGAGCATGAAAATTTCCCTGCTAATAAATATGAAAATGCCAACTATTGTTGGCATTTTCATATTAATTAGCAGAGAAAATTTCATGCTCATCTGAGTTGAGCATGAAAAAGTTTTATAACCTCGGGGCCAGATGTTTGCAAACAATGTTGATCAAGATACGGCTCGTAACGAGTCGTCTCATCAGGCTCTACACTGGTTGCCATTTTGTAATTGATTTTTTCATTGAAACCCCTATTTGTAATATTTGTAATAATAGATGTGTCCCAATTCAGAGACGGAAGAGTACATGTCAGAAACTCCAGGATGAAACTGTTAACTGGTTGGAGATAGTAGTGCAATCCATCTGCACATCACGAAAATATGCCTATATAATTTCGACCTCGCTTAAACCCCTAATGAGTACCCACAATCTATGTTTTGAGCAGAAATATGAAAAATATCAGATTTTATTTTTATCTGAAAACTTTCAGTTTTAGGTGGTGTAATTTTCAATATATTTGAATAGGCTTGTTTTCGTAATGAATTTGAAAAAAAATTACTGTTTAGGTTAATTGCAATATACGGACAATCCTCTCTTTATCATGTTATCGCGAGTTGACCTTTGTCATGCTAAATAAATTAAGATTCCTTACCCACTTCCAATTTTCATTTTCAGCCAATCAGATTACTTGATCCAGGTTGTTGATATAAATTCACATACTGAATGACAAACAGTGCAGATCTAGATCAGTTGGCTTCTCAGAAGCCAACTGATCTGGATCTACACTGTTTGAAAGTCAGGGTATATCCGGGCTCTGCAGGACAAGAGTTCTAATCCGTAGAGTGTTGTTTCCAAAGGCAATCTTTTTGACGTTTATTTAGCTAACAATAAGCGACTACTGAAACACATATGCATTTGCGGATATAAGCAGAGTTGCACGTACCGATCTTGCTTTCTTGATTGTGGTTTTATTGTGTTCTGGCTTAAGATCGCCGTTTGCTTTGTTTCATCACAGAGATATTTATTATATGTGTTTCACTGTGTTGTTTTACAAATGAGTTAGAAGACCCCTGTGAAGATGTAACATATATTTCTAATTTTGAGCTGCATCAGAAATCAGGGTGAGGTTTCGTGTGAGCAAAATTAGTTTAAGCCCCGTTACCTGGTAGTTTTCCTACTGACTTTTCTTAGGTGTTGCCTCAATTACAGTTCTTCTTTGTTTGTGCGTCTTTGGTTTCATATGGGCTTTGTTTTGTCCTTATGTGTTCCTCATTTCTCCTTTTTAGTGCCTCATGAGGACGGGGCGTCGTGATTAGGGCCTTTTCCGGGTACCCTTATTTTAATAATTGGTATCTTTGCTGAATACTTTTATTTTCTGTTTGCGTAATGAAGAGAGGCGTCGAAGCCGAGTGGTTAAGAACATTTGATTGCTGTGCTTAAGGGTGCGAGTTCGATCTCAGCTTAGCTTATCAACCTGTGTTCACACAGCAGTGAATGGGTACCTTCCAGGTAAGTTAAAGGGAGCAAAAAGAGAGACTTTGGCCCTGTCTTTTATATGCTGCTACCCGAGACAGGGTGATCTCCAACTCCTTTCGCTCCTGGGAACCTTAACCTTTATATGTAACTCGCGTGGAAAGTATCGATATCAACATTGATATTAACCATGGTCCTGCTGAACCCAGATCTGCCCTGCCTTTGCAAACAGTGTAGATCCAGATCAGTTGCCTTCTGAAGAAGCAAACTGATCTTGATCTGCATTGTTTGCCATTAAGTATGCGAATTTATAGCAACAATCTGGATCAAGTAATCTGATTGGCTGAAAATTAGAAGTGGCATCCATATTTATTTAGCATGGCAACGGTTAACCTCGGACTCATAATTAGGTAACAATAACTGGGTCAAAACAGAGGAAATCTAACGAATCTGTAGAAGCACACGACAACAACAGACTTTATGATTTTTAGAAAAGAATCTTCTCTCTACAGCAACACAAACTATGAAAGTTTCACCCTCGCACGCAATCTCGTAATAATTTCACTTTGAATTAAACTGTAAGTGTAAGAACGCCAGGAAACGGTTATGGAAGAAACATTTCACATGCATGTCCATAATTTATAATGCATAGTCCTAGCGAGCAATTTACATAAGAAACTTAGAATGAAGTTTTGCGCGAATTAAACTGGTTTAAGTCCCCTAGTATTAGTAATCCTTCTTAGTTTGTGTGTTTGTTGGTTTCATATGTGGTGTTTACGTTTTTTTTTTTTTTATTTATTTTTTTTTTTTTTTGTTTGTTTGTTTTCTTTCTATTCTTCTTTTATTTTTGTCCTCATTTCTTCTTCTTCTGATGCCTCGGGAGGGCTGTGCTTCGTGATTGCATCACGAAAACCCACCTATATAATTCTGACCCCCTTAAACCCCACTTTTAAATAGTTAAACTGGGGTTTACAGGGGTATACATTATTTTTCTTATTTCAGCTCAAAAACATAGATTGTGGGTACTCGTTAGAACCGCCTCGGCGAGGCGGTTCTAACGAGTACCCACAATCTATATTTTGAGCAGAAATTGGAAAAAAAATCAGAATTTTTATCTGATTTTTTTTTTTCAGATTTTGGTGGTGAATTTTCAATATATTTGAATAGGCGTGTTTTCGTAATGATGGCATGTACTGGGTATATTTTCTTATATTTGTACTACAGAAATAGGCCATTCGTATAGACTCTCCATTACAGAAATAAATCAAGGCTTTCTCAATGAACTAACGATTCGGTGCCTTCTTATCAATGACTGCTTTAAGTCTATAATATAATTTTCTAGTTTATACGTTTCCAGTTATATCATAAATATTAATTAACTGTTCCGTCTCATACACATTTTAACCCATTCCATGCTGAATAAATTAAGATGCTACGTCAACTTCTAACGTTCAGCCGATCTGGGCCCAGTTGTTCAAAGCTAACGATGTCGTTAGTTAACGATTCGTTAAAATTTACATCGGGTGATATGCAAATATGCTGAATTTTTTTTGCTGAAAAAATGTGAGTAGTGCAAAAGCTACTCACATTTTTTCAGCAAAAAATTTAAAAAAATTGTATATAGAATCCGCTAAAACAGTTAACGAAATGGCCCTGAACGAGCTCGTTAAGCTAGCGACGCTTTGAACAACTGGGCCCAGATAACTTAATCCGGGTTTTTGATACAAATTCACATATTGAATGACAAACAGTGCAGATTAAGATTAGAAGCCAACTGATCTGGATCTACACTGTTTGCAAGAACAGATTATATCCGGGTACAGCAGGACAAGGATTAAGCTTTAACACTAGATGTGGGCTTAAACATAAGATGAAACTTAGAGATATAAGCCGGCGCACGACAAAACCTACAATAAGACATGAGTGAACAGCAAAGACTCAGATCAGCCTGTACATCAACCAATTGGCAAGGGTTCTCGTCCTCCCTCTTTGGATAGCCTGGAGGCTATAGAAGGCAGAGCTCTGATCAGACTGCGAGCACGTCTTATTGTAGGTTTGGCTGTGCACTGGCTCATAATTTCTTTTTTTACTGCAATTATAACTATTAGACTGCACAGATGCGCACGCTAACCTGGCCCTACGTTGTCCGAATATTTTACAAGGCCCCTTTTAGTGCGTTGCGCATCATATATATGATATGTTTCAACGCATTGCAAATTTACTTTTACATACCGACTATTATAATTTTATAGATTGTGTCATTTTCACTGGTCCCTAAAACGCATCTGTGACTTTCCATTCTGCATATGCGGATGCCCTTCACTTCTTCCTAAATTGTCCGCAGTGCATCCATCAGCGTGCAGATCTCATACACGCTATCTCCCAACATATAATACCGTAAGCATTCGAGCTGTTTTATTTTGGGACAGCACATTGTCCACTCAGACAAATATAATTATATTTTGAAGCAGTGCATTAATGTTTTAGGAACTCAAAGACGTTTCAAGTCCCTACCATAATATTAAACAACTTTTCCCGGCATTTTCTAGTTAGGAGAGAAACCATAGATAGAATATTATACACTCTTAAGTTGCAAATAGTCTTTTTCTAGACAGGAAATGGTTGCTCCACACAATAGCTCCCCTCTCTCTCTCTCTCTCTCTCTCTCTCTCTCTCTCAGAATGTGTATACTGCTTTTGTTCGACTATCATATCTATCGAACAACTATGACATAACATGCGATGCTTTTGTTTTTGTTTGCCATGTACTGTAATAGCCATTTCTATTTTTTATCACACAGATTTTTCCGCCACAATGTATACAGAATATTTGTAGAAGGGAAAGGAACCAAACAAGCGGACTGCTTTCGTTCCTATCCCATAAAAAGCTTTAGTTGTTGCATATAGTCATGGAATTGTTGAAATAATACAGGGATCAAACATGTTCTTTCATGCATTAACATTCACCAGGTCCCGAGGGAGGTGTTGAAAACCAAGGCCGGAGGCCGTGGTTTTCAACCCCTCCCTAGGGACCTGGCGAATGTTAATGCATTGAAAAACCATGTTCGATCGCTATTATTGCATGAAAACTGAAAACATTTGCCACATTTCGCGTTATTTCTTGCACTATTTTGTTTCGCCTTTTCACCGATGTCTCGCGAACGTAATTTTCACGGACTATGCTCGTTTAGGGCTGGGCAGAACACATCTCGTAACGGCAGCAAATCTGTGGCCCCGGTACGAACATATTGAAAGTTGCGTAGCCGTTCATTAACAGCGCGTGAATTACCTTGTTAATACACGGCTTTTCGCCGGTTAATGCACGGCTGTAAATAACGTGCAAAACTGACTTGTATGCAATAAAATATGTTTAAACTAACTCGTTCCTTAGAAAGTACCCTAAAATCATTGGAACTATGTATAACTGAGTGTATTTAACATCTAGGTGCGTGTTTTCACCAAGATGCATCTTGACATTAAATTGATGCGGAAAACAACTAGCTGACTAGTATGCCCTATTCGGACAGCATTTGCCCACACCAGTCGAATCTGCTGCCTACTTAAAAACTAACTGGATACTAAAGAAGCTATCTATGAGCAAAGAAGGCCCTAAAACCGCACATTTGAGAATCACTGGATTTCGTAGAGTATATTTAAGAAAAGAGAAGGTCCTAAAAGGATCTTGAATTAGAGAATCATTGGGTACTGTAGAACAAAGCAGGCCCTCAAAAGACCGTGCGTTAGAGAATAATTGGGTACAGTGGTATACATCTAAAAACAATGAAGTCCGTCAAAGACCGTGCGTTAGAGAATAACTGGGTTTTGTAGAATATCCTAGAACAAAGGAGGACCTCACAAGGAGGCATCTAATCTCTTTGGCACGTTCTTGCCTTGTGGTCGTCGTACAGGCTGAATGCGCAGGTTGAGTTGGCTGACAACAAGCCTGTGATCTGTCCAACAGTTAGTCTACACATAGTCTTTTTCACTCTGACATCCTGTCTGTCCCTTCTTCGCACTATGACGTAGTCAATGAGATGCCAGTGTTTGGAGCGGGGGTGCATTCATGAAGTGTTTCTGCGAGTTGGTAGACGGAAGACTGTCTTGGTGATCAGTAGTTCCTGTTCTGCACACTTCCTTAAAAGGAGGAGGCCATTGCTGTTGCATTTCCCTACTCCTTTAGTTCCAATTTCTCCTTCCCAGGTTTGGTGGTCTGTGCCCACTCTGACATTGAAGTCCCCAAGGAGGATGAAGTTGCTTGTCCGGGGTGCTGCAGAAATCATAGAATCCAGATCATCATAGAACTTGTCTTTGACCTCATCTGGATTGGTCATTGTGGGTGCATAGGCACTTACAATTGTTGCATGCCTCTTGCCAGATGAGGGAAGACTCAGAGTCATCAGGCGGTCATTTATGCCTTTTTGAAGTCCTGAGAGCTTGCTGACGAGGTGTGACTTGATGGCGAATCCTACTCCTGCTTTACGCCGCTCTTCTTTCTTGCGTCAACTCCGGAAGAAAATGTAACCAGCACCAATTTCTTTTAAAAGCTCTTCCCCTGCAAGGCGAGTGTCACTCAGAGCTGCAATCTATTTCATCTATATCAACCACAAAATAACTACTTTAAAGTCAATATGATTCCTCTACGGTTTCATTCCGCGTCTTTTGCATTTTGCTTCCTTTTGTTGCCAATGATAATTTTGTCAAAATTACTCCTCTAGAGATACTTGTCTGTGTCACCAATTAATCATTTCGGGGAAGCTAACGCAAATATGTTTTCAGTAATCTTTAATTCAGATATCCCCTGTTCTCCGAAAATGTGTAAATATGCATTAAACAAAATTCTTAAACACCAAGAAAATATCAATACGTTAGTAAATACAATCCCAAGAGTTATATTTCTTATCTGTAAACCTCAAACTTTACCATAAAGTAATGTGAGAACACCATTACAAAAACACGCCTATTCAAATATATACAAAATTTCACCTCAAAAAAACTGGAAAATTTCAGATAAAAAACTCTGATATTTTTCATATTTCTGCTTAAAACATAGATTGTCGGTACTCGTTAGAACCGCCTCGCCAATCTATGTTTTTGAGCAGAAATAAGAAAAATAATGTATACCCCTGTGAACCCCAGTTTTACTATATAAAAATGGGGTTTAAGGGGGTCAAAATTATAAAGGTATGTTTTCGTGATGGTACCCTCTGACATGTGTGCCCAAAGGCTAAAATCAGCCTCTGATTAGTATTCTTTGTCCGCATGAAGAAATTTTGACTCGGCTGTTCAAAATGTGCCTAGTGACTTTTCTGATCGAACTGTGCGAATACGCAACCTGATTTAAAATTTCGCTTGGCGCAGGTGTCCGAATGTACATTTGCTGACGTGGCGGTTCAAATAATCTGGTAATGGAAAACTTTAATATCAATAGATCGCTTGATACATATTAATAGACTACGATAATTCGTGGACAAATTTATTAAAATTAAAAAGATTCTGGAAAAATATAACGTTTGTTGACATTTTAATCATAACGGTGAATCGCCGAATTGGTGCCTTGGGAGGACTGCTTCGTGATAGTGGCATTAACGGGATATCTTTTGTTTCTTTATAGGCTTTATCTGTCATTTATCTGTTACCTGTAATGACTCATGGATGAGTTAGAAGCGCTCCACACGGACCAAACAAATATATGTTTTTACCATTATGTCAGCTGAGGACGAGGGTTGGAATCCCGTAAAGCCAGCTTACGCCTCCAGAAATTCATTAATTTTGCTTTTGGTACACATTGTTTTATCATTTGAATTCGCAACCCGCTACATATAAGCGGATAGATACATCACGAAAAGATGCCAATATAATTTTGATCCCCTTAAACCCCACTTTTATATAGTAAAACTGGGGTTTACAGGGGTATACATTATTTTTCTTATTTCTGTTCAAAAACATAGATTGTGGGTACTCGTTAGAACCGCCTCGCCGAGGCGGTTCTAACGAGTACCCACAATCTATGATTCGATTAGAAATATGAAGAATATCAGATTTTTTTTAATCTGAAAACGTTCAGTTTTTGGGGATGAAATTTTCAATATACTTGAATAGACGTCTTTTCGTATTGAGTCTCAATGATATGTTTGAGTCACAAGACGACTGTTAGCTGTTTTCCCCTATTTATATAATTTTTCTTCACTCGTAAACCAAAATGGATTATTTCGTTTCCATGTCAAAACAAGAAATAAAAACACATCAAAATCTAGTAATTTAGAAATATTCCTCTGATGGTATACATTATCATTTAATCACAGTCGAGACATGGTTTAAAAGCGTTCATCCACTTTAATTCCATTTTATGCCTTTTAATGATTATGAAACTTAGATACAGGCTTAAATATGTGAATCATATGTTGCCCATGATGATTCATGGATGCGTTAGAAGACCGCCACACGGACCGAACAGATATATGTTTTAACCTATAGAAGCTGAGGGCGAGGGTTAGGATCTCGTAAAGCTAGCTTAAGCCCCCTTCCACTCCACTCCCTCCCCCCCGCCCCCCCACCCCCGTTCCAAAGGTTTAAGATATTTTCAGTTAAGTTTGGGTAACAGAGTTGCCACCTTTATGGGAATGAGTTTCCAACCAACAGAAGGAGAGATGAGGAACAAACAAGGATAAAACAAACGTGATTATATGAAATCACCGACGTACGAACAAAAAAGGACTGCAACAAACGAACCGCCTTAATGCGGAATTTCGTGAAATCACCGACGTACGAACAAAGAAGGACTACAACAAACGAACCGCCTTAAGCCGGAATTTCGTGAAATCACCAACGCACGAACAAAGAAGGACTGCAACAAACGAACCGCCTTAAGTCGGAATTTCGTAAGAGCTTGTGTTAAATACTGTATGAAATCTCGCAAACTATATTGCTGCATATGATGAGTTAATAAGACAGAGTCTTTGATTTTCGATCTCTTGTTTCCAAAGACAACATTTAAGATATGTATTAAACCAGTTTAAGCACCCAAAGGTTTTCTGCTGACCATTCCAAGACCGATTATCTATTGCAGTTCTTTAGACTGCACATATCGATGCTAAAAAGTGTGTGATGCGTTACATAATCTCATTACGAAAACAAGCCTATTTAAATATATTTACAATTTCACCACCAAACAACCTGAAAGTTTTCAGATAAAAATTCTGATATTTTCCATATTTCTGCTCAAAACATAGATTGTGGATACTCGTTAGAACCGCCTCGCCGAGGCGGTTCTAACGAGTACCCACAATCTATGTTTTTTGAGCAGAAATAAGAAAAATAATGTATACCCAAGTTTTACTACATAAACGTGGGGTTTAAGGGGGTCAAAATTATATAGGTATGTTTTCGTGACGTAATGCTGCACATACACAGACTCAGCAAAACCCGGACTTCCGTTAGTTAGTTCTTTTCCAAGGAACCGTTTTAGCGGAATGCATATTGGACTTCATTATAGCTGTACTTTATAATACCATACCATATATTTTCTGGTCCTCTGGGTTCAATTAGCCTATTTCACTCGGGAAAACACGGTCAGATTTCTAGGCTTTATACGCCTATGAAACTGCGCAACATTTCGCATGGCGTGGACTTCTAAGAGGTAACCACAATGCCCATGCATAAGACAAAACCTCTCAGAGGTACAATGCAACCACAATCAACATCCTGAATCAGCATTTTAGCATTATCTAGGCTTTTTTTTCATGGCTCCATATAAGATGGGTATCCAGATAATATGTTGTTTTTTTTTATTTCTCAACAAGAATATTAATGAAAATAAAATATTCAGGAAATGCCACAGACACGAAGCACAACATTCCCGAGGCACCAAAAGAAGAGGAGATGAGGAACAAGTAAGGGCATCAGGCCCCGAGAATATAAAACTTTTTTCATGCTAAACTCAGCTGCGTATGAAATTTTCCCTGCTAATAAATATGAAAATGCCAAAAATAGTTGGCATTTTCATATTTATTAGCAGAGGAATTTTCATGCTCAGCTACGAGTATGTTTAGCAAGAAAGAATTTGCATGACCATTTAAAAGAAAACATAGTTTCCCTTTCAAGTTGGTCGTGAAAATACATGTAAATACTAAACGTCAGTTATTAAGTTTTTCTCTTTGAGGTTGTTTCTATCTTTCCTTAAGAGAGACATTTGTCTTGCAGACATACAACGACAGAGGCATACATACCGTAATGCGTTGTATTCGTATACTTTTGAACAGTTATTTGTGAAAAGGTAATTTCATTTAACTGTGGTGTTTATTTGATTCTTTGATAGAATGGTTATAAAACTATTGGTAAAACTGCGGCCTCCACATCATTACGAAAACAAGCCTATTCAAATATACTGAAAATTTTACCACCAAAAAATGAAACTTTTTCAGATAAAATATTCTGATATTTTTCATACTTCTGCTCAAAACATAGATTGTGGGTACTCGTTAGAACCGCCTCGACGAGGCGGTTCTAACGAGTACCCACAATCTATGTTTTGAGCAGAAATAAGAAAAAGAATGAATACCCCTGTAAACCCCAGTTTTACTATATAAAAGTGGGGTTTAAGCGGGTCAAAAATATATAGGTGTGTTTTCGTGATGTTATGACATAATCAAGGTTATATGGATTAAAGTATTTACCTGTTTTTTTAATTGTTGTGTTTGTTTTATCTTATCTTATGTTTTGTGATTCGGTTTTAATAGATAAATTCGTTTTCCATAGAAAAATTCAAATTCAACAAATGTTATAAGCAGATGAAATCAGTGCTAGCAGACCAGGAAATATGAATAGCCTAGTAGTAAATGTAGCAAGTTACCAGACTTGTTTGCTCATGTACTGATCAAACTAGTAAAATTTTATTTAACATTTCTTTCATTGAAGAGCCTAATTTCAAAGTATTTTATTAAAGGAAATAAAAAGTATCGCTCAGTGGAAATAAATCTGAACATTCTGAATTATACACCTGAGTCAAGTTTAACCCATTTATGCCGAAAGAACTCTTCAACAATATCTCTTTGGACCGGTCAATGTCCAATTTAAGGGGTGTCGGGTTTCCTTTAGTTTTACTACTGATTAAAGAAATTTTCGTACTTAATGAAAACAGGGCAGTCCTTGATTAGACGCCGCGTTCTGCGGCGTCTGATCTGGGTCTACACTAGTTGCAAAGGTCCCAGTAGGAGATATAAGCTTGTAATGGTTGCAACATATAGATTATTGTTAAAGCTATTAATGATCAAGGACCTTCATCTTGAAGACACGCCGATATAATTTTGACCCCCTTAAATCCCACTTTTATATAGAAAAACTGGGGTTTACAGGGGTATACATTATTTTTGTTATTTCTGCTCAAAAACAAAAATTATGGGTACTCGTTAGAACCGCCTCGACGAGGCGGTTCTAAAGAGTACTCACAATCTATGTTTTGAGCAGAAATATGAAAAATATCAGAATTTTTATCTGAAAAATTGTCATTTTTTGTTGGTAAAATTTTCAGTGTATTTGGATAAACGTGTTTTCGTAATGGAAATAGATAAGATTTGAATTGTGACGTGACGTAGATCGTGATTCAATATAACCATTTAATACTCAGTAGACACTTCCACTTCACTCTTTGTTCGCAATGTGTTGCCAAGTTAGTTGATTTTAATATTATGCTACAGGAATTCTTCTGGGCTTTGTAAACAATATGTACCACATCACATGAAAACTGGAACATAGACAAACAGTTTAGATAGATCGCGGCAAATAATCGGGTCCAAAATCTATGCCTGTGTCCTTATTTTGAAGCTAGACATTCGTATCAAATGAATACCAAATAAAGTCACTGGTGTTTCTCAAAGGACACAAGTTACACAACTGATGGACCGCTTAATGTCTATAAAACGCAAAAAGAGACATTTTAGTGTCCACTTACAGAAAAATAAGATAACTTGAAAGTATTTAAGTCCTAATATAACACACTTTAATTCGGCATACGCGTTATACAAAGAAAAGAGGATTGCCATGGAGAATTACCAGACATATAATTGTACAATTTAAGTGAACTAGATATATAGTCAAAGGGAGGTAAATCTGTTAAAAACAGTCCTGCTCGCTGCTGAAAGAGCGTCTACGTTAAAGGGGAGAGATGTGGCTCCCTTTGTAGCATTTTAATGATTTGCAAACAGGAAGTGACAAAAGTCTTCCTTATAAAAATGGCGAAAATTCTAGTTTGTGTATTCGGTCCCCTAAATACATGATTCATTACCAAATGCCTTAGAAAACAATACCGTATTCGACTGTGCGCTTAGGATTTTCAAAATTACAGGAAAAGCTTGTAGTTACCCAGCGGGCATATGACGTAAATATAACGTCGCCTCAATGTCGATGCAACGTCATGACGTTGCATCGACATTGAGGCGACGTTGTATTTACGTCATGTGCCCGCTGGGTAAATATCCACCTGATAAGACCTATAAAGTGAGATAAGAAAAGGCATTCATGAGATGTTTTAATTATTTAATACTACCTATACGATGTTTCTTTTCTGATTTTCTTAAAACCAAGAAAGAAAAAAAAAAAAAAAAAAAAAAAAAAAAAAAACGAGTGACGTAGTTACTCATTTGAAATGCCTCGGTAAGTCTGTTAAAACATATGTTATTATATTTTGGAACTCATTTGAATTGCCTCGACTTATAGAGATTCTTTGTAAAAGCGTATGGCGATTCTTTGTAAAAGCGTATGTTATTTGTACTCATTTGAATTATCTCCATAAGTCGAGGCAATTCAATGAGTATAAATAACATACGCTTTTACGAAGAAGCAGATAAAATACATGGCTGTAATCTGAAGACTACAAAAAGCTTGACTGTGCGCTTAAAAGGGCAAGTGCAGTAATAAGATCCAATACGGTAATTCCTGTTGTACAGACAAAGACGTGAGCGAAAATATATCAAATAAAGTATTAATTACATATATGTCTAATTCACCGTTTCTGTGGATATGCGTATCACGTTCTTGTACAAACTCTATGCGATGCTCTGTAACAGATTTATCACTTTGAACATTTTTTTTAATATATACATGTACCTTTATTTCTTCATATTTTTCTTGCAAGAGTCAGAAATTAATCAACTATGTTTTAGTTGAATTTTGATGTTAAAGTCTTGATGGCCTAGCGCGGTTCCTCTTTGTTCGTGCGTCAGTGGTTTCATGTGTGAAGTTTGTTTTGTCATTATTGCATAAAAAGCAGTGCCGCACATTATTAACAACAGTGCATTAACGGGCAAATAACCGTGTATTAACAAGGCAATTCACGTGCTGTTAACGCACGGCTACGTAACTTTCAATAGGCTCGTACCGGGGCCACTGATTTGCTGCCGTTACGTGATGTGTACTGCCCGGTCCTAGAACGAGCATAGTCCGTGGAAATTGCATTCGCGAGCATCGGTGAAAAGGTGAAACTAAATAGTGCTTCGTGGATGTAGCGTATCCTGGGAATCTTTACATATGTTAGTGGACTTTATTTTATTAGTTTTAATTAACATTATTCCAGTATCACGCTGATGACGTCACGTGTGGAAAGTAATATTATTTAATTACTAGAGAAGCGCAGGCTCAAGTTGACATTCATTATTGGCATATATGAAAAAAAGTCATTTGCGTGTGACTGGAGAAGGCTGTCTTTCGTGACTGTGGCTTTTCCTGGGTATCTTCACTTATTTGTTTTAGGACATGATAAGATTTAGTTACGATAAACACAGCATATAACATATATACTACTAAAAATATAAGTGAAAATAGGAAACAGTACAAACACGAAGCACAGCCTTCCCGAGGCACCAAAAAAGGATACATGAGGAACAAATAATGACAAATCAACGTCACATTTGAAACAATCAAACCACTTTTAATCGCGCGAAACCTTAATAAACCAAGAAATATTTTACATCACAATCTGTTTTTGGTAGGCGAATGAAACATTCCAGTTAGCATTCCAATTAATTCTCTGAGGAACCTTAATAGACATTCCCCCTTTGGGGCTTTTATTTTCATAATTCAAACAAACTAAACTTACACAATAATGTAACACATGTATTAATCAACTGATGAAAATTGTGGACAGTTTTACGAGATATAGAGAATGACAAACGTGTTTAAGGCTAGTCTGGTCCTTAAAACAAAATTTTGATGTTTTGTTTTCGATTTGTGAGTATGTTTATTGGTCTCAGTGGTCATTCCTTCTAAATAATTCGTTTTCTTTTTTAAAGTTGTCCGAATGCTGATTGTGACTGTACGTGTCTTTGCATTAATATGATTACGCTATAGATCTCTGGTTGTATCTAACTCCTTGTCTAATACACCATTCCTGAATCATAAGTTTTTATTTTTCTGTCGATGTCTAATATATACCAATAGTTCCATCAACCCTGTACTCTACAGTCGGTATAGTTCCGTCGTGAGTTCAAGACTATTCTTTGTTGTAGTTAGTATACAGACACATAAAGTACTAACTGACTAATAAATGATTAAAACTGGTCAGCCTATAGTTTATAGATTCGTGCGTGCGATTGATATGGTAAGTTTATATTAACAACCGCTTCTGGTGGTCTTTTCTGCAAGTGATTATTAATTCTGTACCCAATTATTGCGTAAGATGCCAGAACTATGTTACTCATATCAATACTTCGCTATTGAGAAGAAATTGACCATTTTCCATTATTTGACATTGATAAAATAATAACTCCTTTTTGACTGAATAAACTTCCTTACACTTCATATTGGAAGAGTCGAAGTTTAATTCTATGTATAAAAGTCTATATAATTTAGATATTCCTAGAAAAAAATGGCTGAACTATTTTCAAACAGCGGATACCCTAAATTCTGCAGCGTCTAATCTGGGTCTGCACTGTTGACCAGTTATCCTTTTTGAATCTCCCGCCTAAAATGGGATGTCATAGGAGAATTTTCTTATTTGTGTAGTTATTCTTGAGGGATTTTCCTGCCTCTTGACGGTATGTTGGTACGCATCAGGAAAACACGCCTATATAATTTTGACCCCGTTAAACCCCACTTTTATATAGTAAAACTGGGGTTTACAGGGGTAAACATTATTTTCTTATTTCTGCTCAAAAACATAGATTGTGGGTACTCGTTAGAACCGCCTCGCCGAGGCGGTTCTAACGAGTACCATCAATCTATGTTTTGAGCAGAAATATGAAAAATATCAGAATTTTTTATCTGAATTTTTTTCCTTTTTTGACTGTAAAATTTTCAATATATTTGAATAGGCATGTTTTTGTAATGGGTACCGGTGCTGCTATACTGTGAAATGATCGTATGCTGTTATTACCGACTTGGCGTTTCTAAAATGTTACAAAAATACCTAAGATTACCGTCTTACGATTATTCTTAGCACACCTTGATTCCTTTTTAGTGACATGGCTTCACTCGCGGATGTACACTTGGATGTAAAAATTCCTTATTAAACAAACCCGAGTTGAGTTGACTTTTTTCTTAGTTATGAAGATCGGCTCCCTGCATTAAATAAATGTTCCGCTGAAGGAAGTTATATATCTGATCATTCTATGCTTATACTGGAGATTTTATTTGTTCAGTTTGAAGAAAGAAAAGTCCCTTTGGAAACATGATAATTAACTTTATATGAAAAACAGCACATACATAATTTACTTTGCAGGATAAACAGTGCATATATAAAAATGCTAAAATCGATGATATCAAGAAGCAATATGCACTACCATTTTACAAATTAGACTGGATACTGAAAATACCAGACGACCAAGTCCAATGACGAATGATCAGCTTTTTTCTTGAAACACTTCTGATGGAGGTAAGAAGAAGGTCTGTTTCATATACAAGTTTGTAAGAAAACAGAATCCGAAAAGAGAGAAAAGGAGTTAATGAGTAATTGCGGTCATGGTACCTAAGCCATAATCCAAACTCATACATCCGTAAACAAATGACGAATCAGAAGGTTCAGACCAACAGACCAACCCCAGAATAAAGGGTATAATCAGGCGTCCGCGGATAGTAAGCATTGCTTGGTAAGCAAGATTCAAAATGTTGTGCAAGTACAAAATCATTATCCAGCTGGCACAGAGAAAAACCATAAATGTTCAGTCAGTCGGTACTTGGATGGAAGCATCCCCAAAGCGAAGTTAACAAAAATGATGGTTTCAACTCAAACCGTTTAAAAGTACGCGTAACTGCATTTAGCTGTCTGTTCATATCAGATAATGTGCCATTTTATTAAAGTGCGCGACCATTAAGACTTAAACTGCAATAACACTAATGTTTCCGCAATTTGTTAAATTAACGAAAACCCTATTTTCAATTTATAAAAAGGCACGATATTTGAAAAAAAGATCCGAAAATAATCCATGTTCTTTCCGAAATTCTTTCAAAGGTCTTAATTAGCAAAACATAAAAGTTTTCAAATTTTATATCCCACAGGGAATTGGCATACAGTTTTGCATAGTATACGATTTGCATGGAAATGCTGTAATTATCTTGATGTTGCATTAAATCATTCCTTATAATTTTGCGAGCTGTGCTTTTAAAATACGGTCTCCTAGTTTGTCTGTTGCAAACTAGACACTCCTCAAAACCATCTATCCAGGATTAAGAAAACTGGGCCCAGTTCTTCAAAGCATTGTTAGCTTAACGAGCCCGTTAGTGGTCAAAATGTTAACTGTTCTAGTAAGTACAATATCGAATTCACAGGTATTTTTGCTGAAAAAATGTGAGTAGCTTTTGCAAGCTACTCACATTTTTTCAGCAAAAGTATTTGCATATATGTCATGTTTAATGACCAAAGTTTTAACGATACGTTAGCTACCCTAACTGGGCCCTAATTTAGTCAATGCGAGATCAGAATAACAACATATTGAATGATATATGTGTTAGGCAGAATAACGCATGGTAATTAATAGCTGCTCTTTGTTCTGCCTATTTCAATTTTTTTTTTATACTTTTCGAAAACTGGAACTGCATCAGAATTAACGGCGAAGTTTTGTTCAAGTTAAATTGGTTTATGCCCCTAGTTGTATCTCTGATGAGGGTTTCAAGGCGATTCCTCTGTTTGGTCATGTATCGGTAGTTTCATATACAGAGGTATTAGTTTTCTTTAACTGAAGTTCTTTTGGATGAATTCTATCAACCATTGGATCAATGTTATAATTTACAATATTAAGTAAATCATCTAAATATCAAGGCATTGAATTAAATACTTAAAGAATAATTGTCTATTTCTTGTGAGAGAGGGATAAGATAAAGTCGTTATCGTAATAACGCAAAAAATATATCTGCGGGAATGTTTATCATCATCTGAAGTATACAACATATGTTTCGCATTACAAGCAAGGTAGAGATATTTCTCTAACAAAGATTGAGTTAAATCAAGTTTAGATCTTGTTCTGTTCATGTATACGCTAGAGGGCGTAAGCAGTGTTGCAAACTTCATTACTGCTTATGAAGAGTCTCAATAAAACCGAGACTCCCATTTTCTTATCTGTAGACCTAAATATAGATTCCCAGCCCACATTGATTTCAATAAATGTCGGTAAACAATTGCCAGTGCTTTAAATGATTATTGTTCGCGTTGGTGTAAACGAGAGCATGTTGAGTCTAATGCTTTGAATAATTGGAAATTAAAGATTTTTAAGATCATTGAAGAACGTGTGTTATTTTACTCTAATAACCTTGATCTTCTCCCTCCTAAGCCTAAATTATCTTTTCGATATTTGAAACAAGGTATCCAAGAATTTCATAGGAAGTATGTTTTGGCTCCAGCTGATAAAGCTGCTAATAATGTTGTTGTTGTGTGACGACTTTATTATATCAATACTCTAATACAAGAACTTGGTAGTACCAAAACATATGAACGGATTTCTACTGACGAGAGGTCTATTGTTAATACCCATTCTATCGATATTACTGCTAAGTTTGCAGTGGGTATTAAAGAAAAGCAAGACAGACTTCCTACGTTATATTGGTTACCGAAACTTCATAAACGACCTTATAAAGCACGTTTCATTGCTAATTCTAGTTCATGTACGACTACTAATTTGTCCAAACTGCTAACTTCATGTCTTACTGCTGTTAAAAAACATTGGATTAGATACTATGATACTGTTTACGAAAGGGACGGAATTAACTATTTTTGGTCAATTAAAAATTCTAATGATGTTCTCAATAAATTTGAATGTAAAAACTTTCAGGCTTCTAAATTTTCTACATATAATTTTTCTACACTGTATACTACGTTACCTCATCATCTTATAAAAGATAAACTTATTCATTTAATTATTCGGGAGAATACCCAATATTTGGCCAGCAACGAAGAATATGCTTTTTTCACTTCTGATGTATAAAATAATCACAATTTATGATCGTGTCAAAAAGTCTGTGATGCCCTTGTTTATCTTTTAGATAATATTTTTATTAGATTTGGAACTAAACTTTATAGGCAAGCTAGCTATTGGTATTCCGATGGGAACTAATTGTGCTCCTCTTGTTGCAGATTTGTTTCTTTTTTGTTATGAGAGAGATTTCATGAAAAAAAGGACAGAGAAAAGTCCAGGGAGTGCCACAATCACAAACCGCAGCCCTTCCCAGGTCTCTCTCACGTTAAAATCAGGCTGACATTATTGAGGCTTTCAATGCAACTTCAAGATACCTTGATGATTTATTAAATATTGACAATGTTTACTTTGACCAAATGGTGGACCGGATATACCCTGCGAAACTCCAATTAAATAGAGCAAATTCTTCCGATACCGAGGCACCTTTTCTGGATTTGAATCTATGTATTTCTAATGGTACGGTTTCCACAAAAATTTATGATAAACGTGACGATTTTGATTTTGATATAGTCAATTTTCCTTTTCTGGATGGCGATGTCCCCCGGCGTACCTCATATGGGGTATACATATCTCAGCTTATTAGAATCGCCAGAGCTTCTTCAAATCTTAATGACTTTAACTACCGTAATAAAGCCCTTACTGCTAAACTTCTTAGGCAGGGCTATCGTTATTGTAAACTTCGTAAGGCGTTTTCGAAATTTTATCGCAGACACAGTGCCTTGTTAGAAAAATATAGCGTCAGTTTGAAAACACTTCTGCAACAAGGTAAATCGGAACCAGAATTTAACGGTGACTTAGTGTACAGATTTACAAAAATTGTTGGTAAATCTAACTTTTCGGAGCAATTCAGGAAACTTATTAACCGTTATAAAAGAATTTGCTATAGCCTGGATATTATGCGGCAGACTGCATGCCTAGTTGTCAACCCAATCATTATTGATGGCTATGCTTCACTCTTCAATTGCACGAACGCGGTTCGGGCCTCAGACCCAATGACGGCCTCTTTGTAAAACTTTAACCAGTGGGTTGGGGCTTGACGATATGTCTTTGGCTTGGCCCGCCGTGGTTCAACTATTGGTTTTCATTTACTCTGGCATACAGTAGAATTAGCCATGAGTACTCGCCTTTGTTTATTACAGTGATTAATTTAATTTTTGTGTTGTCGCTTTGATGCATTGACTGAGTTGGGAGCCTTTATGGGAACCGAATTTTTATGTGTTTCTGTATTAAGAATAGCATCGGGACCCAGGGTGAAGTTAGCTAGCTGTAAAAGTGCTTTTACCCCCGCCCCCACCACCCCCCCCCCTCCCGCCCGTGTGGTTTACTCTACTGACGTTCTAAGGCGGTGGTCCCGGTGTTACTCTTACTCTTTGTTGCTTTGTGGTTTATTCTACGAGGCGATTTGTTGTATGTCTTTCCATGTGTCATTTTGTTCTTGTGTTTTTCAGTCCTTTTAGTATTGCGATTACCTCGCTTGGGGAAGACAGAGCTAATCTTAATGCTTTTCGTACGTTTGTTCGAGTTGTACTTGTTTGGATTTGTCGGTTTCCTCTTCCTCTTGGGGTCTGGGAAGGGATGCGGTTTGTGATTGTGGCACTCCCTGGACTTTTCTCTTACCTTTTTTTTTGTTCTTTGTTTCCAAAGGCAATCTTTTTGACGTTTTTTTACAACACTGCAGCTGGTATTAGAGCCGTGGGGCGGCGGTAGAACGTCTCCCCATACTTTACCATAGTGCAGACTATATTTCATTTCCTTTGGGATCATTGGGCCTATTGTGGAATCTTTGAAAATGGAATTCTGCTCATGTATACGCTAGAGGGCGTAAGAAGTGTTGCAAACTTCATTACTGCTTATGAAGAGTCTCGATAAAACCGAGACTCCAATTTTCTTTCTGTAGTGTGTTATTTGTTTCCAAAGGCAATCTTTTTTACGTTTATTTTACTACACTGCAGCTGGTATTAGTGCCGTGTGGCGGCGGTGGAACGTCTCCCCGTACTTTACCATAATGCAGATTATATTTCATTTCCTTTGGGATCATTGGGCCCATTGTGGAATCTTTGAAAATGGAGTTCTGCTCATGTATACGCTAGAGGACGTAAGCAGTGTTGCAAACTTCATTACTGCTTATGAAACTTCTCGATAAAATCGAGACTCCCATTTTCTTATCTGTAGTGTGTTCTTTGTTTCCAAAGGCAATCTTTTTGACGTTTATTGTCATTTGAAACCAAAACATACTTCCTATGACAATCTTGGATACCTTGTTTCAGATGTCTAAAAGAAAAGTTTGGTTTAAGCAGTAAAATGTTATTAGCGTAAATATGCAAATTGATTATTTTGAAAACTCTTAATCTCATTAATCGCATTAGGCCTAGCTTGCACTTTTTTTGCACCAACGTTTGCCTATTTCTGGTAAGGCTTCTACAATTCACAAGCGACAATTAGTTAAGTCAATATGGGAAGGGAATCTATGTATCGGTCCTTTAAAGATTAGCTATCTGACGACCCATTCCTTCACACAGCAGTAGAATTACTTTTTTTACTGACTGTTCCAAGGTGATTCATCTGTTGCACTTCTCTTGCTGAGGTACTTTAATGAGTAGTAACAACATATATATTTTATGAAGAGCTTGAGTCAATTATCCTAAAACTATCCTCAAATACTCCTCTTTCAGAACCCCTGAAAATGAAATTATTTTTTATGTTGTCCAGTGGAGTGTTGCTAAAATGCTTTGGGCTTTGTATTTTAACAAATTACATTATAAATAGGACAAATAATATGAAATAAGGCACTACCTAGATGCATGCAAAAGAACCCGGCTAAACACGCCATACATACCTAGCCAAGGAATAATGCGGAAAGCTCGGCTGATGGCATGAATATAGCGTTGATTGGTCGAGTCAGGTCCGATTGGTCCGAGACAAACGAGCAAGCGCATAGTCATTTGCATTTATCTTTTTTGTTAGTGCGATGTCAATTCGGTTAGCTGTCACTTCGTTTAGCTTCCGATTTTGGAACTTGGACTTTAAAAAAATTTTAGATTCATTTAAATAGGAACTAAACAGACTTTAATCCTCTCTCGAAATATTGAGAAGAGATTTATAGGCATACACTGTGTGCCGGCTTTAGTTACCGTCAATCAGACAACCAGAACTCGGGATTGATGTTGGGTCAACTCACTGTTTACGGAAGACGCCATGTTGTCCAAAGTTTTCTAGTTTGTCAGGTATAACTTTACATTCGAATCAACGTTTTTAAATGCAACGTGTTATCTATAAGCGTGCTCTGCACGTATTTTATTAAGACATATAATGAAGAAAAAGATATGCAGCTGACTGAAACCGTAAACTAACATTAAGTTCTACAGCTGTACTGTTTGCTTTAACTTGATTATAAATGGTTGGCCATTTGTGCAGTATTTTCTAGAGAAACAAATCATGACGTACAGAAGGCCCATTAGCTTACGTGAACTACTCGTACAAGACCGGGCCCGAAGATTTCAAACCTTTTTCGTGCTCAACTTAGCTGAGCATGAAATTTGTCCTCCTAATAAATCTCAGATTATTTACAATTGAGAAATCTTTCTTGCTAAACTTAGCTGAGCATGAAAATTTCTCTGCTCACAGATATGACAATGCAACTATTGTTGGCGTTTTAATCTTTATTAGTAGATAAAATTTCATGCTCAGCTTAGTTGAGCACGAAAGTTTTTTATGACTTCGGGGTCAGACTCAAATCGTACCAAATGAATGACAACCTTGTTAAAGAGCAAAATGCAAATCGTATGGAAATCTTATTTCAGACGGAACTACAGCAAATGCTGTCGACCTCATTTCTCGCAGCACGTGAGGTGAAAGTGCTTGGGAAAAACAAAACGTTGATTAAATAAAGGAATGAATGGCCATCGATGACTGAAAAAAAAAAAACAAAAAAAAAAACAAAAAAAAAAAAAAAACCTAGATCTACCTGACGTGGAACACCTGATCTGATCCGCAACGACAGAAAACATACCTTCGGACATATGTGCTTAGCTCAGTCACTGGGCTCAGTTTGGATGGCAAATAATTTAGAGTGTCATGAAAGCACTACATTACGAAAACACCCCTATTCAAATATATAGAAACTCTCACCTCTAAAAACAGAAAATTTTCAGAAAAAAAAAAAACTGATATTTTTCATATTTCTGCTCAAAACATAGATTGTGGGTACTTGTTAGAACCGCCTCGGCGAAGCGGTTCTAACGAGTACCCACAATCTATGTTTTTGAGCAGAAATAAGAAAAATAATGTATACCCCTGTAAACCCCAGTTTTACTATATAAAAGTGGGGTTTAAGGGGGTCAAACTTATATAGGCTTGTTTTCGTGATGGCTGATTTGAGTCTGTTGGGAGTACATGTCAGAAGGTACGTTTTTTCATGTGCAGTTCATTTTTGAATCACGCCTTCCAAAGTGGACAGATCTAACAGTAGGAGCTTGTAAAAGTTATTGGATCAGACATCATAACACTTGGCAACTAAATGGTATCAACAAGGGAGACCGACTCTCCTAAGAGAACCCAAATTTCATAAGCTCCTTGTTCTAACGTATTACTATTTTGCCATAAATAGTGTTCAATAAACACCTCAAGCTGCATTCCTCAAATTGATCGTCTCGCCCTAGTAATTGACGTTTTCACTGCCACAGGCGATACTAATGGGCTTTTGCAAACAGCATAGATACAGATGAGACGGCTCATCATGAGCCGTATCATTCGGATCTACGCTGTTTTACATTCAGACTTTCAACTTTACACATAAACTTATTTCCAATCGATAGTTTATTAATCAAAAACAAAGCTATCGACAAATGTAGTCTGAAATTTAGCGCCGAAAGAGTTAAATTAAGGCTATTAACCCATTTATGCCGAATGGACTATTCTGTCTCAACTCTTTATCAGGTCCTTGTTTAAAAACAATGGGCATATTGTTAGTTTTTATTTTTACCATGTTTCATAGAAATATATATATGAAATGCAAACAGTGTAGACACTGATCAGAAGCTGCGCTCTGCGGTGTCTGCTATGGGTCTACACTGTTTGCCAACTGATGTCCCTTTTTCTGGGCGGTAGGCATAATTGGGTTACACAGGTCTGATTACTTTTGGAACACCTTTTTTACAAAGTATCCATATGAAGCATCTTCAAAAAAGAAGACGACGCGACGAAGAATAGCAGATAATTGTTGGCATTTTTTTTTCAATATTCAATAAAGGTTCTTAAAACGAAGCAAACTTTACACCCGAAACTTTGGCAGTTTCCTTGTCCAAGTCACACCCAACTCTATGTAACGCTGGATACGAAGTTGATATCAAATTTCACCGCCATACGCGCATTTTATTGCACGATAACTTCTCGTTGTCATTTTGATATACCGCAATTTAAATCTATGGAATGACTATCGCAATCCTTAAATTCCTAGGACGTCTAATTGCACCCTTTCTTTTGGGGTCCGTGTCTGTTCACCTGAACTTAAAGACTTGTCGCTGATTCAACAATTTATGAATGTTCTATCGCTTGGGTACGTAGATCACATATTTCTTGATGTCAACAAAAAATAAGCCTTGTCACTTTGTACAGTTGTAAGTTTCAAAAATTCCTTTTCTCTGAATTAGGGTCCTAAACATGCTAAAACAAAGCAAACCAAAATTTCGTTTTATCTTCTGACGTTGAGAACTTTAACTAAACGTCCGTCATAATTTTGTCCCATTTGATTTCCCGCTAGGTTCGGCAAATAGGCATATAATTTATATTTTCTGGGTCCGCTGAACAACCCAAAACATCCCCAAACTACATCAAAAAACATACCCCAAAACTTGTTTTAAACTTCTGGAGTCACAAATCAAACAGTTGAAAAAGCAAAAATAAATTAATATTATTTGATTTATCATCTACATTCATTATAGCAAAATTAAAAAGGTATTTCTACATAGCCTCTGATGACTGAAGGCACCATACCTAATGACTGTCTTGTTAATTTTCCATTAACAATGTTAACATTGTTAACTTTCCATTCCTGAGCAGTAATATCCCTTCTGCACCAGCAAACGGCGTTTACGTATCACAGTTAATCCGTTATGCTAGAGCCTTTTCAAATTATCAGACTTCATGGAGCATGGGAAAGTGCTCACTAGAAAGTTGCCGAGCCAGGGGTATCAAAAAGCAAAACTGGTAGCAACATTTAAGAAGTTCTATGGGAGGCATCAAGATCTGGTCAATCCCTACAATGTGGCAGTTTTCAGAATTGTTTCACTGGTTTTTGCCAATGACGAGCCATAAGTAGACTTCCAACTGTAGTTCATGCGGACTGAACAAATTATGTGTCTAAACCGCGGTAGAAGTAAGGGCGAGGATTATGGCCACGTAAAATCGATTTAAGTCCCTCCCCCCCGTCAAAACATAGATTGTGGTTACTCGTTAGAACCGCCTCGCCGAGGCGGTTCTAACGAGTACCCACAATCTATGTTTTTAGCAGAAATAAGAAAAATAGTGTGTACCCCTGTAAACCCCAGTTTTACTGTATAAAAGTGGGGTTTAAGGGGGTCCAAATTATATAGGTATATTTTCGTGATGCAGACAAAGATGCTATTGCAAAGATGCTGCTCAGACTGTGCTGATGCATATGCATTGCTGATCTTGAACTTTGTTGGTCATATGTATTTTTGGACGCCGTCCAATATTTTGATGTAAGTCTTTTTATACTGTAAAGACCCAAATACCTTGATCAGACTGCGCAGATGCACATGCATACGTTTGCTAATCTAGAATTTTCCTGGTTAGATGTTTCTTGGACATCACTTTCTATTTCTTTTAAGTTTTATTGTTTTTGCAAAAGTCCTGATCCGCCCATATTTCATTTTTCTGCTGCAAAGACCCAGATCAAACTGTATGGATGCTCATAAACTAAGTTATCAAACATCTTTGCACCCCATTCAACTTCAGATAATAAATAAATAAAGTAATTTAGGGTGAAAAATAAATAAAATAGTTTGGTCGAAAAAGGATAAATAAATAAAGTGGTTTTAGATATTTTGGGGTTGTTTGCGGTGATTAGGTGTGTTTCCATCACGAAAACATGCCTATATAGTTTTGACCCCCTTAAACCCCACTTTTATATAGAAAAACTGGGGTTTACAGGGGTGTATATTATTTTTCTTATTTCTGCTCAAAAACATAGATTGTGGGTGCCCGTTAGAACCGCCTCGCCGAGGCGGTTCTAACGAGTACCCACAATCTATGATTTGAGCAGAAATATGGAAAATATCAGAATTTTTTATCTGAAAATTTTCATTTTTTTGGTGGTAAAATTTTCAGTATACTTGAATAGGTATGTTTTCGTAATGAACGGACTAATTATTTTCTACGAAAGCCCCTTCGCGCCATGTACATCATTTATTCTGTCAAATTGTTACTCTAAATAGAGGAGGTTATTTTGGACTTTCAAAAATTAACTTTGGCGTAAACTTGATATTGTAAAGATGATTTAAAATGCGCACAACGAAAGTGGAATCAAAGTATTTGACAAAAAAGCCATTTCATGAGATTTTATCTTCGCTTCAAGGCACGTACATTCTCTGAGCGTACATTATTCCATAAGGAGGCTGGCAGGCTGAGGTCACACATATGATCTGATTAGACTTCGTCTAAGAAAGGCTCATTATAAAAACAAAAAACAAAAAAAAAAAAACACGTAACTACGGGTTATGGAGCAATTGTGGTAAATGTTGGGAATTTTATGTAAACATTTAATTTTCTTCAAATACTGTCAATTAAACGTGTTTCGTTTCTGTTTCTTATTCCTTTTAATGTTTTCAAAGGGAGTAACATGCACTTGGATTACTGTTTTGGAAGAAATTGTGCATCATGCATTTACGCAAATACTGACATACGCACAAAATACGTACAGTAGAAACGTCAAAATAGCTTATTATGAGACTATCTCTTGTGTGCTTTAATCACCAATCACAACTGCAGCAAACGATAATATAAATTATTTAGTTTCTTTTTTTCGTGAAAACTGAACACCGCTTAAGCCGGTGCTAGGGAGCATATGCAGTCTCGCAAACAACTATGCTGTAGATGCAAAGACTTAACCCTTGTCCTGCTGAATAAATTAAGATGCCACACCCACTTCTAATTTTCAGCCAATCAGATTGGTTGATCAAAATTTTTGCTATAAATTCACATACTTGATGGCAAACAGTGCAGATCCAGATCAGTTGGCTTCTTCGGAAGCCAACTGATCTGGATCTACACTGTTTGCAAAGGTATGGTATATACGGGTTCAGCAGGACAAGGGTTAATAAAACCGAATCTCCGATTTGTGCTCTTTTTGTGTTCTTTGTTTCCAAATGCAAATTTTCATTGTAGTGTCTGTGCTTTGTTTCCAAAGGCAATCTTTTATTTTTTATAGACATTTCGTTTGAATCGTCTGCATAGTCGCAGATAATTAACATGAACTACCAAACCTAATTTTTCTCGAAAACAATAAACAAAAATTAAGATGTCGTCTGCTACAACTTTGTCTGATGCTTTGATAGGTAACAAGGCATTATTCCGTCATCAAAGCATGTAGTAGTCTGATGCTGTACACTCACTTATCCCTGAGCTTGAAAGCATAGCTGGTAAAATTAAAAACCAATTTCTTCAATTAAGTCGTTAAAATACGGCAATTTTTAGATAAAATAAATAAAAGTTAGCACATGCATCCATGCCTGTGTATCAACACTGCCTGGTCAAGCAGTGCCCTTGCCTTTTTATCCCGAAAACGTCTAACTACTGTAGCGATGAAAAGGTCCTGATACGAATGTCTCGATGCACAGGTTGATCTAGTCTGGCCTCAGACCCTTTCTTTATTTTTCTTTTCTTTCTTTTTTTTTTTTTTTTTTTTTTTTTTTGAGGGGACACAACACTTGTATAGCTTGTAGAATTTTTGTTTACTTCAGTCCTTTGGCTAGAAAGAAAGTTCAGCCATAGCTAACTTGAAGCTGGATTAAAGAGGATCATGATAAAAAAAAAATAATGCAGAGAAAGAGAGAAATAGATATAAAACAAAAACGACTGGAGCCAGTCTAAGGTTGATCTGGAGACTGATTCCGTTCTTTGTTTGGCTACACCTAAAAGGTTATGCTACTATTTTGCTAAAAGGGCAATATTGCATGCAAAATCTCTAAAAAAATTTTTTAGCTCTTTTAAATATGGAGCGCCTCTTTATTGAAACTAAAGGAGCACTTCTTAGGGAGCATATTCTTCCCTATTAGTGTAATTTCCTATGGGAAGGCAGCCAAACAGTTCAAAATCAGAGTAATTCCCCTTGGGAGTTTATTATTTCCCTTTAAAGGGATTAAATACATTTGGTAGATATAAACTCTTTCTTTCGGTGCCAAATTTTATTTGTCGTCTGCTTTTTTTTTTTTTTATTTTAACAAACTATCATTTGGAAATACGTTTATATGTAAAGTTGAAATACTGAATGTCAAAAAGCATAGATACAGCTGATGCCGTCTCATCTCATTACGAAAACATGCCTATATAATTTTGACCCCCTTAAACCCCACTTTTATATAGTAAAACTGGGGTTTACAGGGATATACATTATTTTTCTTATTTCTGCTCAAAACATAGATTGTGGGTACTCGTGAGAACCGCCTTGTCGAGGCGGTTCTAACGAGTACCCACAATCTGTTTTGTGCAGAAATATGAAAAATATCAGAATTTTTTATCAGACAATTTTCATTTTTTTGGTGGTAAAATTTTCAATATAGTTGAATAGGCGTGTTTTCGTAATGTGGATCTATGCTGTTTGCAAAAGTCTATTATTATCGCCTGTGGCAGTGAAAGACTTAAGCCATTAGGTACACAATTTACACATTCATTTATTTTTTTTTGTTTGCTTTCATCTCTCAAACCCGTTCAGAAAATGGCTCCAAAAAGAAGGCAGCTAAAATACTTTGCACAGAGTTGCCTCTCTGAAAACGTATTCATTCTCCTTAAGGCAATGTTTTGTGCCATGCGAGTTAAATTAGACGATATATCTGTATACCAAAGCAGTAACAGCTTCAGTTTTAAACAATTACAACTTAAATTAGAATAAGACGGCTTTAATACCAAAACTTAAGTATTAATACAGCCACCATAATGCTCTACCATTACGAAAACACGCCTATTCAAATAAATAGAAAATTTCACTTCCAAAAACTGAAAATTTACAGATAAAAAAATCTAATATTTTTTCATATGTCTGCTCAAAACATAGATTGTGGGTACTCGTTAGAACCGCCTCGGTGAGGCGGTTCTAACGAGTACCACAATCTATGTTTTTGAGCAGAAATAAGAAAAATAATGTATACCCCTGTAAACCCCAGTTTTACTATATAAAAGTGGGGTTTAAGGAGGTCAAAATTATATAGGCATGTTTTCGTGATGGATGACATTTACCCATTGAAGACTGGAGACTCCTAAACGGGTAACAGGCACACAGTGCAGACCCCGAATCAGACGCCACAGAACGCGGCATCTGATCAGGATCTCCACTGTTTGCAAAAAATTCAACTATTTTTCTTTAGTAATTATATCTATATCTATATCTAATATATAGTGTGGGAGAGTTTATTCAGTTTTTAATGGGTCAAGATGCATTCAGAGAATCTCGAGTATGAATGCGCTATAGTTTTTTAGGATTTAATAGTATTTGATGTTTGCTTGATAAGTCGGGTACGAGTAACGTCGCTTGTTACATGTAATGCCATACGTGAAAAGAAAAGAGTCGCGCCCGCCTACTACTTATTCCTCCGCTACAAACAGAACCTCTATTGTCTGCCCAGAATACCCTGTGCATCAGCACAAACCAATTAGATCTTACTCAAATGAATACGATGAAAAGTTTGTACAATATAAATATATTAACCCATTGTAGTCGGGGGACCCGTACAAGGGTAAGTGGCAAACTCAGATCAGACACCGCAGAATGCGGCGTCTGATCAGGGTCTCCACTGTTTGCGAATAGTTTAGCCATTTTCTTGTAGGAATATGTAAATCTCATAGCCGGACGTACCTAAAATTGAAATTGGAGTCTTCCGATATATAGTGTGGGAGAGCCTATTCAGCCTACAATATGTTAAAATAACGGATGCCGGTGGGAGAAGGTTATTCGGAAGATGTGTTTTCTTTTTATTTTATCATCAAAGCATATACCTTTGTCATTACGAAAACATGTCTATATAATTTTAACCCCCTTAAACCCCACTCTTATATAGTAAAACAGGGGTATACATTATTTTTCTTATTTCAGCTCAAAAACATAAATCGTGGGTACTCGTTAGAACCGCCTCGCCGAGGCGGTTCTAACGAATACCCATAATCTATGTTTTGAGCAGAAATATGAAAAATATCAGTTTTGTATCTGAAAATTTTCAGTTTTTGGAGGTGAAATTTTCAATATATTTGAATAGGCATGTTTTCGTAATGATTTATTGGAATCACCTAGCAAAGCTAAGACGAATTTAAAGGGAATGGATACACTTTGAAGGGATATAAATAGAGGAGCGACAATTATGAGCAGTGAACAAATTTATAGAACTAAACATCACGAAAACATGCCTATATAGTTTTGACCCCCTTAAACCCCACTTTTGTATAGTAAAACCGGGGATTACGGGGGTTTACATTATTTTTCTTATTTTTGCTCGAACATATATATAGTAGGTATTCGTTAGACCCGCCTAGCCGAGGCTGTTTCTAACGAGTACCCGCAGTTTATGTTTTGAGCAGAAATATAAAAAATATTAGAGTTTTTTTGTTTTCTTTTTATCTGAAAATTTTGTTTTTGGAGATGAAATTTTCTACATATTTGAAAAGTCGTGTTTTCGTTATGAACAGCCAATGTGCTAAATTCCATGTCAGATCAGGCGCTATAAAATTCTTCTGTCCCCTTCTGAAAAAATGGTTCACTCCAAGACAAGAGCGTTTGCTTCCGAAGAAGATTCATTCTTTTATTTTAGGGTAGATTGCTTTTGAAAAGTGTGCACAAAAGGAAACAGTAAGTCACAAAAGTTGCCCCTGGCTTTTGTTACTTTCTTAGATCTTAATAAAAAAGAAAGGAAATATCGCCAGATTCTTGGAGACATGTGTATTCAAGTACTCTGGTTGCCACCTGCCATGACAGGCCAGCTTAAAACACTCAACACTCTTTATACCCACTCGAATGGGTACAACGACAAAAAAACGTTATAATGATTATTTGACTAGCACAAAAGCTATGCTCAAGAAGTGACAATTAATCAGACTTTATACAATAATTAGGCGATTCTAACAAATATTCAGAACATATGTTCAGTGGGGGAAATTAGAATACAACATGCCTGTTCTTACATATCACCCTGCTACATTTAATGTTTCTTTACAACAACAAATTCATTTTAACATCTTCGGGTACAAATGCTATCGTTGTAACAATGGTCCACCGTATCAGTGCAACATCACGAAAACATGCCTATATAATTTTGACCCCCTTAAACCCCACTTTTATATAGTAAAACTGGGGTTTACAGGGGTAGACATTATTTTTCTTATTTCTGCTCAAAAACATAGATTATGGGTACTCGTTAGAACCGCCTCGGCGAGGCGGTTCTAACGAGTACCCACAATCTATGTTTTGAGCAGAAATTTGAAAAATATCAGAATTTTTATCTGAAAACTTTCAGTTTTTGGTGGTGAAATTTTCAATATATTTGAATAGGTTTGTTTTCGTAATGGTATTCTGAAAAATCGGAGTAAAAGGAAAGTATGCTTTCAACTTCAGAAAATGATGGAATTAGCACGTCCATCCGCAAGTTAGATCGTACGGTGAAGGACTTATTTTCCAGTTCAAATTCTTATAAAATGTCAATCTACATCTAAATGACACAGAAAAGAACAGAAACTCAATTTGTTGTCACTTCAAGCGATTTACATTAGCCATTTGTCAGACTGACAGGCGAATTTCATATTTCAAACCTTAGTGCAACTTACTACAGGCAACCCAACTAATCATCATAAAAAACGTAACATTTCATCACAAGTAGAAGCAGCCCATGTTAAATGTTTTCATATGTCAATTTAAATTACTTTAACTAATATAGACTTCGTGAATTCTAGTAAATAGCCGCCTTGAGACTTTACATCACGAAAACATTCCTATTTAATTTTGACCCCATTAAACCCCACTTTTATATAGTAAAACTGGGGTTTACTGGGGTACACATTATTTTTCTTATTTCTGCTCAAAACATAGATTGTGGGTACTCGTTAGAACCGCCTCGCCGAGGCGGTTCCAACGAGTACTGTCAATCTATGTTTTGAGCAGAAACATGAAAAATATCAGATTTTTTTTTTATCTAAATCGTATCATTTTTTGGTGGTAAAATTTTCAGTATATTTGAATAGGCGTATTTTCGTAATGAAAAGTAATTAGCCGATATTAATTTAGAATATGTCGGTTTAAACGTCAGAAAACGTGCCTTCGGCAATGTGCTCCCTGCGAAGATCCAGATCAGCTCGCGCATTCGCGCAGTCTGAACAGCAATTTCACTGGTCGTGTTTTGGTTCGCCACGGATGCAAAATGTCTTCCTGCGAACAACGAAGACTGATGAGAATACACGGATAAGATGGCTGATTTAAGTCTTTGTTGGGTGCGAAAGTACGTTTTCTCATGTTGTGGCTCATTTGTAATCGAAAAACTGTTGAACTCTTTTAAAAATGATTCATGCTACATGTTTTCGCATCAAAATATAAAAGCGCTCGACAATTATTCAATATTGCATGCTGTGCTTAAAATCTGGATTAATCCAACATTCTGTATTTACTCTTATTATTCGGACACCAAAACTCCTTAACAAACTTTAGCCGAGTTGCGAGGAACTGCTCTTCGAACTTCCGTCAGAACATTCTTTTGAGTGTTCTTGGTTGATCTGCGCATTCGTACAATTTAATCAGAAGGTTCTCTGTTCACTGATATATTTACAGGACCCATTGAATCTATATGTGAACTGCGCAGATGCACAGAGTAACTAAGCCAGAGCATAAAAGACAATGCTACGTTTTCGGATGTTTGTTCGACCAAACGTATACATACACCAAAATTTCCTTAAGGATGTTGACCACGTGATTTTTATTCACAAATGAGATCAAACCGCGCTTTTGACGGACCAACCAGTTATTTACGATATGAAACCCACAACCTGTTGTCTCTGAAACGAACTCAAATCTTTAACTGAACATTTTTGGGTTGATGGTTTGTCGACCCAAAGTTACTAATGAATCCGAGTCTACAGCATTCAACTCGGAATGATATAACAAAATAACAAAAGACACACTTCATCTTCTGCTTTAGTACTTTTTAGGCTGGTTGATCAGATGAAATCAGTGATATATATTGCTTAGTTTTCAAAGACAGTTTTGTTTTCTATAAAACATAATATGAATATTATATTAAACATCCATTTTATATAGTCAGCAATCAGCAGTTTACAGTTTACATTACGAAAACACGCCTATTCAAATAATTTGAAATTTTCAGCACCAAAAACTGAAAGTTTTCAGATAAAAGTTCTGATATTTTTCATATTTCTGCTCAAAACATAGATTATAGGTACTCGTTAGAACCGCCTCGTCGAGGCGGTTCTAACGAGTACCCACAATCTATGTTTTGTTTTGAGCAGAAACAAGAAAAATAATGCATACCCCTGTAAACCCCAGTTTCACTATAAAGTGGGGTTTAAGGGGGTCAAAATTATATAGGCATGTTTTCGTGATGAAACGTAAGGAGCTTCAGAGTACAACAGAGAACGAACAACACCGAAACCATTGCCTTAGAACGATCAGCGGTTAAAACTCATCAATCACTGAGCGCGCCTCATTGAATTTTTGTTCATAAAATCAACCACGATGTAGTGTTCAGCGATAAGTGGTTGCATCTGATCCAGTTATCCGGTACATGTAAAAAAAGACAATCAAAACCGTCCCATCTTACCCCACTATATATATATATATATATATATATATATATATATATATATATATATATATATATATATATATATATATATATATATATATATATATATATATATCCAGGTGCTCTTAAAGCGAATTTATACATATTCAGGCATCACGAAAACATACCTATATAATTTTGTCCCCCTTAAACCCCACTTTTATAAAAAAAAAAAAAAAAAAAAAAAACACCTTGGGTTTTACAGGGGTATACATTATTTTTTCTTATTTCTGCTCAAAAACATAAATTGTGGGTACTCGTTAGAACCACCTTGGCGGGGCGGTTCTAACGAGTACCCACAATTTATTTTTTGAGCAGAAATATGAAAAATTTTAGAATTTTTTGTCTGAAAACTTTCAGTTTTTGGTGGTGAAATTTTCAATATATTTGAATAGGCGTGTAATTCTTATGTTCGTTGTTCCGTGTGTGACCTTATAGCTGCTCATGTTTTGATGTGTTCGTTGTCTTTTTGTTGAGTTTAGTGGAATTTGTCTAGCAAAATGGTCACCTTGGCGGGGATGAGGGAAGCTGTTCACTTTGCTATTTTGTTTTGGACTGTGGCTTGATGCATTGAGTTTTCGCTTTTATGCATTGACTGAGTTGGGAGCCTTTATGCGAACCGAATTTTTATGTATTTCTGTATTAAGAGTAGCATCGGGACCCAGGGTGAAGTTGGCTAGCTGTAAAAGTGCTTTAAACCCCCGGTGGTTTACTCTACTGACCGTTCTAAGACGGTGGTCCCGGTGTTAGTCTTTCTCTTTGTTGCTTTGTGGTTTATTCTACGAGGCGATTTGTTTTATGTCTTACCTTGTGTCATTTTGTTCTTGTGTTTTTCAGTCCTTTTAGCATTGCGATTACCTCGCTTGGGGAAGAGAGAGCTAATCTTAGTGCTTTTCGTACGTTTGTTTGATTTGTGCTTGTTTGGATTTGTCGGTTTCCTCTTCCTCCTGGTGTCTGGGAAGGACTGCGGTTTGTGATTGTGGCACTCCCTGGACTTTTCTCTTACCTTTTTTTTTTGTGTCTGCCAAGGTTTGTTTGCTCTTCTTTTTTAATGTCATTGGTAGGCTATGTTCTTTGATTATGGCTATTCTTGAACATCTTCTTTACTACTATCCATCACGAAAACATGCTTATGTAATTTTGACCCCCTTAAACCCCACTTTTATATAGTAAAACAGGGGTTTACAGGGGTATACATTATTTTTCTTATTTCAGCTTAAAACATAGATTGTGGGTACTCGTTAGAATCGCCTCGTCGAGGCGGTTCTAACGAGTACCCACAATCTATGTTTTGAGCAGAATAATGAAAAATGTCAGAATTTTTATCTGAAAATTTTCAGCTTTTTGGTGGTAAAATTTTCAATATATTTGAATAGGCTTGTTTTCGTAGTGCTTTACTGTTGAAGTTCCGTTCTTTACTGTTGAAGTTCCGTTTCGTCTGTTCGTTCTATCTTCGTGATGTCGTTCTTGTTCCGATGACGGTTTGTTTTGTGTTGTCATCTCATATAATCCACCACTTATCTGGTGCCTTGGGATTACTCTATGTCATTGTTGTGGCCTGTCCTGGGTGTCTCGATATTATTTGTGTCAGATTTCTATTTAAGCCTTAACTTTATGATATATGATGCGCAACGCACGGAAATGATTATGCAATTTGCGGAGAACGCATGCCCAGATCAGCCTGTGCAAGCTGTTCAGGGCCTCCGATGTCCGCTTACAGAATAAACAGATACTGTAGTATATGTCGACGAACAGAGAATGTCCGGGTCAGACTGCACGGATATGACTTGTGCTGGTCACTTAGGTCTTATAGTAGGTTTTATTGTGCACTGACTCATTTGGTAGTCCTTTGTTGGTTCGAACTTTTTTTCTGGTGATGCAACGGAGAAAAGGAGGATATTCTGTGAAACGTAAACTAGTTTAAAGGGACTTTCTAGAGTTCATCCTTATTCAAATTTGTTTTGTATCCAATCTTAAAATGATCTACGATAAAAAGGAAAACATTTGCTACCACTGATAACAAATGCTTTATGTCTATGTTAGATTCTTTTTCAGAAGGGGTCTGGCGCACAGGAACTCAAACAGAAAGTCAGAAATGTTATCTTCTATGTAAAATATGGATATAAATATAGCGAGTATATGCAGTCCACTTAATGTCTATGCACTCAGCATGTTTTCTGCTGATTGTTTAACGGCTGTGCTTGTGTTGTTATGTATTTTTGTTCTTAAGCGTGTCACTGCAAATGTTCTGTTTGGCTGGATCATTAACCCATTTACTATAAGCCGAGCGGACTTTCCTACCTTGACTCTTTAGACACGTTCATTTCAATATAAAGAGTGTCTAGTTCGTTTTTATTGATATTGTTTTTATTTTAATTCCTGTCCTGAATGCAAATAGTGTAGATCTTGATCAGAAGCGGCGACTAATCTGGGTACACACTTTGGGCCAAAGTCCCTTTTAATGGGACGCTAGCCATAAATTTTTTATCACTAAGTTTTCTTGGAAAGCTGTGCAGTATTTGTAAATTTTTCCTGGGTGTATCTTTTAAATTACAGCTAATATAAATAAATTATAGATGATGTAATGTAAGAAGGAAATGCAAATCTTATTTTGTACAGCATTTTGTGCGAGTAATATTTTATATGTTTTGACACCATTTTAAAATACTTGACGTTGCTATACATTTTAGTTGGTTATTTTAGCTTTGGCTCGATTTTATATTATTGTTTTCATCACGAAAACATACCTATATAATTTTGACCCCCTAAAACCCCACTTTTATACAGTAAAACTGGGGTTTACGGGGTATACATTATTTTTCTTATTTCTGCTCAAAACATAGATTGTGGGTACTCGTTAGAACCGCCTCGCCGAGGCGGTTCTAACGAATACCCACAAACTATGTTTTGAGCAGAAATATGAAAAATATCAAAGTTTTTTAATCTGATCATTTTCAGCTTTTGGTGATGAATTTTTCAAAAAAACAAAAAAAAAAAAAAAAACAAACAAAAAACAAAACAAAAAAAAAAACAAAAAAAAAACAATTTACAATAACTAAAATTGAATTTTCAATTCGTAAACGAAAGGCTACTTCTACCCTTCGATGCTGTCATAATATTGTATTTACTTTAGTCCGTTGTATGCAAAATACGTTTACTAATTACTGACTGCACAGGATTTTTTTCTGCACACGAGTGAAGACATTGAAAAAAAAATGTCACTATATATTTAGTTAGGTAGTTAGTTCTAAACCAAGAAGCAAGAAACTCGGCAACACCATCACTCATCACAATTACATCGTATTTTGACTTCCTCAAGCGCTTTCAGTTAAGAATACATCTTCAAGTGGTACAATAAATATATTGTAAATAGAAGCGTAAATAACGACTCGTTCATTACGACAGTAACGTTTTGTTGATATGTTCAGTTAGGTTTCAATGTCCGTAAAATATAAACCCCTCTTCTATTTCTACTTACAATACTGTCCGTATGCATTTTTGTTGATATGTTCAGTTAGGTTTCAATGCCCTTAAAATATAAACCCCTCTTCTATTTCTACTTACAATACTGTCCGTATGCATTTTGAAAAACGATAAAAAAAAATAGAGTATTTCGGGTTCTTAGAGGAAGCACAATTGTCTATATGTGAATTAACTTGCAATAATCTAGTATTTATGTCCAATATCTGTTGATTATGGACTGTCACTATTTTGCGGAGGTCTCCTATTTTTCCTATATATTTACGTCCGCAGCCTACATACCTTCTCACATTTTGAGCATTTTTAACATCAGAAGACATACCACATAACTTTCATTGTTCTATTACATTCAAAGGTAAATTCTTCTCCATCTATGAGATGAGTGATAAGCCACAGTTTGGTCTATTTCAAGGAGTTACTTTGTAAATGTTCTCAACAATTCCTTTAAGTTTTTCGGCTGTCGTTTGCTCTTTATGATTGTGTAAGGTTTTAAAACATCCTTCATGTGACTATCTCTTTCTAGGACTTCTTGATCATTTCAAATTTGTCCAAATATTCCAAATCGTAGATTATGTATGCTGACATTTGTTATTATACTATCATCACACTTTTCTCTGACTGTTCTAGCAGTTTTGTGGTCAGTTGATTCTCGCTGTTATTAATTCTTGTGGATAATTATGACGTTTCACAAATGATCTTAATTCTTGCAGCCGTTTAACTAAAACATCTTCTTTAGATACTATAGAACGAATTTGTCCAGCTAGTGAAAATAGAATACTTGTTTTAGTATGATTTGGGTGACATGAATGAAATAAGAGGTATGTTTTGCTGTCTGTAGGCTTACTGTCTGTACTCGTCTTTGTTTATTATAGTGATTAATTTGATTTTTATGTTTTCGCTTTGATGCATTTACTGAGTTGGGAGCCTTTATGCGAACCGAATTTTTATGTGTTTCTGTATCAAGAGTAGCATCGGGACCCAGGGTGAAGTTAGCTAGCTGTAAAAGTGCTTTAAACCCCCCGGTGGTTTGCTCTACTGACCGTTCTAAGGCGGTGGTCCCGGTGTTGGTCTTACACTTTGTTGCTTGTAGTTTATTCTACGAGGCGATTTGTTGTATGTCTTTCCGTGTGTCATTTTGTTCTTGTCTTTTTCAGTCCTTTTAGTATTGCGATTACCTCGCTTGGGGAAGAGAGAGGTAATCTTAGTGCTTTTCGTACGTTTGTTCGGTTTGTGCTTGTTTGGATTTGTCGGTTTCCTCTTCCTCATGGGGTCTGGGAAGGGCTGCGGTTTGTGATTGTGGCACTCCCTGGACTTTTCTCTTACCTGTTTTTAGTTGTGATTAAGAGTGGCATCGGGACCCAGGTGAAGTTGGCTGGCTGTAAAAGTGCTTTACATGTAACCCCCACCCTCACCCCGGTGGTTTTTTCTGCTGACCGTTCTAAGGCGGTGGTCTTACTCCTTGTTGCTTTGTAGTTTATTCTACGAGGCGATTTGTTTTATGTCTTGCCTTGTGTTATTTTGTTCTTGTGTTTGTCAGTCTTTTTAGCATTGCGATTACCTCGCTTGGAGAAGAGGGAGCTAGTCTTGGTGCTTTTCGTACGTTTGTTCGATTTGCGCATGTTTGGTTTTGTCTGTTTCCTCTTCCTCTTGGTGTCTGGGAAGGGCTGCGGTTTGTGATTGTGGCACTCCCTGGACTTTTCTCTTACCCCCTTTTTCGACAATCAATATCAGTTTCAAGTTTGCCATCATCATTTATAGCTAGAACGCCTAAAATGGGAGTTCGTTTTGACTATATTCATTTGTAAACTTTATATCTTTCTGAAGAGTATAAAAAATCCGCTGTTAACTTTTGAGATCATTTTGGGAAGTTGTTCTTGTCAAAAAAGCAATCATGTATAAACATTTGCCAAACATTTTTTTAATTCAAATTCATATTTCTATCCAAATTTTTCAGCGGCTATGTGATATATTGTTTTTCGAAGTTTCGTATTGTAAATGTAACATATGTTGGTGTTATTTTTGTTCCAATTGCTGTGCCTTTCTTTTGCCTGTAAAACCTATCATTAAATTGAAATGAATTATTTTCTAGAATAAATTTAAATGAATTCATCACAAAATCATTCAAACAAATCCATTATGTAATTCGTAAGGGGACCGGCAAAGTCAGTATTTTATGGCCGCCAAACCAACATCATGAGGGTTATTGGAACACATTGATGTTAAGCGAAATGTTGTTAAAACTGTATTATCCGCTTTTGTTCAGGTAAATGAATAAGAATGACTGTGGTGTCTCTTAGAAAGCTTGCAACATGCTTTTTTACGGAAGTATTCTGTAAGTCTATTTTTCCGTGTGAATTCTGCTAGGCTTTCTGTCAGTTCTCCGTTATCATGTCTAGAAGGTGTCCGTTTAAATTCTAAGCCTTTTTGCAACAGCTTTATTTCCGAATTATTTACTTGGCCTTTAGAAATGTTACCTGTTTTGATGTCTGTCTTATCTGAATTACTTTGAACGTTTGTTACCTGGGATAGCTCCGGCGCGGGCGTAGGTCTAAAAATGTGTTCCAGTTTCTCACTATTATCTTTTTGTGAACGTTTCGGTCTATTATTGATTTGTCTATTTGACTATTTGAGATACATTTTAAAGTGTTTCATTGTCTCTGGGGGATCACTTCTCTTTTGCCTCTGGTATCTGTATCCGTTGTACGTCTGCGATCCTTCATAAGTGGCTTTTTCATATTCATTTCGGTTTCTCCATTGTGCATTGCTTCTATCGACATCCGCGAAACTCCTATTTCCTGCTGGCCTGGAGACTTGGATACGCCGAGTATTGGTAGTATAAAGCGTTATGATCCTTAGTAGTCCCTGGAATCTATTTCTGATTTCTGCACCGGCTCTGTATATTGGTTGTGAATTAGTTCAGTTGGTCTGCCTCTTGGGGTTCAATCTCCCAGGTTTCTTTGTCCAGTTTTCTCAACTTTGTTTTCACACTCATCTTTAATAATGAGTTTTTATTCAGGAATTTTGTTAAAAATTCTTGTTCATAAGGTTCAACCCATAGTTTGTTTTTTCTTTCCCATCGTTCTAAAGAGATGTTTTCTTTCTTTTGAACATCTTTTTTCCAACGTTTGGATAATATTTCTGATTGCTGACCTATACATTACTCATCGATGATGCCTAACATATTTGCGACAAGTTGTGCATAGCTCTGTGCCCTTAGTTCCAGCAGGTCTTTCTCAGTTCTTAAATTGTTCAAACCTTCCCATTTTCTTCTTCGTCTCTGGTTTAAACAGTATTTATTTAGAACTCTTCACATATACATACAAACCACAATATTACATGGTACAGGATCTGATAAAAAGCTTAAAGCTTATATGAATCATCTCCTGAAACAATTTTGGCAATTTAAATACATGAATGTATGATTTTCCGGTCCACTGGAGATTGGCTTTACCAGCAGTATATATATATATATATATATATATATATATATATATATATATATATATATATATATATATATATATGTATATATATATATGTGTGTGTGTGTGTGTGTGTGTGTGTGTGTGTGTGTGTGTGTGTGTTAAGGCAAGATCTAGATTGGAATATAACTGTAATACGGTAATGGCTAAGTCTCGTGTCCTCTTAATATTCGTTTGTTTAAAGAGATTTATAATAAAATTATGTAAATGGTCTTTAAGTGGTGTTTTTTTTTTCAGTTGTGCACTTGAATGTTTCCCCACTTAACCATTGGGTTACCAATAAAAGCAGAACTAAGCATTGCTGAAATGGTAAGTGGATTTTCTGAAAAAAAAAAAAAAAAAATTAAAAAAAAAAAATAAATAAAAATAAAAATGAAAAAATACAATAGAGCCTGGGCACAGCATTTCCTACGTTGCGTGTTCGAACAACGAAAATTCAGATCGTCAGTTTAACCAATCTTCACTATCCGGCTGAGGACGCTTTAGATCCTTGGCTACCTACAATGTGCCCTGCAAGGACTCTGATCAGACTGTGCAGATGCAATCTTATAGAACATATTGTGCCGCGGCCTAATTTCTCATGCTCGTACGTAAATAAAGATACAGACGTTTTATATATTAATGCTCTAGTTTCAAAGTCTGCAATATAAGAACCGCAACATGAGAAAACACACCGTCTGACTGCGTGCGCACAATGAAGAGTCAGATCAGACTACGCATTTTCGCAGGCCAAGGATGTAAGTTCTCTTCATGCGAACAACGAGCGCGGATGACTTACAGTCTTGGCTGTACAAAACTGCGTCCAGTGAAGATTCTGATCAGCCTGCAAAAATACGTAAGCTGATCTGAATCTTCGCTGAGCGCGCATGTCTGAAGGTAGTTTTTCTGACGTTGTGACTATTATGCATTAAGCGATGTATTTTTATTGTCTGCAAGATAAATATTAAGGTTTCATATAATGCCTTTGCATTATAGTCCGTGGCATAATTTCACTTCAGTTCGAAATGATGTAAAACAGTAGATCTAAAATAATACATGTAAGTAGGTCATGCATTATTCAACATTCAACAATACAATGTTTCACAAAATGTCAGTTTCTCATTTAGTTAGAAGTTGTTATACCTTGCTAAATGTTTTACTAAAGAATACGAAAAGCGTAGTCCCAGCTAGCATTCTACGTAAATCTACATCGGGCCGTCATCGGCCCGTCAGCTACCCTGACGGGCCGATGACGGCCCGATATAGATTTACGTAGAATGCTGACTGGGCTGAATCTTGTCACACTTTTTCCGTATCCAAAACCTACTGACCAATCATGAGATTGCCGAATGACAATGGCTTTGTACGGCAAATGGGCCGCGCGCCATGTAAAAAATGTTTTTTCAGACATATACGGACAGCGACAGCCCAGATCAGACTACGCATTCGCAAAATGTATTAACGGAAACCAAAGGCCCGAATGATACTTTTCGCATGCGCAGGATGATGTAAATTCGCATTTTGCGCATGTTTAAAGGCACGTTTTCGCTAAACGCGGCCAAAGTATGAATATAGTTATCGAGGAAAGGCCACAGTCACCAAGCACAACCATGCGGAGCTTGGAAAGAAGATGAAATGAGGAGCAAACAATGGTAAGCCACACTTGCAATAACCGACATACAAACAAAGGGGAACTACATCAGGAGAACATGCTTGGAACGGACAGCAGAAACAACTACCTAAACTACTATTAACTACTCATAACTACTTTAAACTAGCTTTACACGAACAGCGTTATGCCCCTTTCTTGAGCTATGTCCCTCTGCAAAAAATGTCATGCTTTTTTGTGCATAACTTTCTTTTGAACCGTGCATGCTAGATTTTTAAAAAAATCATATATGAATTCCTCATGAAAAAAATAAAAGTTGACTTGTATTTTTTCTTATCAGGGATATGCCCCTTTCTTGAGTTGAAAACAAAAGGCAATGAAATTATGTTAGCAAAATTATCCAAAACAAACTTAACAGGCTGATAGGGGAAAATGAGTAGATGACCTAATAAACCTTTGAAAACAACTTTAAAAATGTTTCTTGAGTTATGTCCATCTGCAAAAATTGTCATGCATTTTTGTGCATAACTTTCTTTTGAACCGTGCATGCTAAATTTTTAAAGATTTCATATATGAATTCCTCATGAAAAAAATAAAAGTTGACCTGTATTTTTTTTCTTATCACGGATATGCCCCTTTCTTGAGTTGAAAAAAAAATGCAATGAAATCATGTTAGCAAGATATACCCAAAACAATTTATTATATTGGAACTTAACAAGCTGATAGGGGAAGATGAGTAAATGACCTAATATACCTTTGAAAACAACTACAAAAATGTTTCTTGAGTTATGGCCCGTTAGAAACTGGGCATGTAATCCTTGTTAGCAAGATATCTCAAAAACTGTTTTTGCTTTTGCCTTGGAACTTTAAAGGCTGATAAGAAATGATAATTAGATGACCCGATAAGCTTTTGAAAACTTCCGAAATTGTTTTCTTGAGTTATGGCCCTTTGGCAAATTGAGCATTTTTGCATTGTAAGCAATATATCTCAGAAACAATTTGAGCTATTGTCTTTAAACTTGACAGGCTGATAGGGTATGATGAGTAGATGACCTAATTAACTTTTGAAAAAAAAATATAATAAAAAGAAAACAGACAAAAAACTAGGTTTTAATGTCAACGCAGAACCAAATAAACGTCAAAAAGATTGCCTTTGGAAACAAAGAACATTACAGATTAAAAAATAGGAGTGTCGGGTTTATTGATACTCTTTATAAGCAGTGATGAAGTTTGCAACACTACTTATGCCCTCTAGCGTATACATGATCATAACTACATTTCCAAAGCTACCACAATAAGCCCAATGGTCCCAAAGGAAATGAAACAAAATCTGCACTGTGGTGAAGTACGGAGAGACGTTCTACGGCCGCCACACGGCACTAACACAAGCTGTGCTATTTGAAGCATTTTATTCCACCACGAAAATATATCTATATAATTTTGACCCCCTTAAACCCCACTTTTATATTGTAAAACTGGGGTTTACAGGGGTATACATTATTTTTCTTTTTTCTACTCAAAGCCATAGATTGTGGGTACTCGTTAGAACCGCCTCGGCCAGGCGGTTCTAACGAGTACCCACAATCTACGTTTTGAGTAGAAATTTAAAAATATCCGAATCTTTTACCTGAAATTATTCCTTTTCGTTGTTGTAAAATTTTCAATATATGTGAATAGGCGCGTTTTCGTAATGCGAAAATGGAGAGTGGTGTCGTTTCGATGAATATAACATACACATCCTTTATATTCAGACAGTTAAGCCTGGGCAAACAGTTCAAACCCAGATCAGACGCCACAGAACGCAGCGTCTGATCAGGGTTTATACTGTTTACCACTCAGCCTGCAATTTAGACACGTTCACGGATAGTAAAATGAACTTGTTTTTTTTTTTTATAAGTATACGGTATATACGGTATCAAAAATGATCAAATTCAAAATTTCTGAAAATGAAATTTTGAGTCAAACGGGGGCGTCGAACCCCCGTTTGACTCAAATTTAATTTTCAGAAACCCCGAATCTGGATCCGCCCCTGTGACAGAAGACACATTGTATGTAAAAGAAATGGAGGTTTCACTTAGGCTTACACGTAGTACATGTAGTGATGCTGTTGTTGTATTCGAAAAAACGTCTGAGACATCATTTTGTCCTAAAGCTGTTGCCACTTAAACGATTTCGTGCTATTTAGACTCCTTAATAAGCAGAATTGATATGTAAGAAATGTCTTGTTTTATTCTTATTTCCTCATTACACATATGTTTTGAATATTTTCTAGAGTCGCCTCACCAAATGTTTTTAATAAAATATCAAATACGATGTTCTTGCATAATTTATGATATCCTGTCACCTCTTGAGCGAAGGCTTCGTGCCAGCCTATTATTATAACGAATCTTTTCGTTGTATCGAGTGTCAGTACATTACGAAAACATGCCTATTTAAATATACTGAAAATTTCTCCACCAAAAAAATGAAAATTTTCAGATGAAAAATTCTGATATTTTTCTTATTTCTGCTCAAAACATAGATTGTGGGTACTCGTTAGAACCGCCTCGGTGAGGCGGTTCTAACGGGTACCCACAATCTATGTTTTTGAGGAGAAATAAGAAAAATAATGTATACCCCTGTAAACCCCAGTTTTACTATATAAAAATGGGGTTTAAGGGGGTCAAAATTATATAGGCATGTTTTCGTGATGATAAGAAGAGGTGACACTATATTTGACATGGAAATGTTATCTTGTCAGTCTACAATAATCTTGATATAAGGACCGCTGACAAGTTCTAGTGGTTTACATTGTTATTTTATAGGGGCTTGATAGTTCACATGAAAGAGTCTAATTATTCCGTTGATTCATGATATTAAAAGTTCATTGCTTCATAAACTTTATTGTAAACAGACGCTCCAATCCTATCCCACTGGTTCAATTTATCCTTGGCTCACTAACTGAGACTCTCGCACAAGTACATTTTATGTTTTCCGTAATCTTACATAATGTTATGTGAGAAGCAGGATATAATGTCAAAATTCGATTTTTGAAAAAAAAAAAAAAAAAAAAAAAAAAAAAATACTTTAGATATAAAGGGAACTGGATGTCTTTTTTTTCGTAGAATTGCTGCCATTTTCTACTTCCTGAACACCAAGTCTTTTCTCAAAATGGGGTCTTCTCTTAAAGGAAAGAATTTGCTCCCGAGCAAATTCTTTCCTTTCAGAATCGATCCCTTTTTTTAGATAGGAAGAAATTGTTGTTTTTTTTTTTTTTTTTGTTTGTTTTTTTTTCTTTGAGAAGGTTGCCTCCTTTTGAGAAAATATCGATTTCCCTTGCGTGGGCCAGAAAGCGGGAAAAGGAAGTGCGGAAGAATGAAACCAAAGCTGACTGTCAAACATCGCTCTCGATAAGAGGAGTATTCGACACCTTGCATATTTAAGTTAATGAAGATGCAGCTCACTGTGAACATATGTAGTACGAACATTAAGGTGAAAGTAACACATTCAAGATGTTGTCGCCTTTTACAAATAGATAGTTTCCGCCTGAGTAGAATTTCAAACAATATATTCTAACAGAAAATAATTTATCCCCGCCAGTCCGATGGAATACTAATAAATCTATACCAAAGTTATTGACCTGAGAGTTGTAACCATTCCCTTAAACTTTGCAAGATCAAATTATAATCTAGGCTTACTGCGCATGCTGCATATTTACCGAACGCATGATGAAGGGAAGAAAAGGAAAAGCATTCCTAGCTATCACACTGTTTTTAATTCATTACGAAAACTCGCCTATTCAAATACATTGAAAAATTCACCACCAAAAACTGAGAGTTTTCAGACAAAAAATTCTGACATTTTTTATATTTCTGCTGAAAACATAGATTGTGGGTCTCGTTAGAACAGCCTTGAGGAGGCTGTTCTAACGAGTACCAACACTCTATGTTTTTAAGCAGAAATAAGAAAAAATAATGTATACCCATGTAAACCCACTATATAAAAGTAGGGTTTAAGGGGTCAAAATTATACAGAAATGTAATCACTGTTGTAATTACAAACTGAAAATGAAAGATACGCTAATCTACTACTTCCCGTAAGAAGAAGGTGTCTTTGAGCGCCCACAAGTATCGACAAAGGTCAATAAATTCCTGTCTCTCAAGAGTAAGGTACTTATTTTCAGGATCGTGTAACAGCGCCATACCAGTAAGTACGTACATCTGCAAAAACCTTATGCAAAGAACAAGTTTTAGAACGCTGATTTCTAATTCTAGTAACGGGAATTCTGCAGTATAACCTTTATAAATTTGTCTAGCAACTTTTAGCGGGTTGTGCTTGTGAAAGCAAGAGGCCATTATTTCGGCTATAACCGTGGCGAGCTCATAGATGTAAACACTCGAACATATGTCAGTAAAATCTATTATTCCGGAAATGACGTATACATCGGATGTCTCGTCTTCTTCGGAAAGCGATATCAGCGACTTTGGTTCCTTCTGGAGATCTTCTCTACCATTTTTTACAATTATATTGCAATTGTTGACGTCATTATGAATGACCCCTGAAAAAAGACATTACTTTTGAAACTTAAAACAATTCAGTTTTAGAAATTACTTGTGACGTAAGCTGACATACGCTTCTCCACGCAATCTTCCAGTTTATTTTATTAAACATATTAAAGCTTGTCCTAGAATTGGTATACAAGAAGCATAGGTCCAGATAAGGCGTTTCTTTTCAATCAAAATGTTGATATAGTTCTAGTTTCTCCACGAAAATATATGTTATCGGTAATCATTAAAAGCGCCTCGTCGAGGCGCTTCTAATGAGTACCCACAACATATGTTTTCGTGGAGAAATAAGAAAATATTTTTAGTGTATGGTAGACAAAATCAGCCTAACAACCAAGGCCGCTGGAACACGCATCACATTACGAAAACATGCCTATTCAAATATATTGATAATTTTACCACCAAAAAATGAAAATTTTCAGACAAAAAATTCTGATATTTTTCATGTTTCTGCTCAAAAGATAGATTGTGGGTACTCGTTAGAAATGCCTCGTCGAGGCGGTTCTAACGAGTACCCACAATCTATGTTTTGAGCAGAAATAAGAACAAATAATGTATAGCCCTGTAAACCCCAGTTTTACTATATAAAAGTGGGGTTTAAGAGGGTCAAGTTTATATAGGCATGTTTTCGTGATGACACAGCGCTTTGCTGTGAGGAAATGCTCCTATGTCCCACTATTATAGTTTTCGTGTGTTAAATATATCATTTTAACAGCAAATATCATATAAGAGACACGTAGTCGGAAAGACGAAATCAGAAAGAAATATATGACCTGACACATATGATAAATATTTTGTGATTGCAAACGAAAACTGTACGCAGTCTCCATGTGCAACAATGGTACAAATGCGAATACGTGCAGTCGCTCAGAATGCTTTAACTTATACAACGAAATATATAAGAGATGCAAAAGAAGTATAACAATATATTAACTGTTTCGCTTTGCAATATGTTTCGTCGGCACCGCGGACGAATGTCAATATTCGTCAGCAGTGCCGACAAAAAAATTAAACTTGCCAAAAAAGTGATATTGTAATACTCAACCACTACTATCATCTCTTGCTACGAAGGTCTTGCAGAAAGTTCTGACACTAATAGGCTTCCTAAAGTTTGTCGCAGGTATATTTTAAAATGCTTTACTGCACTTGAATGGTGTGTTGAATAGCTAACGGTAGCCGTTTATTTCGTACAAATTGCTTTCTATTTGACCGAGTTATTTCAAATTGAAATAGATGCAGTCATATTCACTGACCAATTTACTTGTTACAATAAGAAACGACCAAGCAAAGGATGGTCAGGAGTCCACCTTTTACATGACAACGCTACCTCTCATAAGTGTGAGATTGTTAAGTCTTTTTGGCTTTTGAAAAGGTGAAAGTTTTAAACCATCCACCTTATTCACCTGACCAGAGTCCCTGTAACTTCTTTTTATTTCCAAGGCTTAAGAAAATACTTTCTGGAAATAAGTATACGTCTAGAAGTTCTCTTGGCAGCGCTATTTATCAGTGTCTCCAACAGATACTAAAAGAAGACTATATATCTGCTTTTCGCGACTGGGTAAAAAGGTTACAAAAATGTGTTTCAGTAAAGGGGGAATACTTTGAAGGTTTGTAATAAAATATGTTTGATAAAACGTAGCACTGAAGTAATCCGAACACAGTGACAAAACTTTTTGCAGGACCCTAGTATTTTGGACAGAGTGAAGCAGATACTGAATATAAGACCCTTAAAAAGAATGGACGTACTTTTAGGGTCGGTAACACTGCAAATGTTGGTTTTGCTTTCCTTTAAAAAAGAGGTTTGCTCTCAAAATAAGCTGTTCTGTCCTTGGGAGTAAGTTCTTTCTGTTAAGGATACTCTCGTAGATCCAATTAACCCTTGTCCTGCTGAATAAAGTAAGATGCCACACCCACTTCTAATTTTCAGCCAATCAGATTAACTTGATCTAGATTGTTGCTATAAATTCACATACTGAATGGCAAACAGTGCAGATCCAGATCAGTTGGCTTCTTCAGAAGCCAACTGATCTGGATCTACACTGTTTGTAAAGACAGGTATATCCGGGTTCAGCAGGACAAGGGTTAAGACGGTTATTCTTGTGCAGAAGGTCAAACAGGAAATCATAAAGATGTCTCACTTGTAAAAAACAAACTGCGGCAAATCTACTAAGTACATCCAGTTCCCTTAAACGCAAAAAAGATTGCCTTTGGAAACAAAGAACACACTACAGATAAGAAAATGTGAGACTCGGTTTATTGAGACTCTTCATAAGCGGCAATGAAGTTTGCAACACTCCATACGCATCAGAGTCCTATGTGATCATTGAGCCCATTCCTGGATATTTTTAAAAAAAGTTTATATGAAGGTCACGGATGAGGCATGACTGATCGAAACTAGCTAGTCTGGCCCAGAAAACTTGACACTGTTTTCAGCTGTTTTCAGTTTTGCGAGCGAGTGTGTTCATTACTCGCAAAGGTCATTCCATTTAGAATTAGTTATCTTAACTACAACTGGATTTAGTGCCTAGTGAAGGCCGTAAAACGTCTCCCTGTAATTCATTATACATTACGAAAACACGCCTATTCAAATATATTGAAAATTTTACCACCAACAAATGAAAATTTTCTGAATAAAAAATCTGATATTTTTCATATTTCTGCTCAAAACACGGATAGTGGATACTCGTTAGAACCGCCTCGACGCAGCGGCTCTAACGCGTACCTACTTTCTATGATTTGAGCAGAAATAAGAAAAATAATGTATACCACTGTAAACCCTAGTTTTACTCTATAAAAAAGTGGGGTTTAATGGGGTCAATATTATATAGGCGGGTTTTCGCGATGGTTTATATTTCCTGGACCTTACTGATCATTGATCCCATTCCCGGATTTTCGAAATAGTTTATATGAGGGTCACAGATGAGACCTGATTGGCCGAAACCAGTTAGTTTGGCCCAGAAAAAAAAAAAAAAAAAAAAAAAAAAAAATCAGATACTTCAATTACTTTCAGTTTTCCTGGTGTTTTCATTACTCTCAAACGTTCCTTTAAGAATCTATTTATATCTTGCTTCATCCTATGAAGTTAAAAAACGATTTGCAGGCTAATTACTGTATAATCAATTTTGTTGCGATGTGTGTCGGGAAACCAGTAGGGAAAAAAAAGAGACTACAGTAAAAAATAAAAATAAACAAGATTATTGTTATTTGCTTGTATATGTAAGTAATATCTATTTGGATAAGAAATAGACCAATAATATCAATGTTTTACCTTTACCACTCTCTTGGCGAATTAAGTAGACGAAAAACTGGTGATAGCTTTCTTATTTTTAAAAGAAAACAGGATTTCACCTGCTGCATGTTTTACCCAACAGGCTAAGCATTAATTTACAAGGAGCATGATAAGGAAAATATTTGATCCTTTCATCCCTGCAGGCTAACACGGATACCTTTTTAAACAGTGTAGATCCAGATACGGATCGTAACGAGCCGTCTCATCAGGATCCTACACTGTTTGCCATTTTATTATTGTTTTTGACTAGACCCATATTTGCAACAATGAGTATGCCCAAATTCAGAGATGACTGAGCCCATTTCAGAAACTCAGGGGTAAAAGGATTAATACCTGACTGTAGCTTATCTAGTATCGGGTAGACATTTTCTTTGTAGGCTCGGATTATTTCGTGTCCCAGTTCAGTGTCAGCGTTGTTACAATGAGCGTGTATGTGTGTGGAAATGCCTGGCAATTTGCTGAGACCCCATAAATTATCGTCCGCTATGTTAATTTCGCCTTGGAAATCCTGTAAAGAAGAATGACATACTTCGAGCAAGACCGCAGATAAACCAAAGATGTAAATTATGTGCATCAGAAATTCTTATTTTATCCAGGCACAGTGCGCATTCACATTTACACATTTATAGCAGTCTACACACAGTGCGTATTCACATTTACATATTTATAGCAGTCTGTGCACAGCGAGCATTCACATTTACAAATTCATAGCAGTCTGTGCACAGGGCGCATTTACATTTACACATTCACAGCAGTTTTTGCACAGTGCGCATTCACATAAACACATTCACAGCAGTCTGTGCATAGGGCGCATTCACATTTACGCATTCATAGCAATCTGTGCACAGTTCGTATTTACATTTTTTTTTACATATTAATAGCAATCTGCGCACAGTGAGCATTCACATTTACGCATTCACAGAATTCTAGCACAGTGCGCATTCACATTTAAAAATTCATAGCAGTCTGTGCACAGGGCGCATTTACATTTACACATTCACAGCAGTTTTTGCACAGTGCGCATTCACATTTACATATTTATAGCAGTCTGTGCACAGTGCGCATTCACATAAACACATTCACAGCAGTCTGTGCATAGGGCGCATTCACATTTACGCATTCATAGCAATCTGTGCACAGTTCGTATTTACATTTTTTTACATATTAAAAGCAATCTGCGCACAGTGAGCATTCACATTTACGCATTCACAGAATTCTAGCACAGTGCGCATTCAAATTTAAAAATTCATAGCAGTCTGTGCACAGTACGCATTCACATTTCCACATTCATAGCAGTCTGTGCACAGTGCGCATTCGCATTTACATATTCATAGCAATCTGTGCACAGTGCACATTCACATTTTCATATTCATAGCAAACGGTGCACAGTGTGCATTAACATTTACATATTCATAGAAGTCTGTGCACAGTGCGCATTCACATTTACATATTCATAGCAGTCTGTGCACATTGTGCATTTACATTTACACTTTTATGGCAGTCTACACGCAGTGCGCATTGACATTTACATATTCATAGCAATCTGTACACAGTGCGCATTGACATTTACATATTCATAGCAGTCTGTGCACATTATGCATTCACATTTACACATTCATGGCAGTTTACACGCAGTGCGCATTGACATTTACATATTCATAGCAATCTGTGCACAGTGCGCATTCACATTTACATATTCATAGCAATCTGTGCACAGTGCGCATTAACATTTACATATTCATAGCAATCTGTGTGCAGTGTGCATTAACGTTTACATATTCATAGTACATTGTGCATTCACATTTACATATTCATAGCAGTGAACAATATATTAGGTAACTATTAGGTTGGTAGTAACAGAAAAACAATCTGTGGCGCTTAGGCAACCGTCCAGCACCACCTTCCCCCTTCCTTCCCCCCTCTCCTCCAACACACACACACACACACACACACACACACACACACACACACACACACACACACAAAGCAAAAGGTTGCTAGAATTAAAGATAATACTGAAAACCTGTTTTAGATACTGCAAAAAAAAATGCACTTATTAATGCAGACACCGACAAACCTCTGTCTTCACAATCAGTTATGGGGGAACATGGGGTTCAGCTTACAGTGACATGTACGAAAAGTATCCATATGTAGATACAGCTCGTATCTAAAGCTTATCTGGAGCCATGAATAATGAATGTGAAATGGACATTTCAAATTAGTAAAGATGATATCCAGAAAGTACATAGCCTACCAATGACATCAAGATGTCAGTGACAGATAGTACATACGTGACAAAACAACGAAAAGCAACTAGGCAGTTATCTTGTTCGTCTGTCATCACTGACAATGACCAATCCTAATTAACTGTGTGATTTGTTATTATTTTTGTGTTCTAAGATGGCTGATGAGACCAATCTTAGCTCTAAACTGCCTGTTGCAGATAGAACAAGAGAGGTCTGAGGAAGAAAGCTCTGTTGGTGATGCCTTAGCTCTGGCTTTCCGCTGTGCACGTTTCTGCTCAGCTTCGCTGATTCTTTTTGCTTCGTATTCACCAGCTCCCCTTTTTATGAAGCCTCACCACTTTGTACGATCTTGTGCAATCTGTTCCCATGACTCTGTTGGTATGTTGAAGTCTTTAAGGGAGGCTTTGAGGGTGTCCTTGTATCGCTTCTTCTGACCACCATGGGAGCGTTTTCCTACTTGAAGTTCTCCATAGAGGATTTTCTTTGGCAAACGTTCATCAGGCATTCTGGTAACATGGCCTGTCCATCTTAACTGTGCCAATTTCAGAGGAGTATGTATGCTCTGCATCCCTGCCCTTTTCAGGACTTCTGTGTCTGGAATCCTGTCTTGCCACTTGATCTTTAGAAGTTTTCTAAGACAGCTTGTATGGAAGTGGTTCAGTCTTTTGGCATGCCGTTGGTAAACTGTCCAAGTTTCGCATGCGTATAATAGTGTTGGCAGCACTAACGATCTATATACTTTCAGCTTTGTGTCAAGTCTGATTCCACTTCGGTCCCAAATACTTCCACGTAGCCGGCCAAATGCTGCACTAGCTTTGGCAATTCTAGATTGACTTCATCATCAATGTGCACAACTCTAGACAATGTGCTTTCAAGGTAGGTGAATTTGTCTACCTCTTGCAATCGTTGACCTTTCACTGTGATGGTAGGCTCCTTGTAAGGCTTTCCAGGTGCTGCCTGATATAATACCTCAGTCGTTTTGATGCTTATTGTGAGATCATAGCTGTCACATGAATCAGATACTTGATCCACACCTTTTTGCATTTTCTCTTCTGTTGGAGCCCCTTTGCCATGTCATCAGCAAAGAGGAACTCGTCTAGCACTTCTGTCTGCACCTTAGGTTTAGCTTGCAACCTTCTTAGATTGATGAGTTTCCTATCAAAGCGATACCTAATAGGTATACCATTGTCACCATCCTGGAAAGCATCTGTAAGCATGGCAGAAAACATCATGCTGAAGAGTGCTGAAGCTAGTACACAGCCTTGTTTAACTCCATTTGTCACAGGAAAAGGATCAGAAAACTTGCCATAATTTTGGACCCTTGCAAGCATACCATCATGGAACTGCCGCACCATTGTCATGAATTTGGCAGGACAACCAAACTTTTTCCATAATTTTCCAAAGTCCCTCACGACTGACTGTGTCAAATGCTTTGGTAAGGTCGACAAAGGTCATGTAGAGGTCCACATTCTGTTCCTGGCATTTTTCTTGAAGCTGTCGTGCTGTGAAGATCATGTCTATTGTTCCTCTGTTTTTCCTGAATCCGCACTGGCTTTCTGGTAGAAGCCCTGACTGTTCCAGGTGTTCATTCAATCGGCTCAGTAGGACCCTAGCAAGAATCTTCCCAGCAATTGACAATAAAGAGATGCCTCGATGACTGTCACAGACTTGAGGATTCCCTTTCCTTTTGAATAGGTGGATAATTGTTGCATCCTTGAATTCTTGAGGGATGGCTTCTTCTCTCCACATAATGTGAAATAACTCTGTCAGTTTCTCTGTAACTGGAGGACCTCCTGCTTTGTAGATCTCTGCAGGTATTGCATCTGATCCTAGAGCCTTGCCAGATGACAGGAGTTTTATTTCTTAGTTATCTCTTCCCTAAAGATGTGATTAACATTACCTTTCATTTTATTTCGTTAACCCAGTGATTGATCTTCACTGAATTTCATTCATGACACTGCGACAAACCTTGCTTTGTATGGTCTTTTATGAAGCTTTGGTAACCAATACCTCGTTGGAAGCTTGTTTTGCTGTTCCTTTACATTAACTGAAAACTTCAGGGCTAAATTGTTGCAGAGGAATAGACAACTGACTTCTCTTCTTCCGAAGTCTCTTTATAGGCCTTGGTGTCGCTCAGTTTCTGTTTCCGTGTACTAATAAAATGTGCCCGCAACCAATGAAAACGTTGTTTGCGGACTTGTCAGTTGGAACCAAAACATACTTCCTATGAAATTCTTGAATACCCTGCTCCAGATGACGGAAATTAGATTTAGGTAATAGATTATCATTTTGGGAAAAAAACTGGGGTTTACAGGGGTATACATTGTTTTACTTATTTCTGCTCAAAAACACAGATTGTGAGTACTCGTTAGAACCGCCTCGCCGAGGCGGTTCTAACGAGTACCCACAACCTATAAAAACATAGATTGTGTTTTGTCCTATGTTTTGAGCAGAAATAAGAAAAATATCTGAATTTTTATCTGAAAACTTTCAGTTTTTTTGGTGGTGAAATTTTCAATATATTTGTATTGGCCTGTTTTCGTAATGTTTGCCCTGTGAATTGAGCAAGCAGTGTAAATAACAGTGAACATGTTAATTATCCATTCCTTTAAAGCATCAGACTTAACATGTTTTCGTTTATACCATCGATTGCCAAAATCTTTCAATATAGAAGCTATTTCTTCCCTACATTAAAATCTATGTGATTAGGTAATCTGTATTCTGGACCCTTAGAAACTATTTTACCAAATCGTGAAATGATTTTGATATTTTCTGTATTGACATGCCAGCTGCAGGTTGATGTAACATAGAGTATTTACAATCTTATGAGTAAGGGGTGTAAGTATGAATGTCAAGCTCTGAAACAAGTTTATCGAAATTAAAAATATTGTTTCTTAAGGACTTGTTATATTTATATAAAAAATGGAGGTTCCCTTTTTTCGAATTAATCAGGTTTAATGAAGTTATGGATCCCTTATTAAACATTCTAAGTAAACAAAAAGATTCGATTTCTTTATTTATTAAAGGGATTTCAATATGTAATTTTATGATTGACATCGGTATCAATAAATAGAAGGAGAGTATGCTGAGTATAACATCTTGTCAGGAGTGCAGCATCATACATTTAATGACCCCCTATCGTAGAACGTGTTAGCCTCATTATCTAAAATACATTTAACAGAAACAAGAAGGGGACTTAAAAATGAAAGCATAGAATGTCGACCATGGCTCGTTAACCCTTAAAACGCCAAGAAAACCTGCATCTCAAAATGTCGTCTGTTTATGTCGTCTGCTGAATATTCTTGCAAACTTTTCAAACCTATTTTTGCATACAGACAAAAAGTGTGGACCTTGATCAGACTGTTCCTAGAGGAGCAGTCTGATCTGGGTCCACACTGTTTGCAAAAATGACTTTTAAAATCACAAGCAGATGACAAAGCAGACGACAACTGTTGTGATCGGCGCTTTAAGGGTTAATATTTTGGATAAAACCTAAACTGAAGTAGTGGATCTAATTCGTGAATTCGTGAAGTTGAAATCGTGAATTCGTGAAGCTGAAATCGTGAATTCGTGAAGTTGAAACCTTGAATTAATGTAGTTGAAATGTCACTACCGGTCTTTCGTAATTTATAGCTGTATTTTTGCGTTTTTCTGCGATAATGTTCACCAATGCGTTTTCTAAGAGCACGACTAGTTTGTACAACATATTGCATATTACAAATTATAGTAATTCATTACGAAAACATGCCTATTCAAATATATTGGAAAGTTTACCACCAAAAAAGTGAAAATTTTCAGATACATTTTTTTTATATTTTTCATATTTCTGCTCAAAACATAGATTGTGGGTACTCGATAGAACCGCCTCGCCGAGGCGGTTCTAACGAGTACTCAGAATCTATGTTTTGAGCAGAAATAAGAAAAATACTGTATACTCCTGTAAACCCCAGTTTTGCTATATAAAAGTGGGGTTAAAGGGGGTCAAAATTATATAGGCATGATTTCGTAATGTCAAGTTAAAACAAATCCAACGATTTTCAGTCCAGTTCAGAATCATTGACTGCCAAAATTAGTGGCAAATAATACAATATAGACTATGACATACATACGCGCAAGGGGAATTCCTCTGCAACCCTAAAATCTGATCAGAATTTTCGTTGTCCGTCGGCAAATCTGATTCTTTAACGGACACGATTCTATGGATGGTTTCGCGTTGCTGTTTATATACTGTTCATTCCGGTTTTTTTTTCTCATGTACTGTTACAATGTATAGACACGTCAAAAGCTAATGCACTTAATGACGCCCGTATTTTGCATAAATGTTGGGACACCTTATTTTACTTGTCCTCATATTTCAGTACGTCCATTTTCCTCATTACGAAAACACGCCTATTCAAATATATTGAAAATTTTAAAACCAAAAACTGGCAAATTTTCAGATAAAGAATTCTAATATTTTTCATATTTCTGCTCAAAACATAGATTGTAGGTACTCGTTAGAACCGCCTCGCCGAGGCGGTTCTAACGAGTACCCACAATCTATGTTTTATCCAGTAATAAGAAAAATAAAGTATACCCCTGTAACCCCAGTTTTACTGTATAAAAGTTGGGTTTAAGGGGGTCAAAATTATATAGGCATGTTTTCGTGATGTACCGCTTGATGTGCCTAGAATCTGCTGAATGAGTGGCAAACAGCGCAGACCCAGATCCGACGCCGCAGAATACCTTTCACCAAAGTCGACAACTCATCAAAAGGCAGCAAGTACACCACACCAAAAACAGATTCCATCGCTGACTGGTTGCAATGTTGGAAAAATGACAAACTCAACAAGAATCCCGCCAAAGGCTACATTTGTATGTCGTGCCACGCAAATTTACAATGTCGGTGAACCGTGACATATAGGTCGAGGTCAAATATGGATACTGCTGTTTCAGTTGTCATCCCTAAGTGCAAGCTTATACCATGTATCATCACAGTAGCCGTTGAAAAAATATCTTTAACAGTTCTGAGTCACAGTGAGTCCTAAAAACCTTACGGCCGTACGTGCAGATGTACGGGCGGACAAGAGCAAACGAATATACATCTAAATATTCTTCCTAGTTTAGGTATAATAAAAAACAACAAAAAAAAAAAAACAAAAAAAAAAAAAAACGGTAAGTAAACTCTTACTTTTAATACACGATCCATTTTCCCCACTAGGCGACCAACAGACGGTAAAAGCTCAAACGGAGTTCCAGCTTCAAACATTGACACACCAGGTAGATACTTCAATAGTTGAACAAGAAATTTAGCTTCAGTGTCTGGTGATAAATTCATAGTAATTATTGAGCTTTTAAAAGAATGCATATGCAACCAGCGAAGACTCACATCAGCCTGCGCATCAGTGCAGTCTGATGAGATTCTTAACAGGGCACACGGCGGGAAGCCTAGGTTCCAAAGCGTCATCAGGCGGACAGCAAAGACTCTGATCCATCGCGGCGGCTGATCTTAGTATTCGCTGGACGCACATGCAATCCAGGAAATTTACAGGCTGACCTGAGTATTCGCTGGACGCACATGGAATCCAGAAACAGTGCAAGATGATCTGATTATTCGCTGGGCGCACATGGAATCTAAGAAATGTCGCTGGGCGCACATGCAATCTAGGAAATGTACAGGCTAA